>VSDK01025167.1:231453-265865 GCA_009767595.1 Symbiodinium kawagutii
GTTCAGCAGATGGGCCATCACTTTCCCAGTCGATCAAGCTCTGGTGGGACCAGCATCGAGTCGGTAGGCTGGCACCGCTGTTGGTGAACATGACACTTCAGGGCTGAAGTTGGGGTTAGGGGCTGGCCATGAATCAATTAGCTATGTATTGGATTGGGCAATTTCTACCAGTTATAAGCTAGATGTGATCCCTTTTCCCCGGCTGTTTTCACTACTGGGTGCCCACATTCTCCGTTCTGGCCAGGTTGATGATTGATGCTCACATGGAACCCCACAAGTAGTCGATTGCCTATGGGATTAAAGATAATCAGAGTTCCTCAATTTCCTTCCCCAGCTTCAGCTCCAAGCATATGGAGCCAAAACGGACATCTCACACCTCAGTTGTTGGTCCAAAGATCAAGTTTGCTAATTCACATTTATTTTTTGAACGAAATAAATGTGAAACAGACAATATGGTGCGAAGCAGGACCAAAAAGGAGACAGGCAGAGAAACGGTGCCTGCTCCAGTACAGGATCCATCAAATATACACAACTATTTATACATTTTTTTCACCGCACATATTTGTCTAGTACACGGGCCTATGCTTCTCCTGCATGCACTGGCACAAAAGTGTCGTTTCCGGTGATGAATCTTGGGCACAGCCATAGCTTCAGGCGAGCAGTCCTTCCAAGCTCGATTGTGCCTTGGCAAGGTTCTGAAATGCCAAGAACAACTGGGAACAGTGATGCTTGAAGAGGGTTGATGATGGCGGATGATGTTCATGGTGATTGATGACACATGATTGTTGATTATGGTCAATTGCGTTTCAGGATGGAAGATGTTTTATGATGGTGACGGTAGCTCTGTGGTCGCCTAGTACTTCAACATGGGAGCACCCTATAGCCCTATAGAAATAAGCCGAAACACGCGCAACAAAATCCAGGGCCGTCAGTTGTTCTGTGAGCTTACCAGGGTCGCATTGGGTTGCCATCTACTCCATGGAACATGAAAAACCTAGAACTGTTGCACGCACAAGCCTCAGCGTGTGGGTTCAGCATGGTTCATCGCCTGCAGATCAACGTTGCTGTGAGGAAGATATGTTTCCCCGAGTTCAAATACATGGAGGACGAAAACTCAGATGAAGTCGTTGCAGAGAGCCTTGGATGCACAGCAGGAGGCTCCAGGTTTTTCTCAACCCTGGGCTGGTGCTCAATTGGTTTGCTGTTTCCGGAATGATTTGTGGTGCTGGGGGATGTCTAGGAGGTCAACCATGGTAGACTTTAGAGGTAACTGGAGCCAACCAAAATAACACACCAATCGACCGGCCAACCAGCCACCAATTGTTTTTTGAAAGGACATCTGGAATTTGCAACTCCACCGGCTCGGTTGAGCAGTGTAGGAAGCAGCAGCAGTTAGTGAAATTTTGCAGGTGGGGTATTGTGAACGCTATGAGTATTGAGGCAGAATAGCACGTCATATAGTTGAATAGGAGTGATCATGTATTCTCGTGCATTGGGAATCTGATCGTAGTTCCATATTACAACATTCTATTGGTGATTCTTACTATTCTACCCTCGGATATTTTCAAATGATCTCTCACGAAAACCCACTGACTTCCAAGCGGTTGGCTCGCAGGCGTTCATAGCTATGCTGACTGATGATCAGCAATGGCCAATGGCGTATCAATGGTTACTGCCGCTCAAATGTCAAATGATGCAAAGAAATTGGATGGCTCCCATGAACCAGGATCAACTGTTCCCAATCATTCCGCTCAAAACACAGGGGAACAAAACGTGGACTGAAATCTCAGGCTCCAGGCCCTATGTAGGCGATGTAGTTCTGCTTAGGATTAACCTTGGACGCTCCCGCAACCAGTTGTTTGGTGCCGCGCCTAGCTATCCGGAGGATCAAGAAGCGGAGCATTTGCACCATGCTTTGCATCTATTGGAGCCTTGCCTCCAACGGGAAAGCTAATTGTTGGTGCTTGGTTGGACTTGACTGTATGTTGCTCATAAGATTTTGTTGTTGTTGTTGGTGGTGGTGGTGTTGTTGTTGTTGCTGCTGCTGCTGCTGTTGTTGTTGGTGGTGGTGGTTGTGGTGGTGTTCTTGTTCTTGTTCTTCTTGTTGTTGTTGGTGGTGGTGCTGCTGCTGCTGTTGCTGCTGCTGCTGCTGTTGTTGTTGTTCTTGTTGCTGTTGCTGTTGTTGCTGCTGTTGTTGCCGTCTATGTTGTTGATGTCCATGGTATCACTGTTATCCTTTGAATCAGTGATTAAATGTCCATCCACACTTTGCCGGCTTGCATGAATGTCATTGCTACACCAGGGTTGATTGCCAGTAGGACGGATGGTTCCAACTGGCTGGTAAAAGGAGCCTTTTGAGTGCATGAGGTATCAATGGATGGTGTAGTCTCCCAAAACTGATGGTTTGCCCCATTTGCTGGACCATTCTGTGATGATTTTGAAGATAGTATCACCTGTACAAACTTTTGACCCGCCAAGATGTTGATAAGGGATCTCCAATGCCATTTTCCAAGATGAAATATATAAGTGAGGTCTCTTAAGCCTGACAGGAAAGGTGGTGAGGTCTCTGAGGCCTGACTGCATCAACAGTGGGGATACGTGGCCATGCCGAGGTTGTATGCAGATCGCTACATGGAGTTTACCCGAGGGCAACAGGTTTCCCAACGTCTGACGGTGCCTGGGTATTATTTTTCTTCGGCATGCAGCCGTGGCGGCGGTTCTGCGATTATGGCTGCGGTTGGCAAATGTTGCTTTGATAACTCAATGCCATGGAATTGCTTCTGAGTAAGTTCGTCTTGTCGTACAGCCTACTCTTGGGTTGGTTCTCAGTAAAACCGAGGGTGGGGGGTAGGATATGGCACGATTGCATTTGGGTGTTGCCCAATCATTGTGGACAACGACCAAATCAATTCCCTTCTGGAGCAACTTCCGTCACGATTAGAAAATACAATTGTGTACAGTGTCTTATCATTTCTTGTGATATTATTGCGAATAGAAGTCCAACTCCCAACCAGGCTTCCAGAAATAAAGGCTATTGCTGCTTTGCCGCCACAATTGTGAGTATCTGAACCTGCATGATCAGCTTCCGACTCGGATCAAGAGTAGGCTTTCAAAGCATCCACTGTCTGTCACAGCAGAATTCCCAATGAATCTGGGTCAATGCTAAGCTGTCAGATGGATGTTTCTCAAAATAGGGCTACTCCCAGTTATCATCCAAGATCATCCAATATTAATCATTCTGGATAATCAACCAGCTAGTTTTTTTTTGTTGGTCATCATCCCCTATTATTAACCATTATTAGCCACATAAACCAACCACATGTTTGGGGTTCTAAACGGCCGAAGCCCCAGATGTTGGGTCCAGCCATCAGGAAGACTCCTGGAGTTTCTTGCGATCAAGCTTGCAGCCCATGTCGCTGGGCGCGTTGGGAAGTCCAAGGTTGGTGGCTTTACGACATGGGAGTAGATGTTGATCATGTTTTCACTGTTGGTCAATCACTGTTGATCATGTTGTTGATCATGTTTTCACTATTAATTACAAATGATCATATTTCAATCGCGGGCAATGCTTAGTGATACTTGATCTGGTAATGACCTGATGCGAGGAAATTGGAAACCTGAAACAATGCAGCACAACCGACAGAAACGGAGCTTCAGCAGCTGAGAAGAATTTCAAAACGATTGGAACTTCGCTGTGCAATTTCTGAGGCTTTGAGACACTCTGAGGTCCCACCAGTGGTAGCTAGTGGTTAATCATGGTGGATAAGTGAGGCTTTGAGTCAAGGGACCTACCAGTTGTAACCAGAACAGCTTGGGGCTTCATGAGAGTTCAGATCGCGGACATACTGCCACTGGTTTGGGGCTTGGACCATGTGCAGAAGCTCAACAGTATGCTTTGGAGTGTTTACCTAGCAAAGATATAAATCTGGAACATGTGGATACGCCCAAACTATCCATAAATCACCACCGTTGCAGTTGCCAGGAAAAGTAGCCGTTTTGATAGACCTTAGTTACTTGAAGATGACGCTGGCAGATGTGGTGGATGTACCCATGTTGGTGGTTTGGCCGTATCTTGAGTGGGGGTATCCAACCATCGCTGAACAAAAACAAAATGCTTGGTCTTTCCCTTTCATCGTTGGTTAGCCCCTAAATCAACAATTCACCGTTGACCAGCCTCAGCTTCTACCATTTTCACCGCTGTAAAAAAGCATCATTAACCTTTGCTGACCATCATCAGCCAACATGAACCATGAAATTTCTACATGTTGAACCAGGCTCGACGATGAACAAGGATCAGTTGCTGTCATTCACCATTCACAACCACTATCAACTATAGCCATTCTCATCTATTCACCATATATTATTGCTAAAACATAGGTAACCCTTAATCAGTCTCAACCACTACCATTGTTGCATGAATCACTATTGAATGGTATTATTAACCATGGACTATGTTTGACCATGACTAGTTAGCTATTAAACCTGATTGATTATGACTGTCGCCATTATCAATCATTGATTGTGGTTGATCACGATTGTTTAATCATATAATCAATGATTCATGTGATTAGTAAATTGTATTTGCGGTTACTAGCCATATTGTACCACTGTGAACCATGGTTGTTACATTGTGAATCACATCTACCCATTGATTATACACTTCAATACCCACCGGGATAACCATTGATCAACATGGTCAACCATTTCTTAACATGATTCAATAACCATTGATTATGGTATACACAAATTAGTACTATTCCGAAACAATCGTATAGATTACTTAATCATTGAAAATGGTATACGGTCATTAACATGTTTAAGCATTTAACCACTTCTTATGCGTATTGATTGGTATACTGGTAAATTATTATCAGCCATTGTTGAACATGCTTCATAATGGCAAATCCTTATCAACCATTGATAAATCGATACGAATCAATCATTAATTTGTCACAAATCATAAATCACAATCTCCCAGTGGCAAACCATTAACCATTATATATATATATATTATATACTTATATCTATTAACCATTAATCATTAACCATTAATCATTGATCACCACTAATCATTTATCATTAACCATTGATCACCGTTAGTAATGGTAACCATTAATCTTCATCATCGATTACCACTACTGGGATGGGCCACTGCCATCATCGTTGCTTACCCATCACCAAGGCTCGATGATCTGGAAGTTCTGAGCGTGGTCTGCGCCGCAGCCACTGGGCAGCACCGAGCACCGTTGGTGAGATTGGCAAATGATGGTGAGCAACCAGGTGAACTAATGGTTGAACATGACCATAAGATTAACTATGGTTATCAAGCAATGATTAGCTAGCGAACTATAGTTGAAGTAAAGGTTGACTTGACTAACCGCCCATCAACCATCGGATCCGCTTCGCTCCGCTCCGCTGAGGTCATGGTGCGCGCGGTGTGCTCTTTGCCCAAGTTCCGGCAGCAACAGGCCAAAGGCATCAGCGAACCGCGCGCCTTGGCATGCCGGTAGTGCCCAAGGTCTTGCTATGGATGGCCGTGGTGATGGTGATGTGGTGATGGTGAGTTCATGGTTGATGATTGGTTGGTTAAGGTTGGTTGATGGAGTTCGTTGATGGTGAATGATGTTTAAGAACGAGCAGCAATATGCGTAATTACACGGTGATTTGAAGGTGAATAACAACTAGCAATATCCATGCGATGATGGCTGATTGATGGTAATTGGAGGCTGATTGAAATAACAAATTAAGGGTAATTCAAGGTGGATTGATGTTTTAATTGACAGTTGATTGATGATAAATTGATGGTTAAGTATGGTACAGAACAACCAGCCATAGTGGCTAATTTGATGGTTAATCCATTTATGGTTTCTCAATTAAGACGGTGAGTAATGACCAGCAATAGCCAGCAACAGTGGTCAATGGTGATTATTTGATGCTCAATTGATGGTCAAGATTGGTGAATAGTGACCAGCAATAGCCAACAGCATTGGTTCATGGATGGCCAATGATTGTTCATCGTTGATTGCTTATGGTGAATGGATGGTGGGGCATATTTGATATGGAAACCAGCCATTCAAAAGGGCACAGTGCCCCCCCACATGGGCACCCCACACGCCCCATGTCCACAGGTGAACGTATCGATTCCTAGACCGCTCATCCCAGGAGATGTGGTGGCACATGTCCTGAAACACTGCCCCAAGGTGCAAGGGGTTGGCCCATGATGCGGCTTTTCCACCAAGCTGTTGGTGGATATTCAGTAGGAGCGCTTGCCAAGCGACACATCCATGTGTATCATACTTTCTTCATACTTATTTATATGATAATAATGTGTATTCAGAATTGGATAGATTCACATTTACACATACAAATGTTTCACATACGTTTGTCAGTGTCTACCTATCTATCTATTGGTAAATCATGGTAAATCAATCTATTCAGGTACATGTTTGCTATGTGCAAGATATCTAAAGGCAACTTCAGAAATACTTGGGTATCCTACAGGTAGCGCGTAAGGACCAAGATGGTGGAGCCAGTGTGTTGCATGGAACTGATTCCACTGCTGTCGAACCGCAAGGTGGATCTCTATTCCTCAGCAACAGTAGATCTCCGGCGACTCTTCCATTGGCATACTTTCCTCACTTCGGCTGGTGCCCGTTCTTGGAGCAGAGATCCAAATGGCATCACAATCAACCATTATCAACTAAGCATGAGCAATATGAACTAAGATTAATTAAGTGTCGACTAGTATCCGCTATGATTCAACCATCATTCACCATTCTTCCACGAACATTCGCCACTGTTCAACACCTGCGAGCATTGCGGAACCTGAGCATTTCTGTCGGCATCATTTGCTCATGGCTTTGCCGCTTCGGGGACCTGGTTCATGGCTGATGAACCATGTGGGTACGATTTAGATGCTTAGAACCTACAGCATCGCAGTTGAGGTGATGAACACCCACTTACCAGCTGTTTTGATGTTCACGTTTAAGGTACAGGTTTTTCGCAGCCACAATTACTATTTTGAATATGATTTTGTTCTCCCCAGTCCTACCCTTCATGCTGCATGTCTGATCTGCTGTGGCAACCCGCAGGTGCTTCCCTCCTACCAGCGCCTGAATCCCGAAGAGCGACAACAGCTGGCGGAAAGCCTAGGCACGGCCGCCACTGCCCGGGGCCATGGCCAACCTTAGATCGTACCCTTCCAGCACGACATCTGGGGCGGCCATTTTTCAGAGTCCGAAGTTCGACGAATTCTTGGGGTCGGCAATGATTCTGGTATGATGTCATTGAAAGTGATGATCAACACTGGCAAAGAATGGCCTACTTCTTGATAAATGTTAAGAACCAATACAGGAACCAAGCATTACTGGGTACCATGACAAAGTGTAAGAATTGGTTGGGCCAGTCCACAGCCCGGAAAATTGATGGCCAAATTCATCTCTATTGGTGATACTTGAAGTCTCCAAGCAGGTAAAGGACAGCTGGATAAAGCCACTTCGAATTGCCACCTTGATAATTAGAAAGTGAGCTGGCCATTCCAATGGCAGTGAAGGTCACAAACCAACTCGCCAATGACACCCAAAATTTCCATGGACAATCTCTGGCATCTCGCTGCTTTCGCAAATAATTCTACAATCCCAAGAGGCATGGCAGCTTCGCGTGCTGGGGCATCGAAAAGCAACATCAGTTGGTACCACGGTCGTTTGACAATGGCCGGTGTATCCAACTCGTACGCTTGATAGATATTTGTAGATATTTTTATGAACGAATGTGTGCTCGACCTATTTTGATGTACCAACGACAGTGCCAAGCGTATATAACTCATTATGTTTATTTGAGTGGACCATAGTTTTGGTAAATCCATCCTTGCAAACATCCATATATTTTAACGATTATTATAGCTACTGCTATTAGTATTGATTACTTCATCCATAAGAAAATCAGAGGTGATCCATCCATAATGACTGATGATGAACCAGCCACAAGAGCTATTTTAGTCATGATTCATTGATGGTAAACCATACAGCTCCATCCATCAAAAAAATACATCAAGTGTTTACCAATGTTTAAAAATCCCAAAAAAAGGTGGTCATTTGCTTTTCTGCTGGTAAAAACCTATGTGTGTCCGGATATTTGATGGACATCAAGACGTAAATCTGGATCGTTGGATGTCGTTCGTTAAAAGAAAATCATCCAAATGTCGTGGTACTATTACTCCATCCATCCATCAAAAATTGACATCCAAAGGTTTACAGCCATGGTTTAAGAATCCATAAAGGTCAAAGGTTACGGATTTTTCCGGTAAAAACCCATGGTTTCACCCGGACCGGTCATGGTAAAGGTCCCGGTTTTCAGCACCGGTCGCAGGTCACGACTTCGAGCTGCATCTCTTCCTGGACGCCGAGAGCTGCCCCGCAGGGCTGCGCTTCCTGCAGCCCTTGGTGAAGCAAACGGAGACGCCGGAGGCGCGGCTCGTGGCAGCTGGTGCAGCTGGTGAGGTGGCGCCAGTGGCAGGTGGATGATAAGAGGAGGATGGGAGGATAGCGGTGGATGATAAGTGAACAGTTGCTGGCATGGTGAATGGCTGTGAGTGATAAGCATGGCGTGAGTGATAAGCATGGCGTGTGATATTGCTGGTGAGGATCGATGCCAGGATTCTTTTGTTGCAGATGTACGCGATATATACATTTACACATAGACAGACATAAAAGCGTCGGAAGATATTCAGAGACTATAGAGAAGCATAGAATTTGCACAGATTTTATTGGACAAATTGTCTTGAAAAAAGACTTCCAGACAGACTTCCGGACTTCCTGGCCAATCTTTCTAGAAAAAAGCATGGACTGTATATATGTTTTGAATGATAAAAAATGATTAAAAAGATAGGTGCGACCTTCCTAAAGAATTGCTGTTGCAGGCCACCCGTCGCACTTGCGACTTCGACCCCGTGGCAGTGCTGATGTGGGCGTCCTTGCTGGAACTGGCAGGGGGGGCCGGGTGCTGGTGAGCTTAGACATAGGTGGTTTCCTAGCCAGGAACTGCGACCCCAAGCCGTTCTGGATGGTTTTTTGGGGGTTACAACCATTATTAATGGTTACTGTAATACTAGGGGATAAGTTTGCCAAGAAACTCATGGTTCAAAAATTACAATTTGGTTGGTTTATGACTATAAATGCTGAACTGACATTGGATGATAACTGGGGGCACCCCCCATTTTGAGAAACTGCCAATTGGGTTCGCAATCAGATGGGTTTGCAGGCATACAATCAGCTGGGTTTATGATTTTATGAACCAACTCATAGAGGAAATGGGTTCCTTAGTCTTGGTCTTTTCATGGAGAGGAAGTTCCTGACACAGAACTTCTGAATATGAAGATCCATGTGTAGGTTGGTTAATTAGTTTGGTAAGAATGAAAGATGGTACCCAAGAGTAGGGAGCGAAAACCATTGTGTAGGCATCTAGTGTATTATTTTCTAGCTTACTGCCCGGATACAAGGTTCTGACCTACAACTCTGCGTGTATACACACACACACACTAGTGTCATATACACAACCATCATAATTACATTACATATATATATATGTTTAATTATATATATATATATGTGTATGAATTAATATATATATATATATACATTTGTAGAAAGTCAAAGATAAGTTCTTCCCCTGTCCCTCCCCCTCCCTGCTTTTCCACCTGATCCTCATCCTGTCAACCCTGCCTTTTTCCCTCCTCATGACCATGATCTCATCTTCATTAGGTCATCACTTTCATCAGTTGCATCTCTGATGATTGAAGAGCTCACCCAGCCCTGGATTCCAACTGCAAACAAAACCACTGCACCGCCAGGGTCCATGGGAGCAGAGAGTCAGGAAGGATCGCTGTTTCTTACGGAAGAAAGATGTCAAAAGATCCGAATCGCCACTGTCACTTCGACTGCCATGGGATCGGGCGGGGCACAATGGCATCGTTGATTTGATCAAAGACGTGAAGTCGAATGCCTCTGATTTCAAGTCAGGGCAGTCACATTGGAAGCGGCCTGGTTGGTTTCAAGTTGGTGAATTGAAATTGTCCACATCAACTGCCGTAATGTCCAACACTTTGTTGGTAAGTGGTATCGCCAACATGACTAGTGGCTAGATAAAAAGCACGTTCTCAATCCATGTTGACCGCTATTTAGAATTTGGGACAAACACAAAAATTGGACCCTGCTTGATTTGGTTTCTGTGCAAGATGTTGTTTTTTCTTGATTTTTGACAGCGAGATGGAACGCCTCAGCAAGTAACGCTGGCGTTTCTTTCGGTTGGATGGCCATCACATTTCTTTGTCACGTTGACCAGCACCATTGATTTCTCTCAGCGCAACCTTTCTTGAAGTCGATCGACGCTAGTCTGATGCTCATGACCTGGGACGACTCGGGGGTGCCACCATTGATGGACCCAGATATCAAGTAACTCAAACGCCATAGCCACATCCAATTTCCACTGGAGATACGAGCCATGAAGGCCACTTGGTCCCTGGCCCCTTACGTGGCCCCTGGTTTTCCAGGAAAGTATCCAGCAGATGGCCCAGCCTTCGGTCAGTGAAGTGGATGTCTACGATCAGATCTTGGAAAGACGAGCCAAGGCAAGGGATCACAACGGCAGAAGACAAGAAATGGATGTTACACGTGGGCGCTCCGCAAATTTGGGGGGGCCCAAGAAAATCACAGATTGATCTTCTTGAACAAACTAATTGGAGATGATTTGGGGAGTCCCCTTTTTTGAAAAACACCCGCAAATGTAATTATGCAACTCCAAAAAAAAAACTAACCTCAAATTGACTCCAGAGAGCGTCAGAGTCACCCCTGAGAGATCTAGCTTGATCTCCTGCCAGTGACTTCAACATGTGTGATGGCAAGGTTGCAAGACGATTGCACTAGCTGCTTATGGGGAATGAGTATATCCCATTGAACACACCCACATAAACAGCTAGGAGATTCTAGATGCTACTAGATGCTACAATTTGGAAAGCAAATAGATATCATTGCCACTCGGTTGTTTTTTAACAGAAAAAATCGGAAATATAATCCCACGATATCGATATATCCCACCTATCATCCCACCATTCAAAAGAGACGACTGAATGCTTGCTGTTTGGGCTTCACTGCTCATGTGTCGGCATGGTGAATTGGTTTTTTTGAAGATCAGTTATTCGTTGATGAGTGCACTGGGCGGATTGATAACCACGACCTACCTGGGGATGCACGTCCAAGTATCGTTGCTCATGGGTGAGAAAGCACCCATGTTGGAGTACAAAACATCAGCTATTTGAGGGGATCATGAATGTCACTGCCACCAACCAATGTGTAATATGCATTGATGTGGGATTTGTCGAGACTGATCAGCTTAGGCGCAAAAGATCGTATTTTAATTTTCAGTCATATCGTTTCATGCCCAATGACGTGCAATTGCTGCAACATGAGAGATCATATGTATTTCTTCTCTATTCTCAATCTGTTCCCAATCTATTCTCTATAAAATTCATTCTCTTCTATCTATATTGATTATATCAAACCATTATCATCTATCCATCGAATATTTCATTTCTGTCATCATTTATCTATGTACCCTATATCAAATATATATATATATGTCATTATATCTATATTCTATCAAACTATTATCATCTATCCAACTATGTATGTATATATATATATATATATCTATCTATATAACCTACATCATCCCCCTATTCTATTCTATTATAGTATATATGTTGATAGTATATCAAACTTTTATCATCCCCATTTCTACGTACGAATTTCTATCGTTCCCACTGCTGGCAGGCGGTGCAATTGCACCTGGATGACTCGCTCTTCTCCAAGGCGTTGAAGCGATTGAGCTGTTTGGCGGCGTCACGCCACTTGGAGCTGAGCAACCAGCCGTGGTTCAGTGATGATTCAGTGATGATTAAAGGGATTCTTAAGGGATTCTTAAGGGACGGTTGAGTGACCAGTGATGGTTGATTCATGGATAATTCATGGTTCAGTGATGCTTGAGTCATGGTTCAGTGATTGTTCATTGATGGTTAAGTCATGGTTCAGTCATCGTCAAGTGATGGTTCAGGGATGCTTCGTGATTATCTGGTTAACTGATGCTTGCGCTTGTGAAGAGTGTATCCGGCCATTGGTGGATAATCTTTGTTGTCTAATAGTAAACTGATTGGTGGTTTTCAACATGTTTATTTTCTTAACAGATGGTTGGTTGACTAATATTTTTCACCGGGGTGGTTCAACCACCAACCAGTAAAGAATATGATTTTCGTCGCCCCTTGCCGGATCGCCAGAGCTTTGCCGAACTTGGCTGCTGGTTGACCCGCTGCACCCAGAAGTTGATGAGGTATCTGCAAAATTAGCCATCCGATAGCTATACCCGTGGATATTTGTATATATGTATATATTATTTGCATATTATATATCTATATCAATGGGTAGCCTGTATACGTAGCTCATTGAGATCTTTGAGTCAAGGGCTGCGAGGTCAATAAAGCACTTGTGCCCAACAACCTGCAGGCAGATTCCTGTAGCTTCACTGGATACCATGACTCAGCGTGGCCCTGATTGGTTCGGGCACGAGGTGTTGAACCTCCACTGCTTGACTCAGTACTTGGAAGCTTAGAAAGTTGGAGACATTCCATTCGCACAGGTTATGCAGTTCAAACACTGTGAATCAACTAGTTCCATTCAATCTTGCTAGCATTTTTTTGTTATGTTCAATTAGCTACCTGTGTTTGTCACTTTGTCCAGAATTTGTTGTACTTGTAGACCATCCGAAACCTATATATGTTTATGATTGTTTACGTATACTCTAGCACTGAGAATGAGCAATTGGTTGGTAATGAGAGGTACGCAGTCCAATCTGTTTTGGTTGGGCCTGCTTCGGGTGTGTCCTGTGCTTGTCCGGATTGGAAGCGCCCCTGCTTCAAAGAAAGTGCCATTGCGGAGAGAGCGAGGGAGAGAGACAGAGACCTTCTGAAGCAAGTTGGCTCATTTCCACATGGACTGGTCTTTACAGTGTTGATGGACTGGTGCTTCTGTGGTTTCCAACAACTATTCCGACAAACACCCAGAATAGTCCATGAGACTATAGTTTCTTTCTATTTCCAACCATATTTTATAATACTATTATATACTATGCTGACATAGTACGATATCATATACAATGTTGACACTATCAAAGTATGCTGAACCAACTATGTGATATATTATTGGTTATCATTCCAACAAAAGTGTTGCATCCTTTCGTAGTAGTTCCGATTTGGTCCCCGAATCGATCAATGTGCCAAGGTGACAACGCGGATGCTGAGAATGTCAGACAAGCGCTGAATGCCTTGAGCGAAGCTTGGGTTTCAGTGAAACGACGTCAGAAGCTGCGATGGTTCACAGTTCAGTGTGGCTGCCCAAGTAAAACGGTCAGATAGTCATGGTCAGTCGGTCAGTCACGATAGTGGTCAATACATGTCAATACTGATTAATAATGAGGGTCAATGATCTGGTCAACTGTCAAATAGAATGGTGGTCAATAATGATGCTCAAATAACACGGGCTGATTGTATTTGTGGTGGTCAAGTTGTCAAATAGCGGTCAATTATGGTTCACAACGATGCTTCACAATGATGATACACGACAGGTGGATTAAGAATCGGTGTTGATGCCTCATAATCATCAAACAGCAATTATGATATATTGATCAACGAGTTATCATTGATTGGCTAATGGGTAAAAGCTAGTGTATCAAAGAGTAATGAGTGATCAAGTATACATTGAACAGCAGGTGTTTAGGCAAACAACTTTTGCTGATGATTGGCTTTTGGTTTAGCATCAACTCAGCAAGAGTTGCTGGTGTTGGAGGTGCCCTGGGCAGGTTCATCCACTTCATCCATGATCTCAGAATTTGCTGTACTGAAAATCAGCTGGCCGCGAGCTTTAGATATTCAGCGGCCTTTGTTAATTGTACACATCACCACATTCAAACATCTTCAGATCATGTACAGATGCTGAACATAGATATACGTACTCAGCTGCAAATACACGCATGTACATGTAAATGTATGATTGCATATTCTCATGTATGAATTTGATCATATGACTCTGTCAATGGCCCAAATATCCTGCTTGATTTGCTGCTTAGGAAACTCTTAGCTCAACATACTACGGTGAAATTGGAATGGTGTTGGATGCGCTACTTGACCGAAGACAACCATTGTCAGATAAGATGATTAACCAGCATTAAACATTAGTTCATCAGGATTTCTTAGTTACTGCCATAAGATTGGCGGCTAGGTGAAAGTATTACAAGCCTGCCGAATCACCTTGCTGGTCACAGGCTGTTTCAACCATCATCATTAAGCATGATTGACCGTTTTGAACTTATTGTCATGATGATGGTTAATTACTGACGGTTACTTATGGCCAACAATGGTTCAGCTTTGTGAATTGATTGTTTTAACACTTCTTAGGAATCACCAACTTATTAAGCATTGTCATTCAGTACACTATCAAGCAGTATTAACCATCACAAGCTAGGGTTGGCCATAGTGAAACGGTTCCGATTGTGGTCAACCCCTATCAAGCATGATGAGCCAGTATTGTCCATTATCAATCACGAGCAATCGCCATCTACCAGAATCAATTCACAACATCTTACAACCATGAAATAAGTAATGATGAGTAGCAAGTACTATTTAAATCTATTTAACTCTTCACCATCATCCACAAGTCGCACCATTCACACTGCTCAGGACGAGGATCGTGGTCGCATGGTCAAGTGACCCAGCTGAGATGAAACGCCCGGCGCAGCCCTGTCAAACTGGGCTTGGTTGGTGAGTGAGTTGGTTGGTGCTTTCGACTGTTCGTTTGTACGTCCCATCCTTGGTGAGTTTGTTTGTCGGTTCGTGCCTTGGCTCGCTTGAATATTCATTTGCTTCGGTGATTGTTTCATGTCGGTCACGGGTTTGATTGTTGTTGTTGTTGTCTTATTGTTCGATGTTGCTGTTGTTTGTTGCTATTGGCGGCAGTGGTGGCACTGGTGGTTGGTTGGTTGTTCATATTCATGCTAGATGTTGGTTTTGGTTCTGTTTTGCTCGTGGTTGTCGATCATGGTTGGTCGAGTTCAAGAGTTCATTCTCGTTTCTTGCTTGCACCTTGGATCCTTGGGTTGTTCAAGAGGATTGTAAGTCGAGTGCATCAAACCCATCCATCAGTGACCCATCCTTCCGAATTGTGGGGGTTGACATGGCCTGAGCTGCTAAGTAGCTGGGCTGCTACCATGGCCCTGGACGAGCCAACATGGGGAGGTACCTCACCAATGGTGGTTCGCATGCGCCGGAAGACGCCGAGCCACCGGAGAAGACCTGCTTCGCAATGCTGCAGGTGCGCTGGTCAAACCTTGGGAGCGCTTCCGCCAGTCGCGGGGGGTTAGCTAAGTTCGTTTTGAACTAGGGGAAATGCAAGTTGTGGTAGCTACAAGTTGTGGTAGATACAACATGATGTAACTATAGTTCAATGGTTTATAAACCAAGTTATAGCTAGGGGGCCGCACCTTCCAGAAATCCGGGGTTTTATAACGTGTGGCAAATGAACCACGGCATATAAGCCAGTCATGTCTTGGGGCACAGCATTTCGCAGGGTACCTGTGGGGTGATTTCCCAGAAATTACCAGAACATGTATAAATCATGTTCAAGTTCGATGGCCCATTTTGCCGGGAGTATGGGTGTGGTTTGGTGCTTTCGTATCTCCAAACTGTTGTGAATAGCAGGAATTAAGAAGATTTATATGCAGGCACCAGCAGTCATTGATTGGGCATACTTGGTTCCACACTGAGGACAGTCAAAGGCGTCAAGGCAATCATCATTGTTGAGCGGTATTCTGGCTGGTTAATCAGGAATTACTACAGTAATCAAATATTCTTGCAACTTCGCTGGTTGTGGTATCCTATTGTCAATGAATCACAATCAACCACGATTATCTTTCCTGATCATAACGAACACAAACCACTAACAAGTTTCATTGAGCATCCATGATCCATCAAGTAAACAAAGAGATTCCCATCACTGGAAACCATTAGTTTTATGAGATGTTCTGAGCCAAACTCTGAGAGTACCCAAATTATTTGTTTTTTCATTTTTTATCATTTTTTTTCATTTGGATTTTCATTTTTTTCATTTGGATTTTCATTTTTTTTCCTTTTGATTATTTTTTTTCATTTTCCTCTGTTTTTGATGGTTTCCCATTGCTTTTCATTGATTGTCATTGTTTTCATGGGTCCCAGGTGCCCCAGGGAAGGAAAATGAAAAATAAATGAAAATAAAATGAAAATAGAATGAAAATTTCCTCGGGTTTTTAAAGATTTTCAGGTTCGGAGTGAAAATCTTCAATTTTGAGATTCGATTTTCATTTTTTTTTCATTTGGATCTTCATTTTTTTTCATTTTCCTCTGTTTTTGATGGTTTCCCATTGCTTTTTATTGATTTTCATTGTTTTCATGGCTTCCAGGTACCCCAGGGAAGGAAAATGAAAAATAAATGAAAATAAAATGAAAATAGAATGAAAATTTCCTCGAGTTTTTAAAGATTTTCAGGTTCGGAGTGAAAATCTTCAATTTTGAGATTCGATTTTCATTTTTTTTTGCATTTGGATCTTCATTTTTTTTTCATTTTCCTCTGTTTTTGATGGTTTCCCATTGCTTTTCAGTGATTTTCATTGTTTTCATGGGTCCCAGGTGCCCCAGGGAAGGAAAATGAAAAAAAAATTGAAATAAAATGAAAATAGAATGAAAATTTCCTCGAGTTTTTGAAGATTTTCCCATTGTTGTTCATTGATTTTCATTGTTTTCATGGATTCCAGATGCCCCAGGGAAGGAAAATGAAAAAAAAATGAAAATAAAATGAAAATTTCCCCGGGTTTTTGAAGATTTTCAGGTTTGGAGTGAAAATCTTCAATTTTGAGATTCGATTTTCATTTTTTTTTCATTTGGATCTTCATTTTTTTTCATTTTCCTCTGTTT
The DNA here is from genome assembly GCA_009767595.1 of Symbiodinium kawagutii. Lineage (NCBI taxonomy): Eukaryota > Dinophyceae > Suessiales > Symbiodiniaceae > Symbiodinium > Symbiodinium kawagutii. The sequence continues at coordinate 248,498 of VSDK01025167.1, forward strand.
TTGATGGTTTCCCATTGCTTTTCATTGATTTTCATTGTTTTCATGGATTCCAGATGCCCCAGGGAAGGAAAATTAAAAAAAATGGAAACAATGAAAGTAAAATGAAAATCCAAATGAAAATAAAATGAAAAATAAATGAAAATAGAACAAAATTGCAATTTCCAATGTTTGACTGCCAAAAAATCTCATTACATTAGTTATCCATCAACAACTATTGCTGTTTTTCTGAACCATGTTCAAGTGACAACTTACTAATTAGGAAGCAACCAATAGACCACAAATTATCTTCATTCAGTAATCGAAAAAGGAACCATCACAGCTAACTATTAGCTATCCCTTCAGTGGTCAGTAACTTTCATTTACCACCTCAAATAACCAATGATAAGGTTGCCAAAGACAACCACCATTTGGTTACCTATTGGTTATTGCTTCCTTAGGTAACCAAAGATAACTCCCGTGGAGTAACCCATCACATCCTTCAGCTCCACAGTTCCACTGCCAGGCCACAGCCTTCCTGGAAAAGGCGCGGGACAACAAGGAGATCGGCCTTGCACAGGCCAGGGACGTCTGCAGGTTTCGTTGGGATCGCATGGCTCATCGGTGTTGATGGTGGTTGATGGTTGATAGTGGTTGATCATGACGTTGGTCTATGCTTAACTGGTTGATGGTGAATGATAGTGGTGGTTGATCGTGATGTTGGTTTATGCTTATCGAAACGGGACGCTCAATAGTGATTCGTAGGTGTGAGCAACTTGCTACCGGTTGATGAGGGGTAAGCTGCCTGATGATAGGGGATAACAATGGATAACAACCAACAATAGTTTAGAATAGTAGTGATCTGTCAACCTTCGTGATCAATGCTATCGGTGTGAACAGTGGTTAAGTACGGGATCATAAGACGGCTAATAGGATTCCATGCCCAGCGCACAGTTGATAGCACTGGATTATCAATTAAGCATTGACTGGTTACTGATAGGGCTACTTCAACCTCTAAGCTGCCCATGGTCATGACATTGTTTCCTGGTGTGTCTTGCGTGGTGGAGGTGAATGTAGGCTATACGAGCTTATGCCGTCTTATATGATGATCATAGCGCAATAGAGGCCATCAACCATGCAGTGGATCAACCAGATGTACTTTGTATATCCAGCTAATTGTTGCTTACCCCCTTGCAACTTGGTTATGAACAGTGAACCCAATGTGTACCACCATTAGCCAACCTGGCCATAAAGGATCAATGGACCCCCACTGTTGGTGAGCCCTTGTTGTTTTACCCAGGCCACCCGCACCCTGTTGCGCGTCTACGACGAAGCACAACGAGAGTTTCAGCAGGTGGAGGTTCCAATGGTCACTTGGAGGCTTAGGGAGTGAAACAACCAGTCCTATGAACATAGAATTGGTTATTGAAATAATCATTGTTGACTAGGATGAATGATTGGTGAACAATCATCAGTTCAAAGACCCAGTCATCAACAATAATCCAAGATGATTTGTTCGAATAATCAAAATTGTTAAGCATGCATGACCCAAAATGATTTTGGGTTCTGGTTCAGGTGGATGGTACTGGCGGATGTTGCTTAGGTTGGTGACCTGTCGGTCATGTGCTGAACCATTCTGTGCTCAAATCATTCACTAAGCCGAGAGCCATCTATCAGCCCCCTTCATGTCAGACCCGAAACCCTGGGGTTTGACATGGAGAATCCATAAACCACCACAAAAATCATGTTTTTCATGGGGAACTGCGACTGGCTTAGGGGAAGGAATTCTCAAACTTCAACTGGTGGGTGCCTTCAACCACTTCGTCAGAACCTGGCAAAATCCCGGCGAAGAAGGGTTGTCCAACCTTCAGTGATGAAGAATGGTTCATGAGGGGGGTTGCAAGATTTTTTCACCACGTGGGATGACTTGAGGGTTGAAACGACCAACCTGCATGTGTTGATCAACACTAAGGGGCTCGCGCGATCAGCCACATGGTAAAACTACTTGAAGAGGTCCAACCGAATCTCAAGTGTTGGTCGAATAAAATAGAAATGATTGGAACCCGCGACTCAAAACAAAAACGAATAGTTGAGATTGGTCGAAGTATTGAAGGGTCCTGGTTCAACTTGATAAAGTGGAACCAACCAATGACCAACGATATGTGGGAATATGCGGGAAACCTCTTTAGGGCCACAAAGCCAGGGGATCTGAGCACTTGTATCATTGGTTGGTCATAGCTACAGGTTTTTGCTGCATGCCTTCTGATGTTCTTTGCCTAGTGTCATATTTCAAGCCAAGAATTGGCATAAGCAAGCACAAAGTAAAAGCTTTAAGAAGCGAGAGCATAAGAAATCAAAGTCGTTAGCTATACAGTAGCTGGCCTGTAGAAATTGCGAAAGTTTCAGCTGACAACAGCGACAGCTACCGTATCGTAAAGGCGATCGCTGTTAAAGTGGCGCCGCCAGCAACTCGCTGGCAGCTCGGCGGATTGCCGAACCAAGGATTCATCCGCGGGAGCTTCATTCACAGTGAAGTGAATCAAATTAGTAGCCATTAGTGAGTCAAGTAGCCATTAGTGAGTCATAAATTGGATTATTAGTGATTAGTAGCCATGATCATTTTGATTAATAGCCACTATTAGTAGCTGATCATTAGTCTGCTGATTTTTGATTTTTAGCCATGATTATTAGCCTGACTCACCAGGGTGTCATTTTGGCGAATCAAAAAAAATCCTAGCTGTGAATGGGTCAATGGCTCCACCAGCTGGTTGGTGCTTTCAAGATGTTTTTCCCAAATGTGTGATACATGATTGGTTGAAGAATGTTTTTTAAGCATTTAAGCAAATGATACTGCATCAACCAGCTGGTTGTTGGTACCAGATGGTTGGTTGGTTCAAATATCTTTCATGAGGGAGGTGACCAAGCACCAACTGTTGGTGCCGCTGTGACCATGTTCGCCCAAGGTGAAGATCCGCTTGGACAAGTTGGCCCGTTTCGCCGCAGACTTCATGGGCAGCGCTCAATTCGAAGATGTTCCCTTCGAGTTGAACCTCGCATTATGCACGTTTCAAACGGGCGATGGGTGCATGTCATGGCCCTGCGGAGGTGGTTGAAAATGGCGAAAAACACAATGATTTACGCCGGTTTGTCCAAACCCAGATCATCCTGGTTCACAATTATGCTTGCATGTGGTTGATGCAGGGAGAAAACAAGAACCAATCGTGATGAAGATATACTGAGTCTATGGGTTACCATTGGTGAAGGTATGCCCAAATCGCTCAGAAGCACAAGATCGGCAACATAGGCACTGGCGTAGAAACTCCAGGGGCACCCAAGGACTCTCAAACTGACCTGCAGCGCAACTCATAGAGTGATCAGGTTTCCTGCAGGTCAGAGTCGACTAGCGTCGGGAGGACATGGCTCCAACACATATCTGGTTGGTGGTTTTAAACATTTCTTGTTTTCACTAGCAATCATTAACAAACGGTTGGTTGACTAATATTTTTCATAGGGGTTGAAACCACCAACCAGATATCTAAAACAAGTGTATTCAGAGTTCGTTGTGTTGACCTTCGTTCCTTGGTGGAGAGTTGCTGTTTGGTATCCTTTCCATTTAGGTGACCACACCATAGGCCTCACGATGACATGGCATTCGCTCACAGAGATATCCTCCAACAGTCCTGGTGACTCGTGGATTTTGTTTTGAAAACTTTTGAATCTGAAATGTGCAGTGCCAAAAACCATAGCCAGAAAAGATTGGCAATTTGTCGCTGCTTGGCAGTCCCATATCAACAGCAACAGTATATTCTGTCGTGAACTTTGTTTTATCGGTAGCCCGTATATTGTCTTGTATCATGTTATATCATGTCACATTTATTGCCAAATCCTTAGATCGGAACAAGTGAGCCGAAATCACAAAGCTATAAAACCACTCCTAATTTAACTATGGTCCGGCTATGGGTGGTTCATATGGATCTGACAGCAGCTATCAACCACTATTCACCATGAGCCATGCTTGGCTATGATGATTAAGCCATCATCAACCCTCACCGTAACCCTATGTTTGATTTATCAAGCATTATTCACATTAATACGCATCATATCAACCATCATTAGCCATCATTAACCATGACTAGCCACTACTAAGCACCATTCCTCAGCTTCTTTTTCATCATCATCATCATCATCATCATCATCATCATCATCATCATCATCATCATCTTCATCATCATCATCATCATCATGATCATCATGATCATCATCATCACCATCATCATCATGATCATCATCATCACCATCATCATCATCACCATCATCATCATCACGATCATCATCATCATCATCATCATCACCATCATCATCATGATCATCATCATCACCATCATCATCATCACCATCATCATCATCACCATCATCATGATCATCATCACCATCATCATAATCATCATGATCATCATCATCACCACCATCATCATCATCATGATCATCATCATCATGATCATCATCATCATCATCACCACCATCATCATCATCATCACCATCATCATCATCATCATGATCATCATCATCACCATCATCATCATCACCATCATCATCATCACCATCATCATGATCATCATCACCATCATCATAATCATCATGATCATCATCATCACCACCATCATCATCATCATGATCATCATCATCATCATCACCACCATCATCATCATCATGATCATCATCATCATCATCACCACCATCATCATCATCATGATCATCATCATCATCATCACCACCATCATCATCATCATGATCATCATCATCATCATCACCACCATCATCATCATCATGATCATCATCATCATCATCACCACCATCATCATCATCATGATCATCATCATCATCATCACCACCATCATCATCATCATGATCATCATCATCATCATGATCATCATCACCACCATCATCATCACCACCATCATCATCACCATCATCATCATCACCATCATCATCATCATCATCATCATCATCATCACCATCATGATCATCATCACCATCATGATCATCATCACCGTCATCATCATGATCATCATCATCATCATGATCATCATCACCACCATCATCATCACCACCATCATCATCACCATCATCATCATCATCATCATCTTCATCATCATCATCATCATCATCATCATCATCATCATCATCATCATCATCATCATCATCACCATCATCATGTTCATCATCATCATCATCATCATCACCATCATGATCATCATCACCATCATGATCATCATCACCGTCATCATCATCATCATCATCATCATGATCATCATGATCATCATCATCATCACCATCATCATGTTCATCATCATCATCATCATCATCACCATCATGATCATCATCACCATCATGATCATCATCACCGTCATCATCATCATCATCATCATCATGATCATCATGATCATCATCATCATCACCATCATCATGTTCATCATCATCATCATCATCACCATCATGATTATCAAAAAAACATGCTTCACCAGCATTGCCCATCACCAGGACGCCCAGGCCAACAGGTCGGTCCCCAAACCGCCTGTCGGCACCAGGAAGCGCATCTCAGATTTGGAGGTCGAGGTGATTCCCAAGGTTTGGATTCCGGCCCCTTGGCGTTCTGCCGGGGCCAATGGAGATTGGTAGATCCGAGATTGATCAACCATCAGAAACCATAAGAAAACATGATAAACCATTCTGAACCTCTAGATTTGATGGTAGATCACAAGCTATTTGAGGATGGTTCATTGATGGTTGATGATGTTGATGCTTAGTTGAAGGGTTTTGATGGTTAATGGTGGTTCACTGATGATTCAGTGCTGGTTAATGCTGAACAGGTGCTTAGTTGAAGGTAAAAGTCATATATTATATATCATTGACGGCAAAATGACTGAAAATGGATAATCCATTAATCGATGAGTCCTCACTGTTGAATGATCGTTGATTGGTAAGGTGGTAAGGAATGATCATTTCATGATGGTTGATGGTTCAAAAGCTGCGTCCATGCGGAGCAGATGATTGGTCAAGCAGCAACTGCAAAGGAATGGACACTCAGCCGCGGTGCCATGCGTGCCAATGATATCATTGTAAGATGTTTAGGCAGTTGGTTGAATACACATATCAACCTTCCTAACTAACATCAACTCAGTGGTTGCGAGTCTCTATGGTTTGCCCTATTGTTGATTGGCTGGTTAACCCTTTTGTTAATTGGCTAACGAACACACAACTATGGTGAACCATAGTGACTCACACCTCTATTGTAAGTTGAAGAAGCTGAATATGTGATTAGCTATTAACCATAGGTGGTCACCCAATAACCAATGAGTTGTAGTTGGTCACTTGTAATATGGTGGTTTCTCAAAATAGGGGTACCCCCTAATCATCCACTAGTAGTCATATATAGTAATAAACCAACCATTTTTTGGGTCCCCTTTTTTGAGAAACCACCATATGTAAACCAGCACTTGCAAGTCACTATTGCTGATTGATCACCAGCTGAAGAACTTGATCAGCTGAAGTTTCCAGATCCTGGAAATGCCAGCGTGGCTTCTCCAGGCTTCCCTGCCTTTCAAAACTGCGAATTTGAAAGCCAGAAGAAGGATGTTCAACAGATGTGATACCATAGTCCATGATGGTCCATGATGATCAGGTTTTGAAAAACTGATTTTCAAAAGACACAGATCCATGATGCGATGCCTTATCAGTATTTTATTTCAACACCTCAAAGGTGAGTGATCAATCACTGCCGGGAATACCCAAGATCAAAGAGAATCTTCAGCACAAGACTCGGAAGATTGGGGGATTCGAACTAGCCAGCACCCCTGTCATTTGCTATCACCAATTGCAAATCTAAATACCCGTTGACATGAGATACTTCACGTATTGATGGCATCCATGGCAATATCCATCTCAGTGGGTCAATGAATTGCCAACCATATAGGGTATCAAGCTCTGAGGGCTGCGGCTAGGCGTGTCAAAGATGTGATGAGATGGTAGGCCAGCCTAAATGTCCCCAAGTTGCCGGTGGTTTACCCATCCAAAAAAACGCTCGTTTTGCGTGGTGTTCTCTTGTTTTTCAGCAGTATTTGTCACATTGTATAGGTCACGATTTATGACCGGTCGACGCTTGCAAGCATTCTCCACTGCTGACCGGGATGGCTGCGTTCTTTGACATACTCTCACGCGCGTATCTTGGGGGCTGAAGTACTTGAGCAAGACGTGTGGAAAGTCATTGCTGGCATATCCATGTATTTTGTTGATTCTGGATTACTTTTATATGTCCAGATGGTGCTTTCTCAAAATAGGGGTACCCCAAAAATGCTTGGCCTATTGCTATAAACAGATAAAAACAGATGATTTGGGGGTCTCCCTAGTTTGAGACACCATATGCAAGCTGTGTTGTGGCATATACTGAGCAAGGTCGCCGGACAGGCATATCTTTAGGTCACAACTGCACCAGTTTTGGGAGCCGTCCCGTGGCACGAGGGTTCTGTTTCTGGTTAGCAGTAAAGGGGGTGGCTGCCATGTGCAAGCATTGGTGCTTAGTTCTTGATTGTTCTATCTACCGTGATGAATGTGCAAATATGTCGTATATACATTGATGTGAACCCCACAGGAGCACTCCAAAACTTGGAAAACGATAGGGGACATTCTAATGACCCGTGAATACACTTTAATAATACGCTGCCTCATTTCTGTATATCGATGTACATGTTGCTTCAACACAGGCGATCAGCAGCAGGACCAAGCAACCATGTTTGCTTTGATTGTTTGATTAGCATTTTTCAAGGTAGGTGGGTGAATGATTGTCATGGTGTTTTCCCATATTCTGGAGGAGAAGGATCCCAACAGAATGAGAGGTATGCTTGCAATTTCGATTGATCAACCAATAGGGACGTGGGCCTTACGAAACATTCGTTGTCGCCGCCTTTTCCATGTTTCCTGTTCGCTTAGGTCATCAATCAAGAAGTCTTGGACGACTTGACACTCGTCTGGTGAGCCAACGACAGACTTGCATTATCAGCAAGTTAGGATTCGTGGTCATTCAATCTGAATGGTAGAAATTCATGGTCCTTATGCAGCCAACCAGTTTGGTAGCAACAATTGTGCCCGTATAGAATGACTTTTGGACGGTTTCAAAGCTATGCAGACTTCCACAAGTCCATTAAGGGTACATGCTATGGTGGTGTGGCTGTGTCTGGGTACACCGGGTATCCTTCATGCAAGTTCCTGCTAGGATAGCTTCACTACTGCGTCATTGGCAGGGCACTTGTTTTGTGGCCATCGCTTTCTGCCAGAAATGTTGTAACAGTCCCCCTAGACTCAAGTCTTGGCTTTTTGTAATGAAGTTTGAAGGAGATAGTCCTTCAACCTTTGTTTTGTTCAGATCCAAAAGAGTGGAAAAGTAGAAATCTATGAAATGCCAACGTTTCTGAAACCCTTCACGCCTTCTTTCAAACCGGCAGCTGCGTCTTCAAGTTGAAGGAGAGGTGTCTATCCAACACAGTCTGTAACCTCAAGATTCTGGAAGCCAGCTGGAACAGATGCAAAATCTTCTTGTCATTCGACGGTGACCAAAACTGCTGCTGTTGGGCTGGTTGAGGGTACCCCCATGCGACCTGTTAGCACCAGAGGCACCTGGGAGATGTCGACTCCCTTGTGCTAGCATGCTTTGGATCCGGCGGAACCAGGTCAACGAGTGATCCAAAGCAGAAGGATTCAAAGAAAACCTGCAAATGTGGTGATGGGTCAATATCAACCATCCATACTGGCAGATGATAAGCAACAGCCATAGGGAAATTCATGGTTAATGATGGTAAACCAGGGGTACAGGGTTTTGACCTACAGCCATGTGTGCTCCACGTATGGCGTGTAAGACATCCCCTTTGATCCTTCTTGGGGTTTTGCAGCGAAAGCTCCTTGACCAGTACGTGATCAGTTGTTCCATGGCATCAATGCCCCACGGAACTCATTGACCAAGTGCTGCGATGACCCTCCATCCTTTTCATGATGATTTTGCATAGATTTAGCTGCATAGTCAACGTTGAACAAATATGCTTGAGTCTCTCAACAGACCGCCACTTCAGGAGTCTAGGTTTCGATCGAATTGACTGTCCATCAATGGTGAGCCCAAGATGATGGACACCCGCATTTGGCTTCCAAGCATGATTCCCTATCATCAGCAACAGCCCTCTTCACGAGCCCACCATCAGTCCAATGGCATGTGCCCAATGATTTCCATACTTTAGATGTATTTACTGTAGATGTGATTCCTATCCAGGTATACGATATCATCGCCATGGCGTTGTTGACTGGCTATGGGCGATCCAAAAATCAAAAAAAACACTATATTTCATGGTAAATCAACAGCTTGCGTGGTTCAACCCCCAAGCCCCATGTTGAACCAAAGGTGGGCTGTGGATCTATTGTTGGCACCTGGAACCTATTTGGATGACGCCTGGCTCAGGAACCAGAACTCCTTTAAGCTTTGCAGCGAACTACGCCCTTTGGCAACGAGGGACACACCGTCTTGACCGAGCTTTGTAGCTAGGGGAGTCGCTTTAGGGAATCGACCATAGCTCACAAGGGCCCGGACTGGCCATAGCGAGGGGTGCCCCAAAGCACCAGTGGTGCGGATTGTGCCCAGTTGATCCGAGATTTTCTGAGGGGTGCTGCGGGTGTGACGGTTGTGATGTCTATAGTGCAGTGGTTGATGGTTGACGATGTTTGTTGTCAATGGTTATGTTCAGTTTCCAAGGTGCAAGTAGCACCACGGATCACCTGATCACCAAAGCCACATGTGTGGAGAAGGGTGAAGCGTTCCCCAGGTGCTCACACAGGCAGACGACCAAAATCATTGCAAATCCAAAACTGGAACCGAATATGGGAAGCCATAGATTGTGAGAATTCTTGTTCCTGCTTGGAACCATTGAATGGTTGGATAACATGCTATAAGCAATATTGCACCATGGTTATAGAAAGTCAGGCTTGATGGAGCTTGATGATTGAATGTAGGGGATCACAACAACCGCGAACCAACCAGAGCAGGGGACAAAAAATGACCGCCGAGAACTCATCGACGGTGCTTCTCGTATGAAGCCTTCTTAACCAGGAGGTTCCATGACGACCACCACCACCCCCACTGGAATCATTTTCCACAATCTGGTTGTTTCTTTGAAGATTTGTGAGAGCCCACAAGTCTGGTAACGCAAAAGCAGGCTTTCCCCATGGTTTTCCATTGGTTTCCCACATTTTGTAGTTCAATTCTTGATTAAACATGGCGGAAACCAGATCAAACCTTACATCAGCTGCCGTGCTACTCAGGGGAGCATCGATTGTCCGAGCGAATCTTTCGAGATCCTTGGTGCAACGCCGCGGCAGAGCACCTTTCTGCTGCGAAAAAGGATCGTTCTGCCACTGCTATTCATAGGACCTATAGAAACGATTTTTTTTGCATGCATCGAATACATTCTAAGACTATTTAGTATGATTTGGTCAATCAATGCTTGATCAACTTATTTGACGGTTAATTGAGTTAATTGATAGTTTTTGTGATTAATGAATTGTTAATGGCGTTTGGGACAGACTCAAACCACTGACCTTTGTTTTTGATGGCGGGGTACCAATAGTGCTTAGGAAAAAGCCGGCGAACCAGCCCTCCGTTGTATCCATATGTCTTGCTGGCTGTGCTTCAACTTCAGGGTCATCTTGGAGGGATGTATCTACTGTTGTCATACCTCTACATACCTCTACCGTTGTTACTGGCAAACGCCTCGCTTTGCCCGCAGCCATCTCGTAGACATCTTGCAAGGTCACAAAACACCTTTTTCTTGTTTTTCGCAAGCGAACGCACAGGGTATCCGGATGGGTTTTGTCATGTTTGGATGCGCATCATATGCAACATTATGTAAAGCTTACTGTAAAACCCCTTACCCTAAAAACCCCAAAAACAAAAAACAAAACACTGTGTTTTGCAAAGTACATATTCTTGTTCGTGATCAACATCATTATAAGACGTATGAAAAGATACTCTATGATCACGAGACACTCTAGGAGTCATATTCATAAGATACCTCATAATGTGCCTGTGGTCGACTCAGGGTGTTTGCGCGTGTTGCTACTGCTGTTGGTTGCTGTTGCTGTTGCTGTTGTTGGTGTTGTCGTTGTTGTTGTTGTTGTTGGTGGTGGTGGTGGTGTTGTTGGTGTTGGTGTTGGTGTTGTCGTTGTTGTTGTTCTTTGCGATCTACTATTGTTGTTCTTTGCGATCTACCATGATCATGATGAACAATTTGCAGTCATGATGGACTATGGTCTACTGACAACCAGGCCATGATCCAGTTTTTTTGCCGCAAGAACCATTGATATCACCATGCATTGGGTGAGCATCATTCGCCCACCATGAACGAGACCACTGAACATCACCAGGTGATTGTGGGTCCGAAATTGATCAGTTCTCTGATTTAGTTCTCCATAAGTAGCTCTATTTCTCCATGATTGTTTTGCTCGGTCAGCCATCATTCACCATGATTCACCACAATTCACAAACATTATCTATCACCAACAATTGGGAACGTGATTGTTGGTCATTCTCACAAATTAACATTGTCAGCCGTCATTTCCCACTATGCCACGATTGATACTTGTTAGGAACAATCATCATCATCGTCATCGTCATCGTCATCCTCCTCCTCATCATCATCATCATCATTATCATTATCTTCATGAATGACCAGTCATCAATCAGCAATCATCAATCATCAATCATCAGTCACCATCAAACTCACAATCATCAATCATCAAGCACTTTAGCCATGAGGGCCAGATCTTGCTTGTTTCCTACCACCATTACCGACCGGTGACTTATATCCCCAGAACATGTTGAGGATTGCACTCTGGCCAACTAACCTGGAAGCTAAAAAGCTCACTATTTTTTGGGTGGTAAAACCATTCCAAACGCTCGATTTTTCACTTCCAAGTTATACCAATCATGAACCATCATCAACCAATCTATTCCCATGAACCATCATTCACCAGGATATCCATCGTTCACCAAGCATTCCCAACCGTTAACATGTGAAAAACCCTGTGAAAAAAAAGCAGGTTAACATGTGAAAAAACCAGGCATTCCCAGCCGTGACCCATCCGAGGATCGGCTCTTCCACATCTACCCGGAGCTGGGTTACTTCGCCGCCGGCGACGGGGCGGCCGAAAAAACCGGCGCGCCCTCAGATGGGCCGGCGGCCAGCACACTGCGCGACCAGAGCGTATGCAGCGTGGCAACGACGGGGACCGGGGAGGCGCCACCATGGGAGGTGCACCACAGATGGTGAATGGGAACTGAACTGATGGTTATTTGATGGTGATTTGATGGTTATTTGATGGTTATTTCATAGTTTTTGCATGGGTGAACTGATGTGGAAATGATGATTTAGTGGTTCTTGATGCTTCAGTAGTGATTCAGTGTTGGTCGAAGATGAGTTTCCATGGAGGTATGACGAGTCAAGCCACCATCATTGGTAGCATACCACCAGAGACATCGGTTTGTCAAGAGAACGGCTACTTTCAGGTGAAGCCACTGCCAATCAATACCATGTAGATATGGATCCAGATGTGTGTCAATGTGTGTCCGATGTCACCTGATTTGTTCAGTACATTGCCTTAAATGGTTGGTAATAGATATCAGATGATTGATGCATTCTTGAACATGCACTTCACATGATGCATCAAATCTTTCGTTCTGATAGGTTTAATATTTTTTGGGTTATATTGCAAGTAAAGGTGTTACAACCACGCCCATCCCGATTGTGCCTACTTGCCTTGCGTTGCACTCGGGTATCGAACCCAAGGGATGCACCATCACTAGACCATACCAGCCCTGTGGTCATATTGTATGTTCTACATTTTGCATGTTATATAATCATATATTAGGCAGGATGTGAATATGTAGGTGTGTGGCTTCTGTTCATTTACATGCCGAACCATCCTGAAAGATTGTAGGTCTCCAATTTCGAAGGTGTTCTTTCCTCATTTGCCTAGGGAGGATGGTCCGTGCCGATATTCTACCTAATTACTCCAGCATGATAAAATGCGTGTGTGTGTCCATATATATATATATATATATACATATAACTATATATTTAAAAAACAGAAGGTGTGTGCGTGTGTTGAAATACATGAACTTCATAAGATAATATGATATAATATGTATAGGTATATTTACTTACTTGTTTATATTGACATATATATACATATATATATAGATGTGTTGATGTTTAGATTTATATACAGGTATACATGTGCAGTGCTGGAGTCCCTGCACACATTACTCTACCAGGGTCTCGGCCTAGCAATACAAACGATTCTCTTCAGTCATTGGCCAATTAAAACTACATGGATTTGATCTTTCTTTCTCCCCAGCAATGGATGCGCAGGAGACAGGTCAGCAATGGGCTTATCCCTGAACTAAAAGATGAGGCTATCAATGGTGACATCCAATAGACTCCCTACGTGGCTGAAACACATGGACCATTCCCAAGAGACCAGCTGTTCCTGTTGGTGATCATCAAACAGACGCCACCCAGGTGCTTTGTGCTGTGTCTTCTGGTTGTTGATGAACCAGCGTGACAGCTTCATTCGTGCCTTCGGCTAATTTCAATGTAGGAAATCAGCGGGTGAACCGCTGCTTGCGGTTGGCTGGGACTCGATTGGCTGATCGTGGAATCCCTGTGAACCAAGCAGTAGGATAGCGGTGATACGGTGGCTATAGGTGGCTGATCCGACTTCTTCGAGAAAAGAATGAGCCAGGGGTGTCCATAATCCCTTTTGCAAGAGGCAACTAAGGAGCCAGTATGATCTACTATGAGGAGGCCCTAGTAGTCGATAACCACAGGACTGGAAATTGCTAGGCCAAGGATCAATGCCAAAGATCAGAAATCGAGAACTCCAGCGGGCTAGCTAGTGGATCCTGCAGGTCATGGGGAACCACCCCACACCACCCCTACTTCAGAGTAACATCATGATGTGTACGTCGAAGCATGAATAAACATCACAGTTCCCAGTTGTCTTCGAAACTCGACCATAGCCACGGGCTGAGCAAACAGTGGATGATGTCCAATGGTTTGCAATTAGAATGACCAAGAATGCACAACCACCAAGAACTGTCTAAGTATGTGTGTGTGTCGTTGTTTGTGGATATACCAGCCAGAAAAAGTAAATAGATACATCAAAACACTAACCATCAATACTGAAGAACCAAGAGTAAACTTTGGATTGTGTATAAAACGAACCTTCGTGAAAACCAGCTACCAACAGCAACCAGCAACCAACAACAACATCAAATCAAAACGAACCTCTGCAGGTATATGGGATTCTCAGCTTTGTTTGCCAGTCAAATGGATTTAAGGGTCAGACGCTGGCGAATTGGATCAAGTAGATTCAACTAGTACAATTTCTGGGACGTTCGCGCACCCCACTCTTGGCATGCGGCGTTGATGTATAGCAGTGTTTGAAATCTCAGGCTTGGTGATACGACTGTGTCTTCGACCAGAAGGTCAGAGTGGAAATACCAGAGACAACAATCGCTGATACTACCGAAAGTTCCCAACACCAAAATTTCAATGACAACTTCCACCAAAAAACGTTCATCACGTAGTTTGCCATGAAACCCTTCCACTCTTGTGAATCAGCCCTTAATTCACCATTCAATTGAACATCAAGCAATGATCCATCAGCCATCCATTAAGGATCAACTAGCATGAAACCATGAATTCACCCTACAAAGAAACCCATGAAGGAACCATCAACCAAGCAGATCTGAGCCATAACCATGACTTAACCCTTCATGCCTATAACTAGGTGATCCTAGTAATCCTATGATGAAGCCCTAGTCATTAACCATGACTCAGCCCTCAACTACCATGATTTCACCATGAATTTACCCCAAAGGACCCATGAATTCACGATGCCCTTACTGTAACCATGAACCCATGCCTTGGGAGCCGTTGGGACGCGCCGTTGGGACGCGGCCAGGTGGTCAAGCGCAGGATCAAGAGCTGAGTCGACAAAGCTGGGCCTGGATACAGGAGCCGTGAAGCTGCTTCTCCGTGCGCAACAAGCAACAAGCAGAAGAAGCAGCAAGCCCAACAAGCAGAAGCAACAAGCAACAAGCAACAAGCAAGCATAACAGTTATTGTAGTTGCACACTTTCATGTCGGTGAACTGTTACGTTTCGCAGTTTTGCTACCAGTTATTACAACATACTGGTAGCAACAAGCAGTAGTGTTCTGCTTATTCAGAAACTAATTGATAATTATAGAATACTGTATCTAGTATATCCAGCAGTATAGTTGTTCACTACTAATTATGATTATAGAAGAAACGGTTGTATACTGCTAGTATACCTATTGATCATGTTGTTATATGTTGTCATCATGCAGAAACTAACTGGTCTCGATCATTAGACCATAGACATTGATTCATCATCATTGATCCTCATGAACCACAATCATTGCCAACCATTGATGGACCGTCAGGACTGGCTCCAGAAATCGGTGAAGCTGAACACACCGGAAGCCATCGAGCCTTGACAAAAGCCGGGGCGAGCTGGGCCTCTGTCAAGTCACCAAAGGTAACGGAAAAGCGGGTAGTGGTTCACATGGTCGTGGTTCACATCCCAACAGCTAGACTGGTGACATAGTGACTGGTCATTCATGATGATGATCATTGATGATCTGGGACGCCAACAGCTGGGGTACCAGGTTTTGACTCATAGCCAACTGGTTTGGATTTTTGGGCCAAATGCACTCCGAGCACTCTCCACTCTCCACACGGGTATTGCGAGATTTTGGATCATCTTGCTACACCCAGGGGCCAAAAAGACTGAACCGACCTAGGAATTGAAATATCTTTGGCCCAAGTAGCTTAGTCTGTCAAAGTGGCAGACTTCACCAGCAGTAGCAACAGCGTTGGGCGAAGCCAATCATGGTATCCCTGGCTGATTGACTAAGAGCTGACAAAATGACCGATTGATATGGAGATTTCTAAAAACGGCTTGTTTTTATTACTACAAATGGTCAATCTAAAGGATGATAACTGGGGGTACTCGCGGGTACCCCTATGACTTGAGAAATATATACCTATATAGAGATTGACAATCCATTAAAGAGCTGCTAATAATGAAACAGGCATTCACTTACAACTGGCTGATTGCTAATGCATTCTAGAGATGCTATCACTGATATGAGCATGTTCACAACTTCCTTGTCTCGGGAATCGATAGGTCGGGAGGTAGCGATATCCTTGATGTGATGATTGAAGCCAATTTGCTCCTCGTTGTGTTCCCATGGTTGCTCACATTGCATCTCCGATTTTTGCTTGTGACTGCTTAGGTTTATTGGTCTTTATATCCCCCATGATTCCCCATGTGTTATTCTGATTGTTCATTTCTTTCAACGTTGACCCATCCCCTGTGTTGGTTTTCGAAAAAATGTCACTTGATCGGTTCATCAGCCTTCGCCCAGGATGCTGCACTGAGCTTTATGGCGATCCATGCTTTAGGAAACCGGGGCCGCCGGGTTTTGGTGGGCTCGGGGATGGATGGCGGTCCATGGGGAGCGCATTCGGCCACTTCGTGGCCGATCATCAAGGTGCACTTGGTCAAGGTGTGTGTGGATGTCCAAGACAGTGTGCAAGCCGCCTCTGTAGTATGGCTAATCCCAACAAGGTCTATGTGCCATCAGGTTTTTCAATGGCACAACTGTCCCCAGGCATTTAGGAAAATGTGGAAATGCGACGTATGACAAACCAAAGCGAATGGTTTCGAGCGAGAAAAGATGTGGCATTTACATCGTGAATTTGTCATGACGACCCAATGCCAAGTAACCAACTTTGGACATAGTCTACTCGAGCATATTGGAGTCATGTTGTGTGCATTGGTTGGCCGTTCTGCAGCACGCAAAAAATATCAGTATGAAGGCGACTGCATTCCCATGGAACTTTTTCTCAGCCACCCAAGTGGTTTGACAGAGGGTCTTTGAGATGTGCGACAGCGTACCTGACAATAGAGTTGGAAGGATACGTTCCTGAAGTCAAGGTGAAGGTCTTCATACGTTCTCAACCAGAGTAAGTTTTCAACCGTTGTCATTTCCACCTGATTTGTGGCTTGATTCTTTCCTCGTGCTCAGATCAACCCAGTACTGATGGTTGGGTTTTCAAACCACCCAATGTCCCTGCAAACTCAAAGGAGTTTGGTGACAGCGTGAACGCAAGTAATTCTGTTGATATTTTGTGATGAGAACTTTAAGCGGACCATAGGCATACAAGTACCATAAGTTATCTATAGTTATCTAATACATGTGTAGGG
>VSDK01025167.1:265884-278343 GCA_009767595.1 Symbiodinium kawagutii
AAGCACACACATTTGTCAGTGTTCTTTTGCCAATATGCACGTATACGCGCATTTGCACGCATACACATATATGTATAATTACACATATGCATCTACGCACGTACAGGTATAGCCCCTCTATCATTTTTGGATATGCACGTTGCATTTTGACAAAGTACCAAGTGATCATTGTAAGGTTTTGCTGCGGCGCAGGAAAATACAAGGCTTTCCGGGAAGATCGTGCATCAGGGCAGAAGCACACGCAAGAAATGCATCTCAGCAGCCAGGATTGTTTTGGGATGGGCGATAGCTTAAACACGGTAATTATGGCAAATGCATGGTTAATGGTGGATTGATAACTGGTGAATTCTCAATATCAAGTGGGTCCATGACTGGATGCCCCCAACCATCCCAGACCAGGGGGATTTTGGAGCAGCCGCGAGGCGGGGGCCGGCAAGGCTGCGTGCCTTCTACTGCTGCCAAGACAAGTTGGCACAGACCAACCCCCGGCTGCCCACTGCCCACGTGTCGAACCAGGGAGGTCCAGGGAGTTGTTGATAAGGTTCAATGATGGTTGATTAAGGCGGTGAATGATGATTAAGAATTGGACAGGTGTGGAAAGTTGGTGTCATGTTGTGAACAAAATCCCATGATGATTCCTGGCCATATTCTGCCCTTTCGATGTTCCCGACAACTTAGAGATTATGACCCCGACACAATGGTTGGTCTGCAACGAGGGTATCCCAGAACTGGATGGTTGCCTGACCATAACTATAATCATTTTGGGCTTAGGTCATACCTGGGACCATAAGATCATATATAGTTCCATCACCGTTACTAACCATTATCAATCATTATTTATACGGTATTAACCATTTATAGCATCTTTATTAACCATTATTTAAGTTATCACTAGTTATCAATAGTTATAACTAACCATTGTCATTATAGCTTATCATTAGTTGTGGTTATAGCCGTAATCACCCCACACCTTTGCCATTCTGATCCAACTGGATGCTTCGCTAAGCGCCAGCCAAGGCACGACTTAGCCTTGGCACAGATCTTACAGGAACGGCCGGAGGTTGTGCCGTCCGTGAATCGCTTGGACAAGAAGTGACCTGCAGCAAAAGGTGGCGTGATGTGATGTGGGTCATGCTGCAGTTTTGAGGTGTTTATATGATATTTATATGGGTATAGTATCGTTAAGAGCTTTTTGTAGTGTTTTATAATAGTAGACATACAGTGTTTCACAGCTCTTGACGGTACTATACCGGTTTATATTTGTGATATAGAACATGTTTGTATAGACTGACAGAGAGCTAGATAGACAGAGGGACGGATGGATGGACGGATGGATGGATATTTACAACTTTTTGTGTGGGCGGGTGTCGTCATCCAGTAGATAGTGGGCCCGGGGACTTGAGATTTGGCGAGGGTGGTCCACGATTCTCATGAGAGTCACTAGAGTATGGTCAATGATTCATACCTTGTACTACTTTACCAGTGACATTGGTGCTTAGTAGAAGTAGACATATGGTTTGTGACTGTTAATGGGCTGATCGATTCTGATGAATTATGGCCCATGAAAATTAATGATGATGGCTAAAGGTTTCCAGATGGAACAGTGGCAACCATGCAAAAAAGTTGGTAAGTGAACATCCCAACAAAGAATGATCTGTTCATTTTCTGGATGTTCACTGGAGTAGCAGGGTTTTTTGACCCACAGCCATATGGCTAGAGGTTTAAACATGTAAAATGAGCACATGAGTTGTCAATTATCCACAATGGCAGATCCATTAAGATACATTCTCCATCTTGACCATTCAAACAGCTGTTGGGTTTCCACAACTCAATAAGGACGGTGGTTTGCCCATTAATACCACTGATATGCGGCTTGAGTCACAAGCTATCGATGCTTGAACTCGTGGTGCTTTAGGAGCAGTTTTATCTCACATTGCCGTCGTTGTCCATCAACCATGTTGCACCATTCTTACCAACGAGATTGACCAGTATTAGGTAGTGATGATTCATGATTAATCATTATATATATCAGTTGGATATCAGGTATTATGCTTAACATGGATCCTGATAGCTTTGCAACCAATTGATACTATCAAGCGGACGTAGTAACTCTCTTTGTATCAACTGATCAAGACGTCAAAGTCTACGTACTGCCAACAGTGTTGGTGGTTTCCTTAGGAATCTCTACGATGATGATGATGATGATGATGATGATGATGATGATGATGATGATGATGATGACGATGACGATGATGATGATGATGATGAATGCAGGTTTCTGCCAATTTGTGGTTCTTTCTATCATTGTTTAATGTTCCCTGGTAATCTTTAACCAATGTTTGGTTCAACCACCAACCAGTGCTGTGGCGGAGGTACAAATCTCTGATCATCGACTGCTTGAGCGCACCTTGGACCTGAAAGAAATGCTGCAAAAAACAACCATTTCACTGGAGGCCTTCATTAGATGGTGTTAATGATGGTTGGCTTAACCATCATGTGAAAGTGAAATGATGAATAACATACATGATGCTTTGTGATGGTTAGCTGAAGATGAATGATGATTAGTAATGGCTAATGATGATTACTGATGGTTGATGATGGTTAATGGTTGTTTGATGGTTGCATGATGGCCAGCTGGTGGTTCATTGATGATCGGCTGGTAGTCAATTGATTGCGGACATGCAAGATTAGTGCTTAGCTGGTGGTTACTTGATGGACAATTGAGACTTGGCCGAAGCTAATCAACGGTTGGCTGACGTTCAATTGAGAGTTGGCTGATGCTTGATTGATTGCCATCCTATTGATGGGTAAGTGGTGGTTCGTCGATGATGAACAATGGTTGATTGATGGCTAGCTGAAGATGAATGATGATTAATGATGATTAGTTGCTGATTAATGACGCTTAGCTGATGATAAATGACGCTTAGCTGATGATGAATGAGGGTGAACCGATGATTAGTTGATGAACAATGAAGATTTATTTGTGGCCAATTGATGGTTCATGATGGCACAAGGATGACTTAAGGACAGATTTAGTGATGGCACATGAAGGTTGACTGATAAACAATGGTGGCATAGCAATCCAGTTTTTCTTGATCAAATGCCTGGGGGCCGGTATGGTCTAGCGGAAATGACGTCTTCCCTCAAGCGTCGGACCTGGGGTTCAATCCCCGGGTGCAACACTAGGCGGACAGGCGGGCAGCTACTCCACCCCTGCAGTTAAGGGGATAAGCTAGGGTGCTGCCCGACAAACCTACTACTGCTACTACTACTACTACTACTACTACTACTACTACTACTACTACTTGATCAAATGCCTTTGGGAAAAATAGACTTTGGACGGCCCACAGTGACATAGTCTTGGCCATGTGGCTGTGGGTCAATTCGACTTGTACCCGCAAGCTTGGTCAACATTACCAACATGTACAGAAGATGTACCGCATTGGTATCTCCAAATTCACCCTCTGTTTTGTATACATTGCACTGACCCATCACTGCCCATCACCATGCAAAATAGCAAAGTATAAAATCTCTTCGCTGGTATTTCAGTGAGCTTGGATGAGATGGGGACTGTTTGGTTTTCTGCCCAAAAGTGTGAGATGAATTAATTGACTTCGAGAGGTCGCTCTCCAGGGCATATTGCATGTTTTCTTGAGTAGGCACCGTTCTTCTTTGGACGAGGCACAGGCAATTCGCAGCTCAAAAGTTCATCGGAGGACACAAGAACCAAGCCCAAGCAAACAGGTGGATCTTTAGGGATCAATCCAGGAACTGGGAAAGCCCACCAGGTTGACGGCTGTTGGTCGTTTGCCAGCATCAGCTTCATGGCAATTCCAACCTTTGCAGGTTCCTGTGATGGTTCTGGGAAGCGGTATGCTTGCGGAGCGTCGTGTTCCTTCAGGGCAGATGTTGCAAATCCTATTGGATCATAGTATCTGCCGGAGAATTCTCTGTGGCTTTGAAGAGTGCATCCGAAATGCTGGGGATAACGAGGAATCGAAGCCTTCGAACAGCGAAGTTTCTGACAAACAGCAGAGCTTCCTGCAGAGACCTCTTTTTTCATCTTCCAAACAGTCGTGGTTGCGAACTGAAGAGCCCCGCCATGGTGGGAATACGTAACCGCCTGCTACGGGATTGGCAGGCATCTTCTTCAGCCCCTTGCAGGCGCAGAGAAGATTAGCCATTATCAACCGCTACCAACCATCACTATCAGCCATTAATTGCTCAATAAGAGTTCCGATCAACCATGAAGCATCGTCAATGATTGAGTGTATTATCAACCTTCAGCATCATAATCAACCATATAATGACCACAATCAACCATTCTAAGACGGCGCGACTCGACGGTCTCCTTCCCTCAGGTGGATTTCGAGTTCAGCCAATTTTTGTTGGGCGAAAACACCGTGGCGAATCTGGCGCTGGTCAAGGAGAAATTGTGCCTGGGCGGATGGTGGGCTGAGAAGCTGCATAGTAAGCTTAGGTTAGCTGGTTAAGCTGGTGGATAAGCTGGCTAGTGAGCTGGTTAAGCTGGTTACTTATGAGCTGGTTGATAATAGTATAAGTAAGCTGGTGAAGCTGGTGAAGCTGGTTAAGCAAGCTAGTGAGTTGGTAAGCAGCTGGTGAATGGTTGATCATGGGTAAAAGTAACGAGAATAGGAGACATACCAGCTAAACGTGGCTGTGGGTCCACCAACCATCTCAAAGCCACGGCTAGTAGTTCACATCCCAAGGGTTTCAGTGGTTTGGTCACTTATGGGATGTGAACAGCTGGGGTATCATGTTTTGACTCATAGCCATATGACGAATGATGGGGTTGCTGATGGTTGACATTTGGTGAGTGATGATTATTGTATGCAGAAATGTTTCATGATGGTTCAATCATGTTTAATCGGAATGGTCAAAACTGATGGATAACGACTGAAGATTGCGGATACTGCGTGTTGGTACAGGCCCATCATGGTTGATAAAAAAAACGCCAATGATGATTCAGGACAAAAACTATCCTCGATATATGAATCGTGGTCGTTACTCAAAGCTCAGGATGGCTCCTGATAGCAGTTGATGGTTGCGAATCAACTCCTAAACAATTGCATTGGTTGATGAAATGGCCAGCCAGCCCCTGATTGAGTTCATGATCAATAGTTGATGGTTTTTTCTCGTGGCCATGATGGTTGAGTGACTAACATCTGGTTGTGCAGCGTGGGTCGCCCGCGCCACGTCCCCTGGTGCTAACAGAACTTGATGGTGGGGTCCGGGGCTTGCTGGGGGTTCCTCATTATTTGTTGGGTGACCATAGGCCCCAGGTAGTTGACCACTGGTGCTTAAGCATTGATATGCATTGATGCTTACAAGCACTTTAGAATCAGAACATAACCATTGAACAAATTGAACAAAGCATGATTCGGCTTCTTTTTTGGTCAGTTGCTGATATGACTCGCGAGCGATTCCTGGGTATGATTAGGAATCGTCCCGCATTTGCAAACATCTCGTGAAGGAACCATCGGATTGGGAGTTCCAAGTAGCAACATGGGATCGGATCAATCAAACAACCACTGCCCGCTTGATAGTGCACTGATCCCAAACACACTGACTCATAAGTTAGAACATGGGGCCGTTGATTGCTGAATATTTTCATCAGAGCGTGTTACATCTTGGATACAAGCATAGAAATCCTTTCCTCCCATTGATAACCCCACCCAAAATAAGAGAAACACGTTGCTGTAGCAATAGGAGGAATTGATATGTCTGCCTTACAACATGGATTATGAACCCCCACCATGATTAGTAGCAACTTCTACAGCACTTGCTTTTCCCTCCACCTTCGGTGATCATCCAGCCAAGGAAACCACACGGCCCACAGGGCCATGCCTTCTTCCTCTTCCGAATCTTTGCGCAGATGTGCGGCAAATCAGGCGCCCACAGCGGCCCACGCCACTTGGGGGTTGACCAGGTACAGTCAACCTGAACGGTGCGGCCCAGGTAGGTGGCCAGTTGGGTTACTATCGAATTTTTCAAGATTGTCAAGCAGGATGAGCTGGAACTGGACTCAACGAGTTTTTGTGATTAACCATGATGTACCATAATTGTTGACCATCGTTGTCATCAACCAGTGATTAATCATAATGTGATCATGGATGAATACTTCCCAAATCATTGATGACTTGGAGGTCGAGCTGGATAGATGATCTACCAGGATATCAGCAACAGATATGTGGGGCCATGGTAGCCCAGCGCAGTGAAAAAATTGCATTTGGAGGGATAAATCCGTCGAGTTCAGGGACAGTCAAAGGACAATCCCCACCTGGCGCCTATCACTAACTATTAATGGCCCAATTTGAAGACTACCCATATCATGAACCGTAATTCTAATTCTACAACGCAGCCTTTGACAACTAGCACAACACGACGCACCACTTCTCAGACTCAGAACAGTGTTTCCATTCGTTCGAAACCCATTGCCAACCACCACTTGTTTCATCGTTGATGATTTTGTGTTTGTTGGCAGCTTAACTCTGTGGAATGAAAACACATGACTTGACCGACCTGTGAAGCGTCTAGCCCAATACAAAGCCCCAGGTTGAAAAGATTCTATTTAGGAATGGAAGTGAAAGCACTTTCTGCAACTTATTATGTACTTATTTGCAATTGAAAATTACAATGGAACAGATTGAAAGCGAATCGATCACCAAGAGAAAATGGGAACTTTCTGAAAAACATCGGATGTATCCAGGATTCATTATTGGGGAAAATTCATTATGTGTGGCAATGGATTATAGCCTAGCTACCATGGTCCGTTTGTGCCAGCTATCATTTCACTACCAGCCCTCATCATATACATGGTTTTGGGATCATGGCATTCACAATATGCTCTTACCATCAATAACCATTAGTAGTTGGAAACTACGCACCAAAGTGTACTGCCAATGACTAGTGCTTCTTAAGTTGTGCTAGCTGCTAGCTTTGATCCAACCACTTTACCTATTAGTTGCGTGAAACTGCTTATTGTTCAACCAGTTCAACGTACACCAAGCAACCAGTAACCAGCAACCAGTTCAATCACGAAGTTCGAGTTGCTGCGCAGTTCCGCTGGCAGGACAGCAGAGCCAACTGGGCTCGTTGTTTATGACCCTTGGCAGAGACTGGTTCGCGCCCTGTGGATCAAGGGCTCCCCAGCGATGTGAATATCTGATCGCAAGAATGAACCACCCGAGCTACTGGGATGAACTAATACCCATTGTTGGTTACATATGAGCCACGCTGAAAACCTCCCCCCGCGTAAGCTGAAACAACGGTCGCGTAAGCTCTGCGTAAGCTTTGGCGTAAGCCAGGCATTTCCAGGTTGTGTCATATGGAGGCTGCGTAAGCAAAGCCTGCAATGGCGAAAGGTTGCGTAAGCAGCGGCGTAAGCGACACCCCTGCGTAAGCTGAAACTGCGGTCGCGTAAGCGCCGCGTAAGCTTTCGCGTAAGGCAGTTCTTACGAAATAGGAATCCATCAAGGTTTTCAGCATGGCTCATATGGTTATGACATGTTATGACCCACAATCACATTTAGATGTATCCGTTTTTCCCAAATTCTACAGATATAGATCTGAAATCACGTGAGCAGTGGCCAAGACCCATCTCCAACCGACGAGTGATCATTGAATATGGAGGGATATTCTATCTACTCCAGCTTGGCTTTGGATAAAGATAGATACACATTAGATATGTGTTGTTCATTTTACATCTATATTTGCAAACATGTATATACATATATATATATATATATATGTATTTATTTACGTGCATGTATACATATAATATTTATGTATGTATTCATTTGGGTATTTTTGTTCTGATTGCTTAAATATCCATCGTTTATCTCGTTCTGATCGTTTATCACGATTTGTACAGTAGAAAATTTCCGTATGCCTTGCCGCTCCTCAGAGTTCTCCCCTGAGGAACGAGACCATGTTCAAACGTTGCACGCCGGGGCTGAAAGCCTTGCAGAATCTCTGGACCTCCGAAGGCCACGTCACACAGTGGTGCGGGTGAGTGCTGAGGGTTCCAATGCTGTGGCCCTGGGTGGTTCCTGGGGCCGTGGTGCCCTGGTGATCGATGGAGAGATGAGATACCGTGAGATACAATTAGATACCTCACTGTTGCGATCCGTTGGGCTTGGGATCAGCGGATTTTTTGGAACCCACAGCAATAGGGGACTGAATTCCCGAAGTTTGTAGTGCGAGGTTGCAACCCAGCAACTGCTTGGTGATCATGGTCTCCACGTATTCCCAGTCAGTTGGAGATTCCCAGTCCACTTACAGTCTCTGGGACCATCGAGGTAACGGTAACCATGGCTCCACAGAATTGGCTGCCAGTTATACCGGCCGGGGAACAAGCTATAACGCTGCTGCCGCCCGAATGGCCCTTTCAACCACCCAGGTTCAGCCACAGAAACAATGTGTTTGGGACTTCGAACAGCTCAGATATCTTGAGTTGTGCGGCTCGTTCGGGGGTTTGAAATTCACAGACATATGTGTATGCATGACTATGCGTATATATGAAAAAAAATTAATATGAAAGTATATACATGAATATTTATTTATATAATATATATATATATTTATTACATATGTATATATATATATATTTACATATATACATATGTATATATATATGAAAATATATACGTGTTTTGTATTTATTCATTTACTTTCTTATTTATCTATTTGTTTATTTGTCTATTTATCTATTTATTTCTTAGACAATATATTTGATAATTTGTTAGATATCATATTAGACATGTATATAATGTGCATATCTCTCTCAGTTCAATTGTTTTGGACCGCCGTCGCACCCAGGAGCCGATTGCTGGGCAGACTTCATGCTGTTGAGAGGCGCCAACGGTGAGGGAGATCCATGTTGCGGAAATTCGAAGGGTGGGGTGATCCATAGATCCATGGGGGGAAACTCTACAGGCTAAGGATGGAACATATGGAAACCTGTGGCAACATATGGCTACCATCAGGGGTTGATGATGACTGCTGCTGCATGCGTGATGATTGATGGTTGGTGCTGACGTCCATGACCAGCTGATGATTAGTTGACTCATGTTGAGTTGACGGGTTCAAACGCGTAACATAATCATGTTTGGGAAGCGATTCTAGTGATTTCTAGTGATTGTATAGCAGTGGTTGACAAAATCTGCAACGAAAATAAATCATAAGTCGATAAGTGCTGCTGCTGCTGGATCAACTAAAAACAGTTTGATCAATTCCCAATAGCCATCATGAATAACAAAGTGGACAAGTTAGTCAATACAACAAGACACATATTTGTTTATAGCTGCGTTCATATATATATATATATATACATATATTTACACATATGTATGAATATTCAGAGAGAGAGAGAGAGATACTTATTTACATCCTACATAAAACTCAAAATGACATAAATGATCATAAATGTAACTACAAGTTATACACGCACATCATTGCGCACATCCATACTTTGGATAGCAAGCTGATGTCCGGTGGATATAACGCTGACCTTACATGAAGCAGTGCATGGGCAAAAAAATAGATATATCCACGTACACACATATATTCATGTATATGTAAGTGTGTGTGTGTGCGTGTATGCATTGCAAAATGGCAGATCCAAAAATTATAGACCGAACCAAATTTCCGTTATATATGGAGGGTTAATTCTGGCGATTCTCCGCATATTCCTCCATAGCTGAACCATCGGAAAACTGGTTATCAACCAGGTTTAATCCATTCATCATCACCAGTCAAAAAGCATTAACAGCCAGTAAGCATCCACAAATCATCCATAAACCCACCATGCAACCTTCAACCAAGCCATCAACCTCTCATGAACAAACCAAAAGACCATACTGAACCATCAACCATCAATTGTCCGTCAGATTAAGCATCAATTAACTACCATTTACCCATTAGATTCATCATCAATGAAGCCATCAGCCGCTCAATGAACCCTTCAACGAACCCATCGGTTCACCCATGGTCTCCCAACAGCATCAACTCAGCCAGGCTCCAAAGCCATGTCGCGCTTCGCATCACCGGAGCATGAGGCGTTGTCAAGGCCTTCCACCGTAGGGGCAGCTGGTCGCTGGTGGTCCGCCACAACCATGAGATCACAACGGGCGGATTTTTCGGGCCATGCTGATTGTTCTGGGAGACCATGGGGGGGGGGCCCACCACGGGAACTACCAGGGGAACTACCAGGGGAACTACTAGATCACCCATGTTGATGATTTATCATGCGCATCAGTGATATTCTCTATGAGTATGTTGGTTGTAGCATTTGTAGTCTTGTAATTATTCTGCAAACCACTTTTGTATCCCGGTAATAGCAAAGATGTCACAGATCCGTGGATGCTTGTTGATGTGGTTATGCAGCTATGTTTTCAAGATCCGGTGATTGCAACCCTTGGATGTGCTGTATACCCTTGGTAGATAGGAGGAGGTCAACGATCAATCAACCCACGTCAAAAGATCAGCAAACAGTCTAATACGCCACTACTTGCTTTCAAACCATTGATCACCAAAACAGGTGTGGTGTTTGGGATGTTGCGTGAATAGATTCCACAGCTCTTGGGGACTCTTGGGTACTTGACTCATGCAATTTGCAACAGATGTAC
The DNA here is from genome assembly GCA_009767595.1 of Symbiodinium kawagutii. NCBI lineage: Eukaryota > Dinophyceae > Suessiales > Symbiodiniaceae > Symbiodinium > Symbiodinium kawagutii. The sequence continues at coordinate 276,534 of VSDK01025167.1, forward strand.
AGGCAGTTTATTTGACAGATGGAACCGTCATGATAGGTAAACCGCCGCACAACTTGGTCATGATTGGATAATGCTGATCAATCCACAATAATTTTGTTTAATATTTCAAAGATGTTAGAATGCTCTGGAATTTGCTTGAATTGGCGACTATATTTGAGTTTGAAGACTACCCATTGTTCCTCAATGGTGTTGGATATCTTTACCATTGTTGCCAGTCAAAGACTTGTCCTTTGGTTAAGTGATTCGTGTTACATTGCTTGTGACGTGACAACCACACTCGTATGGAGCAGCCACCGAAGATTTGGGTCCCAGCCAAAAAGGTCTGATTGCTGTCAGGAAAAGCATCAATTTCGGTGTCGATGTTTTTGGAAGGCTCCACATACAAAATCGTGGGCACAAATATGACCTTCGCCGTAATATTGGTGGCAAGCCATGCACTCAGAGGTTTATCATCGTTTATCCTGTTGATTGATGATAAAGACAAACGATCAAAAAGGAGAAAAATGATGAAACATGACTTGATATTATATAAAATGCCATGTCGTCAATCATAGAAAGGTTTTTCATCGTCATTTTGGTCTGTATTTGGCCGCCGGCATCGTCGGCGCCCAGAGGCTTCTATGCCTTTTCGATGCCTTCGACAAGGAAGAAGGCACGCCAGTTGCAGAGGTTTAGCAATAGATGATCCTACATGATGTTGTGTCATCCAAGGGATCCATCCATAGTAGGATTCCAGTAGGATCATCTATAACCATGGGTTAAGGTAATCCCATAGATGATCCTGCAACTGGTTCTGGTTTGAAGTTTGAGCTGTGTTGTGATAGTGTTTCATGACAAGGAACTGTAAAAGTATATCCATAGTTGGGAGTGCAGAAAGTGTATCCGTTGCCAATGAGATGTTTGTAGGTGTTATCCACTGGTTGGTGGTTCAAGCATTTTTATTTTCCCAATATTACCAAATGGTTTCTTGTTTGACTAATATTGTTCATGGGTGTTCAAACCACCAACCAGTCCAGGGTTACTCACCACCTTTTTAGGCAGCTCATTACATCAGTTTAGCTTATCTCCATTGAAGTGGAAGCTGCAACGGGGCAAGCGTTAGCAGCCCAGCTTTGTTGACCAGCTTTTTAGCTTTATCCTGGCATTGCAGCCTCGGTGATGATATCGCAGCACAAAACCAATATATCACAACCTATGGTCCAACTATTGACAGCACCCAACAAATTCCAAAGTAGCCATAGAATCACCCTCAATGAAGATTCTTTTCTGAATATCCCCGCGTAACGAACTGTTTATCCAACCATGTGGGTGTTTCTCAAAATAGGGGTACCCCCGAAATCATCCAATAATAATCATTTTTAGTGACAAGCCAACCATAATGTCGGGTCCCCTTTTTTAAGAAACCACCATTTCGTTAGTTATCATCCACTATTATTAACCAATAGTTAATGGTTATCACCCATTGATGCAACCACCAACAAAATTATAGTTGCTTATAACCACTATATTGATATAACTTTTTAAGAAACCACCATTATCAATGGTTATAACCCCAGTAGTTGGTTGTCACCCATGATAACGAAGCTGTTGACGTTCCATGGGCTTCGGCTTGGGCATTCGCCCAGGCAGCGTCTTGTGCAACGCCTTCGACCAGCTTGACGACAACGAGCGAGCAGGTCACGGGTCGTCAGGATGGTGTTCAAGGATGGGGACGATTAGGCGAATAAGGAGGGTGAATCATGGTGAATCAAATGATGATGGTGAAATATGATGAAAATCATGGTGAATCAAATGATGACACCCAGCGGTT
>VSDK01025167.1:281020-296800 GCA_009767595.1 Symbiodinium kawagutii
ATGATGATGATGATGATGATGATGATGATGATGATGATGATGATGATGATGATGATGATGATGATGATGATGATGATGATGATGATGCCGATAATGATAAACGCAGGCTCAACGTTGAATGGCCGCAGGCTTCCACATCTAAAACCACCAAAAAAGGTACTCGTAGGGAAAAAAAACCTGAGGGATAGAAAGTTTGGTGTTTTTCCCATTTTTTGGTGTTTTTCCCATTTTTCCCATTTTTTCTCATCGTTTCTGTTGGTTGCTATGGCTTCTTCCCGTAAGAAACTGCTCGCCAGAAAAATGTGGCCGTGGGCTTGGTGAACGCCTTGAAGATCATGTTGAAGGTGCCGGGGGAGCTCTTGGAGACCTTGGTGGAGACCATGGCTCACAGCAGACAACCATTGGTGGTGGCTCATTGGTGGAGACCATGGTGGTGGCTCATTGGTGACCATTGGTGGTGGCTCATTGGTGGTGGCTCATTGGTGGAGATAGTCTCTTTTTGTAGGTCGATTTATACTTGTTCCCAGGCCTGGATGTTCAAGTTTCAGAGGTGAATTGAGTAATTGCACAGCTCCACTTGATCTTCAGCTCGTTGTTTTCATCGATTTGTGGAAGACACTTTGGAAGTCGGTCAATGAGGAACCCGATTGGCTCAGCCACTTTCATGCCAGGTTTTTCAGCATTTTGGGTTGTAGGAAAAGCGACGATTTCGGGAGCCCCTTCTTCAAAGACAGGTTCCATTCTCCAACAGGTCCGTGAAGAGTGCCGACGACATGAAGAGGTCGGGGAGGGCCGATATAGTTGGCAGGTGCATGGTTTGTGGTCACGCCAAACTAGGGCAATCAGTTCTCAATGGAGTTCTGGCGAGAACCCAGCTGTTGGTAAACGTGAGAAGGGGACTACTCTTGTCAGTTTTCAAGCATATCTGTAGCTTATTTGAAGAAAACTGTGGCTTTGGGCATGTGGCGAAAATTCACCATGTGGTTGGTGAATTCATGCTATTGGTATTCCCATGCCAAGCATCCTCAGCGCAACCAGCTGGGTCACCACTGGAGTGTCACCTAAGCTTTGCACCAAGTATCTGCTACTCGCTGGAAGCATAGCGTTGCTAAGCTGTTTCACCCTCGTTGATCGCCCTACCAGGGATTTCTAGTGGTTCAGGTTGAAGAGTTCCCAGCTGCATCCAGCTGCTTTATGATGGGGACCTTGGAAACCAAAAACCTCTAGGACTTCCACTGGGACCCCACCAATATGGCTGGCGTGGCGTGAAAATAAGCATCTCCAATACATAGGTCAGTTCTGTGGTCAAGGCAATCAGTTTGAATTATTTGAATGAGTTGGTGGGTTGGTCAGGCAGTTGGCTTGGCTGGTTGCTGTTGTGATAGCTGTAATGGGCCAGCTATCATGATTGGTTGGTGCTTGGCTTATGATGCTCAATGGCAAGTCGTAGGATAGATAGCAAGAAGACTGTAACCAACAACAACGGTCCATGAATGACAAAAGATACCGGTGATTCCAGATTGGGATGATCACCATTCTCCAATCTTAGAAGATGTAACATCAACGATTACATAGCAGCAATTAGAGGCATGGGTCCATACCATCCAAAAAAAAGTGGTGAACATCCCAAAACAACTTGGTTTCAGCTGGGAGTACAAGGACCCTTGACATGCCGTGACCCATGGCCATGGATCTTGACCGAGCTGAGGGGACGCACGCCCATCGCGTGGTGGTGCAGTTTGCCGACCTGGCTTCCTGGGCACAGGCGAGGTTGGTTGATGGCTCGCCTGGGCAACAGTAAGCCCATAATCAACAACCCAATAGGGTGGTTTCTCAAGTCATAGGGGTACCCCCAGTTGTCATCCAATAGTAATAATTTATAGTTTTTTGTGGGGGGGGTCCCAATTTTGAGAAACCACCATATGGACATACGAAAACCAACAGCAATACGGATGGAAGAACTTGGTGTGGTAAACTCGCATCCAACAAATCTTGAAGATGGACTATTGTTAGTGGAACTCAATAAGTCGTTGGCACACTACAGAAGTCTAGCTTGTTTTAAGGGAGCTTGTGACATGGCAACTGAGGCCTTATCCAGCGGCCATGCCCAGCCCTTGGTCGCTTAGAGTGCTGAATAGAGTCAGCCATAAGCTTCTTCGGTAGATCCATATCGCCACCCGGCCCCCCATGGCTGGTGATCTATGCCATCGGAAAAGGGTGGTTCCGTAATCGCTGGATCTCCCTCCCTATGAACCGTAGAGAAAACCATAGCCTCATGTATGGCCTCCGGGCCAAAGTGAGTGATGAAATTGGTCTAAAGGTCACATAGGTTGCTGGGTCCCATCCAGAAGGAGTTGTTGGCCCTGCTATCCCTGGTATCTTTTGGTTGTATACGTATTCATATCTATCCTATCTTCCAATGTTAGATAGCCTTTCAGCTTAGTCCCACGACATTAGTTATGATTAGCTAAGGTCTGTCTTGCCTCATCCCTGTTGAGTGGTTCACCATATGGATGCTGCGAAAGGCACTTCTTGTAGATAGGCAGATAGATGCATAGATGCACAGAGAGGGAAACAGATATATAGACGGATTTCCGCCGCATGTTTCTCTTTCAGTGCATGGCTTTCTCATACATGCCTCTCAGCCAGCCTCACTCTCCTGTAGGCTTCCTATTTTGCAAACTTCGGCCACAGCCTTGTGCAGTACAGTGGTTTTGCTAGGTGAATGGTTGTTGACCATCATATGATATTCCCATGCCCTACCAATGTGGTTGGTCCTTATCGTTATTGGCTATGATGTCTCCACTTGCCAGAATTTATTACCAATATAATTGTTCTATCTTGATTGTCATAGTTTTTACTGGTAGTATTTGGTAGACCCAACGGTATTGCTGCATACTGTTCAGACTAGTCTACTAGTTGTTGCTAGAATAGTAAGCGGTGTTGTTAGGCAACTAGCTCATACTGGTCATACCCTACTTATATTCCTCAATACCGGGTAGTTCAGAAAAAACAGCCATCCGAGATGAACCACCGCTAAGACAATGGCAACCCCTGGCACCCCGATGTCAATGTTGACGGTAAGGCTGCCCGCAGCAAGAGCAGAAATGGCTGGTTTTTTTGAACGCCGCCAGCGACCCCAAAACTCCACCAACCTTGAAGAAGGGGGAACGGGGGTTTAACAACTTTCACGTGTGTTTTTGAAGGATGGCTGTTTTTTTATGAACTACCCGGTAGTAGTGATGGTTCCCACTATGGAAGTGATGGTTCCCACTATGGAAGTGATGGTTCCCATTATGGCAGTCATGGTTCCTATGACAGTTGGGGTCCTACTGGGTCACCCCACTACCCTTGGTCACCCTTGGTCGGTGACCCCACCAGGACTACCATGGCGAATTCCCAGCTGAGGCTGCGAGGATTCGAAGTGGTGAATGGTGGTTGGTTAGAGCTGGTTGGTGGTTTGAAAAATGGTCCCATAGATATTTTATAGCTGGTTATAGCTGGTCTATAGCTGGTTGTTTTTCACACAAATGATTTTGAAGTGCTTATAGCCGGTTTTAAGCTGGTTAAAAGCTTGTTGTTGATTATGGCTGATCTATAGCTGGTTGGTGGTATTCCCCTAGTATTTGGGATGATTTAGTTGGCTAGCCAATATGGGGGCGGTTCAACCACCAACCAGAACGCAGCGTTTTAGATGATGTTGGCTAAAAGCTGGTTCTAGGAACTGATCGCAATAGGGGCTTGTAGGATTCTGGCTAATTGATGGTGGTTGCTTAGCAATCTTCATCACTGTGTCAGGTGTCAAGTTGCCAGCCATCATGGTACTCCCCAAACTTTTTGGAGAATAGATCCACAACTTGTCTCAGGACAAGATACTCCAAATCCCCAGATCTATGCTGTCCAGACACCTGCTGGTTTTACCGGAGGATGCTGTGCATTTTTTCTCTGACTTAATTCGTGAATCTCTTCCCAGAGTCATCCAGGGAGTGCATCCATGGATCAAAGCTCCTACTGGGGAAACCTATGTTAAATGCGTATACGGGGGTGTCCTAAAATAGGGAACGACCAAAAATGGTTGGTTTATTACTAGTAGTGGTTGATATAAAGAATGATGTGTTTCTGATTTGCAGTACTGCCTTGTTGGTGCATAAAAGTAATAATTACATTCTTTGTAGACAATTCTATATTATGGATACACAGCTCTCGGCAGTCACCACCACAGCTGTCATTTGTCACAGGCAAACCAATGACAAATCAATGAATCCGAGATATTCATATCATGTCATTTGTTTCGTTGTGAGCTTCCATAGATGTAGATGTGCGGGGCTGCAGGGCACTCCACATATTTTCAGACTGCGTCTTTACACGTATCATGTGTGCAGTGTACAGTCCGAGGCCGCCACGGAATTGTAAGTCAGCATGAAGCAAGGCTTAGCAAACTCTCCTTGATGGATGCCCGGAGAAGAGCAAATAAAGCCAACGCGTGGAATTAACGGAGTGATATCATACATGATGTCGGTGACCCATGATGTTGGCAATCCTCATTGATAAGCTTGTATCAAGGATATGATAGGGGCGGTATTATATACTCTCCTGGAATACATTGGAGATCCTTGTGTGAACCGGCCAAATATTGGCCCGACTTATCCCATTACAAATATTCTTATTTCCTGGGGTAAGCACGTTCAATAAGCAATAGCTGGTCAATAAACAACCATGGTTCACACAAATAAAATCGAACACCATATGGGTGTTTCTCAAACTAGGGGTCCCACAAACCCAAATCATCCACTCTTAACCATTTATAGTAATGAAGCATCCATAACTTTAAAGTTCCCAATGGCTCGGTCGAAACCACCATATCAACAGCATTTGTTGGTCACTAACAGCTGAAACCAACCGATCAACCCATGGCTGGTGGTGTTTTCTTGGCTCAGTTGGGTTGATGAATGCCGTCCCCAGCTGCTGGTCTTGGAGTAGCTGTGCATAGCCACGACGCTGCGGTGACCGATGAAGGTGTCCTTGAGATCCACGCTGGATGTGCAGGGAGATACCAAGGTGGGCAGCTCGCAACGGGTGGCGTTTTGGTAAGTTGTGGAAAGATGAGGTCGCAAGAAACGAAAAGGGACTGAGATTAGTCATAAAAACTGGAAGGTCAAATTAATGACAATTAGACCATAATATTGGAAACGTATCCCTGGCTGGAAACGGGAAACGGGAAAAACCCGGCAGCGTAGGCCAAGCAATGACCGCAGTATCAACCATTATGCAGGACCATGGAGCTGAGAACAGCTCCTTACCCATGAAGAAACCAAGCAAGCAACAATGATAACCAACAAACATTGTCTGGCATGATGGTAAGGAACCGACTGAGAAGCTAACATTGTTCATAGCCATCGGCAAGCAACAATGATGAAGCTTCTGAGAAGCTATCAATCAGCCAGGAACCAATTGATAAGCAATCACCAAGAATCAGATGGTTCGTTCTGGTGCAATTAGTTCACCAACCATCAGCTTAGCCAACGGGTTGTCGATGCTGCTTTGCGCTGTCTATCACTCTTACTGCTTCCCAGTTCGAGGATTTTCATCACCGAAACCTAGTATCAACCATTACCCAAATTACCCACCATTATTTCTACTATTTTTCCATTCTGAACCATCCATCCATCAATCACTTCAGCACTCATCAGCTCAGGACTCAACAAGACCCAGGGCCCCACCTCGGGGCCCCACAACAGTCCCCAGCAGTGCCACCACAGGTTCCCCACCCTGGGGCCCGGGGCCTTACCGTGGCGTCAGGTGATCACCTTGGAGGTGGAGCCGTCGTCCATCAGCATCGCTCCCAGCTGCGCCGCACCCACGGGCTCCCGGCCGCAAGAGGCGCTGAGCTGCGGATGGCCATGGCCCTTGCGAGGCAAATGATGAAGTAATGAAGTGATTAATGATGGTCAATGGTTAATGGTTAATGGATAGGAACAAACAACTGTTAGTGATGATGGATGATGGTTAATTAATGATGTTCGAATGGTGATGAATTATGGTCAAATAATGGTGAAGATTGGTGAACGCACATAGGGGATAGGAACCAACAACAGGGAATAACCGAAGGTGATGATTAATGATGGTTGAATGGTGAATGGTGATTAAGGATGGTCGGTGATGATGAATGATAATGAAAGATGAATGTGATGATTCTCGTCTCGTTATTTGGTCATCGGGTGGGAATTCTGCCAACGGACACATCATTCAGAGAGAGAGAGAGTGAGAGAGAGAGAGAGAGTTGCTTGATGACATTCTTACACGAAGTAGAGAACTGCACATACCTTTCGCCGTTTTCATAGAAATGGCAACACATTCAATTAACTGTGGAACCGTTATCGCCCTTAAAAATATCAACATTTTCAACAATTACAAGTTATGAACCGAACCATAAATTCGTGCCCCTCCACGTATAAAGCATCATAATCATTGGGTTTCCCTATCAATCTTGGTTGCCATCCCCTATAGCAAACATGAAGCCGGCTGGTGGTTTTATTTGTTTAGATGTTCTTTAGTCTTACCCAATGGTTGGTTGGTTGATAGGCATATTTTTCATAGGGGTGGTTCAACCACCAACCATGAAGAGAATGTCGTGTTTGTAATCCAAGGCACTAACCGTCAATCAGGTTAGTGACTGCGTTTAGTCATGAAACTATAGAGTGTTGGTTGGGGATATGGTTTGGTGTTTCAAAACGGGGGACCCCAAGATGGTTGGTTTATTGCTATAAATGGTTTGTAATGGATGATTTTTGGGGGGTCTCCTATTTTGAGAAACCACCATATGACTGGTGGTCAAGAATTATTGTCCGTAATTTGCTGCAATGAAGCATCATTGAACATCATATCATACTGTTTGCTTAGCATGATTGACCATTATTAAGCCTTGAAACTGTGGCTTGTTCGTTACTAATTATCCTTTGTCACTGGTTTTTGGAGTCACATGGTTTTGTTGTTCTTGATGATTTTTGATTACCATGACCATGGTCAATTGCTACAACCATTACATTATGAGATTTACCAATGGTTACAATTGTACTGGAATCATTATGGGATAATTGTTAATTGCACCTAGTAGACATAGTTTACCAATTTTTCATACGGATTTAGAACCATTGATACTATACGTATCATTTTGGTTCCTATTGCTTACGATTATGGAATTCACTCATGGTTACAATCCAACCTCGACCAATAATGATTGCAATACAATCCTATAGTACTAGCTGGTCATCCCAACCCAATACAACATTAGGTATCTCAACTGGCTTAACCCTTATAAATTCACCATCGATAAAACTTCCTTGCTCACTCCGCCAGTTGAGTGAGCCTTCACGTCCGAGCTCGCCTGTTCTGTCGCACGGCACGATGATGGACTGTGCACTTGATGATTAATCATGGCTAGCATGATCAACCATAGTTCGTGATCATCAACCAGGCTTAATGATGGATCATGATGATTAATGATGATGTGATGAATGATGGCTAGCGATTACTAGCCGTCATCAACCATGGATGATGTCAATGATCATTACTAAAAACGATTCAGAATGGGTGACAGTGTTGCATTGTTGAGAACGATTTTTTGAGAATGGTGGTTTCTTAAATTGGGAACCGCGACACAGGATGGCTCATTACTATAAATGATTAATTTTGAGAAACACCCAATGATGAATGATACTGGGTAATTCTGATTGATGATGGTTGGTCATGTTCAACAACAGAGGAGAACAACAAGCAATGACCAATCATCATCACTATTTCTAGGTGTGTTACTTCATTTTTGCCATCCAGGATGTTTTTTGTGTAGGTTCATCGGCGGGTAATAGCCACCATTCGCAATGAACCATGGTGTGGGCAAAGGCTGGAATACCTGGATATAGCAGCCAATAGTCCGGTGTCAGCCATTTTCATGTTTCATCTATCATATTCCAATATAATATAGGTGGCTGATGATCAGTTGCGATGACTCACTACTATTTCTGGGACGGGATATGACACCACATTGACATCGCAGGGTGCCCCGGCTGCAACTGACATGTGGCAGTACCCTCTGGTAGCTTAATTGGTACAAGACGTTTGGAAAATAGGTACCAGGTAACTGTCCGAGCAGGTAATTCATCTCAAAATGGTGGCTTTTCAGTCAGCCAGATGAATCTAGTGCAGGGTTAGTTTACAGACATACGCGAGGACGGCCCGCAGGACCATCATCCGTTCGCTGTTTGCTGTCAGTTTCAATGATAAGGACGTTCACTGAAGTGAACGAAACACCTTGTTTTTGTATGTTTTTGTTGGTGGTGCTTACCAGTATTTTTGACATTTGCCAACCTACCCATTGATGATAGTTTATAGAAAGAGTGATGGTGTGTAGCTATTCTTAATGATTGTGAATTAGTTGTGGTCAGTTGTTTACATTGGATGCTCTTTGATGGCATATTCTCACCTGGATTTTGGCGACTGAGTTTAGCCCCGGCAGAAGTTCACAGTTCATCAGAGCGTTGCCGCATTCCTGTGATTCTTACATAAACCCCTTGGTTTCCAAGGTCAATCCCTTCCCCAGAATGTGTGTGTGTGTGTGTGTTTTAGCGCCATGCGAAATCCTGGCTTTCTGGAGATGCAAGCCTTCCCCACAGTGCCAGAATGTGTTGATCAATAGTTCTCTTAGTTCTCTTCTTTCTGGCTTTTTCAAGAAACTATTGATCACTTCTCAACTCTAGTTGCTTATCACTGGATTGTTGAGTGAAGATCATCCCACTCGGTGGCTTCATTTCAACCGCAGCTCCCCTTTCATCAATTGGATGTGATGGTTAACCACCCTAAATATTCCAGATACCTCAGAAATATCAATATGCAGTTGCTACATGTTGTTCTTGGTTGCTGTCCCATATGTTTGACCAGCTTATTGACCACTGGATTGACCATTTGAACCTTTTTAAACGCAACGTTTAATGTGTTTAAGCCACAAAAAATAAAGAAAACATTATCAATGATTATTAGCAACCAGGTCTACTACTCATCACGTTGCCGCCTCAGGGCTTCCTTTGTCAAAGCCAAGTTGCTTTCATGATCAAAAACTAATGACCATTACCCGGCATTACCCATACGACCAGATGACACCCATACTAACCATTTGTTCACGACGAAATTTCATCACATATATCACATCAGCTCATTGGTTCATCCCTTGATTTTCCTCAAAATTCTTCACTTCACGTCTTCACTTCGCTTCTTCTGTGTCCAAGGCCTGCTTCGCCTTCAGCGTCCCCGGCGCGGCGGCGGAACGACCTCATGGACTCCACCACACAGACGCCACAGCGCAGCGAGGGCAGCGGGGCCCAACTGCTGGCGCCCGTCATTGCTGCGGCGCCAGGTGGGGGACCCCGTTGGGACGCAGTGACCTCCCTTGGGTTGGAACATGCCCAGTGACCTCTGGGGATCAGGTTTGATCAGATGCCAGATGCCGCTTCGAAAGTTGGATCATTTCAGAGACTGATTTTGGCTCCAACTGCCAGCGTTGAGCAAGATGCAGCTCATGAGTGTGTAAGTCAATCAAATCAGCTGTGCGTTCCGGAAATGTCTAGGAAACACCTCGGGGACACGGCCGAGGGATCACCGCCATTATCCCTTCCGCCCTGCCAGGTCCAACAAGACCGCGGAGCTTCTGTTTGGGTCGCTACACATTGGTGGCAATATCGTTTATTTGGGCGGTCATTGCCGCTTGCACCCTGGTGAAAGGAGAGGGATGGAGCAGCAGCATGCAATAGCTAGTTGATCTAGTTGAACCGTGGTTTGTGTCGTGTTGGTGTTGGTTCATGGATTAGTTGCTGGGTTGATCATTGTTTAGCGCATGATGCAAGGATTCAGTGAGGCCCTAACAGTTTCGACACCTTTAGCTGGCTGCACTCACTTCTCGAACAGATTCTGCCCAGTGCTGACTTATTCCTCTCGCAGTTGGATCCGTTATATCATGTTTCTTTTGTTTGTTCCTTGACCAAGTGTATCGAACATGGTTGTTTGTAGATTGTTGATGCATTTGTGCCCGTGCCATGGATCGGTCGCCCAATACCGAAAATTTTGAATGGTGGGAGATCTATGAATTTGTACGTATTCATACTTACATATGTTTTTCTTGTTTACTACTGGATTGACTTATTTGTCCAATTGTATGCATAGGGGAGAGCCACAGGGATAGAGACGGAGGTCCAGAGCACAGACAAGAGCCATAGATAGAAACTTGCTGCAGCCACTGGTCACTTATCCTATCAGAGATCAATACGGATCTCCCATATTGATCAATGAATAGTATCGTTTGATAGGTTAGTTTTTGTTGATAAATATATGTATACATATATATATATATATATATATATTTATGTACATTTATATTTACATATTGATATATATACATATATATATATATACATTTATTTATTTAAAGCTATTTATATGTGTGTGTGTGCGTGTATATTCCCTGATTATACTTTGTTTTGCTTGCTTATCAACCTTTTGAACCAATAGTTTACCATTCTGTTGCAAATAGACCATACATAGATTAACCATGATGCACCAGTACTAGTTGTTCATTCACCATAAAGTCCCCACCATATTCCACCGCTAGGTCTCCCAATGTCACCACGCCACGTGTCGAGGCATGGGCGATGCAGAACTGACGTTAGGCCGGCGGGGCGATGGCTCAGCTGCTGGTGGTTAGTGGCTACTGGTGGTTGGTGGCTGGTGGTGGCTGGTAGTGATGACCAAGAAGTAACAATCAGCTGATAGGACATTGATGACTAGTTAGTCATCATACATTGGTCCCAGGTTCTGATCATGTGACTTTTATTGTCTATTGGTGATGGTGATGATGATGATGATGATGATGATGATGATGATGATGATGATGATGATGATGTGCCTTATTGGTAGTATCTATTGGTAATGATGATACAACATATAACCAACACCGGTTGGTGTCTACGCGACCTGTAAAAAGTGAGATCAATAGGTGGATCTACCAGCTACAAGTGGTTGGTTGCTGTTGGTTGTTGGTGACTGCTGATTGTGTTGTTGCAAGCGATCAGAATTGCTGGTTGATGATACCACAGCAGTACCATCATAGTTGATGACACCTATTTCCAAATACGCTGATGGATTGACCAACAGATCCACAGTTCGTTGGTGGATCTAAATGTTGCGTGCTTTATCATGCTAAGCAGCTTCTCCAGCAAAGTCTTCCATGACAGCACCTGGATTTTGCGTCGAGAAGTTGCTGGGCTCACAGCCTGAGAAGGCAACCAGTTGAGAGTATTGGTTCTGCTGGTTGTTCGATGGGTCGTCCAACCGGGTGAATCTTCAGGAGGTTCCAGCAGCTGGTAGAACCTAACTGCCACTCAACCAGTTCTATTCTGCTAGTAGGACCTAGTAGAAAGTTGTTGGCCCTGCTGTGGTTTCAACCAGACTTCTGCCTGGGTCGAGGCTGGCGAAACCTCCTTTTTTCAGTTCTCATCATGGCCTGGGGCTGAGCGCAGGGGCAGCCTGTCAACCTGTGATGCGTAGAAAATGATGGCTGATGGAGGGTGAAGCCTTGTTGACCGAGAACAATTCTCTGAGTTGAGTTCGCATTACTGATTTAAGTGGAGAGGGGTCATCAATGAAATGTGTCCTGAAGACTGTGTGTGTTTTCCCTTCGGTGCTGCTTGTTTTCCAATGCGAGAGGCAACGGTTCGAGTGCTTGTTTCCACATCACTGGTCCCCACTGGTGATCCGCCGCGCCAAGGCCTTGATGCTGTTGGCTTTGTATGTTCAATGTCACTTGGAGACAAAATCCTGGCTACAAAATCGGGAGCTCAAGGGAGCAACTGATTTCCGTTTCAGGGATTTCCGAATGATGCTGGGAACCCATGCTTTCCCTGAAAATTTCCGATGGGACCTGGAAGCAGGGAAGCGAACCTCTCAGGTAGTCAGATTTGATGGCTTGGTATCCACTTGATCACTGGGGGATACTGGGGGTAAGACCAGCCATGTGGCACCGAAAACTATGAGTATCATCCATTGGGAATTATCAGCCAATCGGCCATCCAAAAACTGGAGTTTGCTGGTCATATGTGCCATAGTTGGGAGCTACAATTAAACATAGCTGTAGAGCCAATCGTGTGCATGTATATATATATATACGTACATATCAACCATTCATTGTGAAGAATGGTGGTCTCACTATGAACCAACCACATCGTGCCAGAAGGGCTGCAACTGCTACTCCCTTCAGAACGGGCCCCCAACAGTTGCTGGAGAACCTCGCAAACCATCAACTGGAGCTCTGACAAAAGAGGATCTTCACGTTCCAAGAAATGCCAATTGTTTTGGTTTCTCATACAAATTAGTGATACATGAAGAGTCAAGATGCCAAGTAGTTTTGGTTCCTCTCCCTCTCCCAATAGTTGGCAGTTTCTTGTTCTAAGAAATGCCCAGTACTTTCCGAAAAGATAAACGGGTAATACATGCAGGGTCCTGTTCCCAGGTTTCCACCCAAGCGCGGTGTGGAATTCCAAGTCGCTGTGCCCAGAAAGACCTCGGGTCCAGGTAACAACTTGGAGATCCCCCTGGAGACCGCATCGGAGGTTGGGAGCTCACCTGCGGTGTAGCTGGACATAGCGGAGCGGCTCACTCCATGGCTGTCCTTTTGATGATCACTATATACCACCATTCTCTGATCATCAGAAGGACAAGCTACAATAATCAGATAATGATCACTATACTTAGTAGATATTAGTAGATAATGATCACTATAATTATCTGATCAATGAGCACCTAATCTATGGCCATCTACAACCCTTCTGATCAATGAGCACTACACTATTGTCATCAGCGTCATCGGCACCAGCATGATAGTCGTCATCAGCGACATCATATCATGGTCATGGTCTTTGTCATCTTTCCACCAAGGTAAACACTTCGGGTCAACCACGTTCATAGCCATAAGCACATGCTTGTAACCAGTAGCATGTGATGCCACCCCAATCGGGGCATCCGGCACTCAAGTTGCCAGCCATGGAACAGAGCGAAAAGAAACAAAGAGATGTCCATGAAGTGTGGATGGATATTCCAATAGGAAGCATTTTGCTGTAAATGGCTCTTATTATCAAACAAATGACCATCATCATACATACAGATGTCACATTCTTTATGTATACCTATCTGTACGTTTCTACATGTGCAAAAATAATTTGGGTCTTCTTACCCAACTGAGTGCAGGCACTAGCACTCTCTTTTCCTCTCAGGTCGATTGGGCTCTTAGTCGTGGCCAGGTGGCCTAGTCCACTCACTGGACCCTTCACACTAGCCAAAAGGGGCTGCAGTCATGCAGCTAATCTACACTATGTTACAGCCATGGATCTAAGTCCTACATCTAGGCTATACGTCTCTGCACGCCTCCTGGGCGTATGCGCTGAGGCATGAAGTGAAAAAGTGGGTACGCGAATTAGTGAGACTAGATGTACTCGGCTCAAACCCCTCGGACCCTGCTCAGGCTTCACGCTTTCAGGGCAAGCGAGTGCTGACCTGTCGCAAAGCGATAGTTCATTGCGGTGAGTAGGGTTTTGATGCGTTGGGCTTCAAGAGGTTTTGTAAACATATCAGCTAGCATCTCTGTTGTTGATTTCTTGGAAAGTTTGATCTTTCCGGATAAGATGACTTGTTGTGTCCATAGGAATACCGTATCAATGTGCTTGGCTTTTCCTAGACCGTGACGGCTTCCTATTGCCAAACCAGTTGTTGCGTCCATGTAACAAATAATACCAACTTGTATGCCCCAGTCTGCTAACAGACTTTGTTCTCCTAGGGCTTGGCATGAGCCAGAAACCAATCCATAATACTCAGCCTCTCCACTGCTGAGTGCAATAACCGCTTGTTGTTTGCAGGTATTGCGGATGGTACATCGGCCCAACTGCAAAACTGTCCCAGTCGTGGATTTACGGGATCTAATGCAACCAGCATGGTCTGCATCGACCCAAACTTCCAGTCGTGTGAACTGAGACTGGTTTTGGAACAAGTGTATTAACCGAGGATGCGATCGCAGGTAACGAGCACCGCGCTTCAACATTTGAAAGTGCGCTTGTGTTGGGCTTTTGAGGCCCTTGGCTAGCTCTTTTCCCAGAACCAAGAGATCGGGACGATCTTGGGATAAGTAAGCTAGTCTCATGCTCGCTGAGCGATACAAGGCTGCTTCCTCGTTGTTCAGTGGTGCGGACTCTCGCGCTTCTTCCACGCGCTCTTTGACAAGTGGAGTTGTCACCTTCGCACCTTCGCAACCAACTTCTTGGAGAATCAACTCAACGTGACGCGGATCTGCTTCCAGTTCAATGCCTTCGCTGGTCCATGTGACCAAGCGATTGAGAATCACAATGGAATGCTTGACATTTGCCATATGCGGCGGTCCTAAGATACCACGGATGTCAATAGTCCACTGTTTCTTCAACTCGGCAGCAAACCATTCGAGCTCTTTCCTAGAGCCGACTCCTGTAAAATCGTCTCCATGAACTTCAACTCGAATTTGGCGAACGGCATGATAATAAATGCAACTGTTGCTACTAGCTTGTGAAAATCCAATAGCCAACATTACAGATTTGATTGCCTGTTCCCAGTTTGATGGCGCATCTCGAGTTCCATAGAGTGACTTCTTCAGTAGTCCGACAACGTCGGGACCATGTCCTGCTTCTGGCGGTAACTCGACGAGAAGTCGCCTCCTGGCTGGTGACCAAAAGTGCGCTTTCTTCACATCGATGAAGATCAAGCAAACATCATCAGGTTGCGTGACCAACTTACCTTGTGAGTCAGGAATTCGCTTTGTCACTGCAATGGTAAAGAGCATACGAAGAGCTGCGATTGGGGGCATTGAGGCGAAAAAGTCGCTCCAAGTGCTCCAATCGTTTTCGGCCTTCTTCTTCAGCTCTCTCGCTACCAAGCGAGACCTGTACTCTCCTTTTCCTCATCTCCTTTGTTCCCTTCTACCCAACGGGTTGAAATGACCTTCTCGCCTTTGGGGCGAGGGATGACTTCCCATACTCCCATCTCTTTGATCACACTGATCTCTTCCATTCGCGCTGCGATGACCTTCTCGGACTTCAGCTCTTTTCCGCTGACGTCGTCCCAGTAGCGGCCAATGGTCTCGGGATCCAAACCGAGGTCCATCTCGCACACTGGTCGCGAAACACCTTCAGCTTGCTGTAGGAAACCTTGCCTTTGAGACAAAAGCAAGTTAGTAACTTCCATCTCGGCATCGCCATCAGCAGCTTCCGCTTGTTCGGCGGATCGCTTTGTGCCTCGCTGTTCAACTTCAGGTTCCGGCAGTCGCGGATCATCAGGTGCATCCGGTGCGGGTCGCTTGACTCCCGAACCGCTTGCATTGGGATCTGGTGTGTCATCAGCGATCATTGGTGTGAACTTGGGTTTCTTTTTCTTTTCTGCTTCTTTCTTTGCTTCCTCTTCTCGCTCTTGTGCGATCTTGATTCGCTTTCTTCCGTACTCAGTTTCGTGAAGGCGGCCAACAACACGAAGTCGACACTCTTCAGAGTGGTTGACTCCTTGGCGTTCTTCTCCAGCACGGATTCGAGCACATGCTGGACACCCAGCTGAGTAACCAAACCTTTCAAAGTCATCTTGACGAAGATAGACTCGACGATATCCTGCTTTCCCTTCAGAAGTCTCAACCTTCTGGACTTCAACTTCTGGTTGTTCAACTTCAATGGAAAC
>VSDK01025167.1:297821-308519 GCA_009767595.1 Symbiodinium kawagutii
TCTTTGTGCCCAAGTTTGGCACAACACGGCCATCTGCCATACAATACTCTTTGTAACCAGTGGCTGGTCCAACTTTTTGGTTGGGCAGCGTTCCAACTGGTAAAGTATTATTGCTTGCACCAGAATCGACAATGAAATCGATACGTGACCAATTGATACCACTAGGTCCATACTTAGAGGGCTTTAGCTTACCCGTAGAACCAACACTCAACAAGTCACCCGTTGTCCTGGCCTCTTCCACCTCCTTCTCGTCCACGGACTCGCTCGAAGAAGATTCTCGGCCTTCGAAGCGCGCTGGAGATCCATGAGGTTCCTGCCACTGGATCCTCGCGCTCGGGTGTCTCTCCACCTGACATTCGTCCACGGTGGAGATCCAGTGGGCGATGCGGTCTTGCACCTGAACTGGCTGCCACATCATCTTCCCACACCTCATCTTGACCTTCTTGACGATCATCTTGGCCTTTCCACCAAACCTCCGGTGCACTTTCCGGAAACTCCCAACGCTCGTAGCTGTAGGGCTGCCATTCCCAATGGCCTCCACGCTGATCCCACTCGTCTTCTTCTCGGTGGGACCACTGGCCCTTGTTCCGCTTGTTGAACCATTTGACTGTGTCGGCCATTGACCAGCGTGCTGATGCAGCACTTCCGGCCTTTGACCTTTTCCAGTCCTTCCATTCTTTCTCGGTCCAACTTCTCTTCTCTTTGCGGTTTGGCCATTCAGGGAAGTCCCTTTCGAAATCTTCCATGGGACTCTTGTCCTCCTTGGGATCTTGCTCGGGTTCATCCATCTTGGAATCACCCTCTGGCTCCTCAGCCTTCTTGGCCTTCTTGGCCTTGCTCTTGGCCTTTCGAGCCTTCTTTCGATTCAGCCTCTTGTGCTTCTTCTCGGCTGGACCCAAGGTGGTCTTTCGAGGTTTGACGGGAGGAAGGTCCTCCTCATCTTCTTCCCTCAAATCTTTGCGCTCCTTCAAGGTGAGTGGGACTCTCTCCTTGTCGTCTGCAAACTTTCCAGTTGAAGAAGGAAACGTTTGCTTCTTGTGCTGATCACCCTTTGGATCTGCTGGATCAGGTTTGTTGTGCTTCTCCTCATAGGCCTCAAGTCTGCTGACTTTCTCTTTGGCTCTTTCAGCACGGCCTGCCTCTCGATTTGCTGCTGCTCTTTTGCGGCCTCTCTCCTTCATATAGGCAAAACGAGCTCCATGCACTTTGTCTCGTTCTTGACGGGTTGAACGAGTAACTCCCCGTCTACTGTCATTCATCTGCTTCTTGAGCCTTTCAACTTCTTCAGTCTTCTCCTTCAAATGCCTCTCAAGTCCCTTTGCACCTGGGACCATTCGAATTGCATCTTGAAGACTCCTGATCTCACCAAGACGTTGTGAGATCAAGTTCTGAAGCATCTGAGCACGGCCTCCAGCAGAGATACCTGAACCTGCTGGTGGTACAGCTGGCATTGCCTTCACAGCTGTTGCCGGTGTCAAAGTCAAAGTCGAAGATGCCTTTGGTGCTGGTGGAGAGGTCACTGGTGGAGGTACCAAAGCTTTTGGTGATGGTGCCTTTGGAGGTGTCTTTGGCGCCACCTTGGAACTGCTTGCTGTCGAAGCCTTTGGAGTTCCAGGTTCCATGGCTTTGGGCTTTGCCTTCACTCTGGGTGAAAGTGACATGTCCCTTCTCGCAATGGGTTCACGTCCACCTCGTGGCAAAGGGGATCTTTCCCTCTTGTCCTTCTTCTGAGGAGACCTCTCTTTCTTATCTTTCTTCTGGTCCTTCTTCTTGTCCTTGACTGGCTCGAACTCAACCTCTTTTCGAATTGGAAGTGGTGGCCTGTCATCCTCGAGGTCCTCAACATCCATCTTCTCGATGAACAACTCTGGATCATGGCTTCGAGGCTCTTCTTCCTCGCCATCCTCTTCCTGGATGGAAGATGCTGATGAAATTGTTCCTCTGTATATTCTCGAATGGCTCTGATGTTCAACCGATTGGTTTTCGGGTCAAACAGGGGGTTGAAAGGGTATCGAACTCCCCTTTCGTCGAAGCCAGGCTTGTAGACGCCGGTTTTCTCGGCTTTGCCCCAGGCTTCCCGTTGAACTCGATCGGGATGTCCTTCTTTGTTCACCTTGGACCAAAGGTGTTGCTTGTACTGCCAGACGGAGTCAAAGACCTTGCCCTTCTTCCAACAGGATTGGCAACCACAAGACAACTTCTTGGGCTTGCCAGGCTCTTCAGTGGTCCAACTCTGGTCCACCACGAAGTCGAGTGGCATGTTCCAAAAGAACCTTGGACGGTGCCAGATCTTGCCTTCTTCAAAGTGGCGCTGGTTTCGAGACATCTGGAGCTGGCGTGCTGGATCAGCACTTCCAACTTCCAGAGCCTTCTTCTCTTTCTTCTTCTTATTCTTGCTCTTCTTTCCAGCTGCCATGCAAAGTGCACCCTGTTCACCAGGATCTTCAACATCTGGCCAGTCCTCTTCTTCTTGCTCAGGCTCGGCCTCTGCTTCCCAGTCACCATCGCCTTCGGCGGCATGGTGCTTTCCTTGGCCTTTGTTGCCCATCTTTTTCTTGTCCTTGCCCTTTCCAGGGCCCTTGGAATTCTGATAGCCGGACTTGCCCTTGGGATTCTGTTTTCCCTTTTGCTTACCCTTGCCAGTTTCCTGGCTTGAGCCTTTGGGATTTTGGGGGTAAGACGGCTTCCTCCAGCAATCACGAGCATAGTGACCAAGTTTCCCACAATTGTTGCAAGTAACACCAGATTTGTTACCACCTTTACCACCTTTAGGCTTACCTTTACCTTTCATGGCATCCAGATCCATTGGAGCTGCGCCCATGTTGTCTTCCTTGCTGGTTTTCTGATCCAAAAATGCAACAACTTCCGATCTCATCTTGTCATAAGCATCAAACCGTTGAATGTTCAATTCCAAATGTTCTTCAACATTCTCTGGAACAAGTTGCAACATGATAGCACGCATTGTCTCATCGTTTGGTCGGGTTTGTCCACGAGCAACATACTCAGAGATGTCACTCTCAAGCCTATCCAACTGAGACCTCAAAGTACCCATTGTTGCTCTTGCTGGGGATAATATCTTCCGTAGTAGTCTGATATTTGTCCTGTTGTTTGTAGGTTCATAAGCTTGACACAACCGTCTCCAAGCATCAAGACCACATTTTCTTCTGCTGTTGTAAACGGTGTCGTACGGCATCTGATTTGTCAAACTAACCAGAGCTACGTGAAGATGTGCATCGATGGAGTCGATGTCCTGGATGGTTGAATTGAGTAGGTCATCTGCTGATACCCGCTCATCGCCCTTCGATCGTGCCCAATCCAAGGCTTGTTGACCAGTGGGCCATTGAGAACTGAACCATGTCTCAAACTTATATGACCATCCTTTCCACATCTTTGCTGCTTCATCGTGGCTACCTTTGAGTTGATCAGGCTTTCCAATCCCCTTGATGTCAACTACACCAGGCTTTGACTTGAGGTTCCTCAAAGCTTCTGTCAGCGCTGCTGTCGACGCAGCTTGCTCTCGAGCTATGTTTTGTTGGCCCAATTGAAGATTCTGGAGGATCTGTCCTAACATCATTTCAGCTCCTGTGCCACCACTACCAGTGGCCGTTGGAGATCCAGGATTCGATGGAGTTCCCATTGCTCCTTACTGGTAAGGAAGCTGCCGTGACAATCTGGTCAAAAGAGACCTTGGGTACTCTTGCAAGTACCTTCCCAAGAATCCAAAGATCCTTTGCAGCTTTCTGATCCCGAACAACTTTCGGGTCAACCTCACCCAACGATCCTCAGCTGACTGGCGTGCTGGAGCAGCACTTCCAGTAGCTGGGTCCACTACCTGAATCGAGAACTCGCTCTCGGAGCTGGAGCCAGGATGCTCCGCTACCATGCAAAAATAATTTGGGTCTTCTTACCCAACTGAGTGCAGGCACTAGCACTCTCTTTTCCTCTCAGGTCGATTGGGCTCTTAGTCGTGGCCAGGTGGCCTAGTCCACTCACTGGACCCTTCACACTAGCCAAAAGGGGCTGCAGTCATGCAGCTAATCTACACTATGTTACAGCCATGGATCTAAGTCCTACATCTAGGCTATACGTCTCTGCAACATGTGTATATATATATATATACTTATTTATTTATGTATTTGCACATGTCTTAGAACCATATCTATCCAGTTAACTGCCCATCAAGTAACCCTGGTCATCGCCAGGTGAAACGCTCCTCGAATGCTGAACCCTTCCTGGCTCAGTGGGGTCGGGGCACTTGGAACTCCGGGACGTCGTGGGACATCGTAGGACGGGGCGCGGGTGGATCAGCTTCAGATGTGGGAAGATCGCCGGGAAGATTGCTGGATGCCTCTGACTTTCGGGTGAGGGTCTGGTGAAGCCAAAGCGGACGCCGGGACCAGGAGCCGAGCGAAATCGACAGAAATGATGAATCATAGATGAGGATAGATGATGATAGATGAAGATAGCTGAGGATATATGAGGATAGTAAGCAACATCCCTTTTTGGAACAGTAAATGATTGGGAACGTCATGGTGGTACAATCAACAATAGGTGGTTTGTTTGCTGGCTGGTTGTTGAACCGCCATGAGATGTGCACAGGAAATGACCGGGATGATAGTTTCATGGAAATTTAAGCACACTGCCGGCAGGGCTTAACTTGCTGGCTTATTCACAATCATTAACCTTCATGGACCCTTCTCCACAGGTCAGCAGGAGGCTGCAGAACCCCCAGATTATCAAGGGATGGTGGCACAGTGCTGACCCGCAACCGCGCATACGCACCGTTGTGGTCTTCAGTTGTAGCTGATGCACTGGTCACTTTGCTCAAAATCCCTAAGAGATAACTGGGTTTCCGTACGAATAGCATAGGTTGGTCAAGGGGTACCAGCATTGAACTGGACAACTCCAACTTGTTGTGGGGTTGAAAATGAGAAACCTTATCGCAACTGATCGATCATTGGCTGCCATCCGGGGGATCAAGGATCATCTCTCTGTTTTCGGTAGCCAACCACCCTTGAAGGCTGATAGCCAACTCGCAGGAGGGCACCCAATAGTTGATGGTAAATTGATTCAATCATCACAGGTGTTGAAAACAAAATCCCAAAGTACATATTGTCAACTATTTATTTCACACTGAAATTTCTCTCTCTAATTGCACTTGTATACTTGTCTATGCTTGAATCTATCTAGCTCTACAAATATACATATAGATACTGACGAGATATTGGCTGTATTGTGCACCACTGTGCGCGACCAATGATGCTTTGAGACACAGTTGGTATGGTCGACAGCTCATTCATTCGTTGCATCCGAAATGGAGCGCTGGGACATGGTGCCCAGGCCCTTGTGAGCCCCAAAAGTGTTTCCAAATACTGGAGACATCTGGAGACCCAATGGTACCAAATGGCTTGGTGGTCGCTGTGAAGACCATGATTGTTGTGGCATTTTTTTGATCTCCACCTGGTTACTAGTGATCAATAGTGGTTAATGGTGGCTAGTTTCAACCATACTTAAACATGAAGACCTGAGGCAATCACAACATGTTAGTCTTAGAATTCACGACCATGTTGACACACAGGTGCCGCGGCGCATTTTCGCAGTTCACCAGGTCAGGAGGCGATTTTTCATGGGTCGATCATTCTGAGCTCCGTGGAGACATGCTGGTGATCGCAACATGGGAATGCCGCTCTCAACCAGCAGTTTGCATTGCTGATCTGATGGGGTAGATGAAGATTGTATGCATATATACACGCGTGTATGTGTGTATGTGCATATGCAGCAGATGATCAGAGTTCTTTCCCTTTGGTGCCACGGCTCACCATTTGTATGAAGTTGATGATACCGTGCAGACTGTTACCAAACTACATGGCCATACCGATACTAATTACTACTAGACTTAGCATACATAGTCAGTTCTATGCTGCAGTGGATGACCCCCAAAGCGACAGTTCCGCCAGCCTCAATCTGAGTCTTCGGTGGGTACCACGACCATGGCCTTGACCAGTACCAAGGTGTGATGCATACGTCGTGGGGAGCCTCAACAGTTGCTTCAGTCGTGGCACCACTGGGGCACCCAATAGAACTAGTGAAAATGATCATGCAAGAACTATTTAAATATTAGGCAAAATTGCTAAATGATCCACTATCTAAAGTAACTATCTAAATGATCCACTAGTGAATAGAACTTTAAATAGGCAAAGTTGCCTTGGGGAATATATGCTTGTATGATCTTGTATGTGTGCACAAATGATTGTGTGCTTATGTTTTTAGATCTGTTATCAGTTGGAGATTGACATATGCAAATTGAGACATGTCATTTTTTTGTACGCAAATCATCGTAAATCTAAGAAATTTAATGGAACGAGAGCTTCAGATAAGCCGATCCCGAGATATCCCTACCATAGTTTCCCAGACCTATTGGATACTGCCTGAAGATTCCATGCAGATTCTCCAGTGCTTTCAGAGTGGTCCTGCCTGTGGTTGAAACCGTACGACTCTGTGGAGGGACAATACCTGTGAACATGTGGGTATGGGTCAAAATGATTCACCCCCAATATGGCCATGTACTGTATAATGGAAATCTATCATCAACAATGGTTTTGGGGGCACTATTTTGGCACATACCCATGTGTTACTGCGCGATGCAAAACCAGAAATGCATGAGAACGAGTTCATGCGCCTACACCCATGTAACTATGTAACACACTTACAAGAATGCGGCCTGAGTGAGTAGCGTACACTCGTACTATACACTCAGATTTTTTGATACTGAAGGATAGAGACACATGTTTGTCAAAAATACCGTCGAAACAGATTTTGATATGCTGAAAGTAAACACTGCTGCTGCATCATTTCGATCATATCAGACGTAACAATTTGCCCGTGATTTTTCTATCAAACCGCACTGCAGGAGTCGAGAACCTCAGTATTCTCGTCTCCAAACTTGCGACGATGAGGCGCTGGTTGTGGCTGTGGTCCTCATGGTGCGTGCTCGAAGAAGTCATAGGGGTACCACTAAATCATCTATATGGTACCACTATATCAACATATATGAACCATGTATAGCAACATATATGAACCATGCATAGCAATAAACCATCCATTTTTGAGGGGTCCCCTATTTTGAGAAACCACCTCATGGTTCTTGTGACCGTTGTGGTTGTGATGTTCGTCTTTGGTTGCCTTTGCAGTTGTTGTCGCTGTGTTGTCGTTGTTGTTTCTGTTCTTGGAATTGGCTTCAACGACTAATAGACCTTGCGATGATCAGCAACGATCAACAGATTTGATGACTGTTGTTTGACCCCACCTGGATCTGACCACATGGTGAAACAGGATGTGACAGATGGTCATGCCTGAAGCGCCAAAACCTGTTTGCTACCAACCAGTCATGCGCATGCAATGGAAGACCACCAGCCCCCTGGGGTACATCATTGATGAGCACCCCCATGTGATGCAACTGAAAACCAGATTTAGTTTCTGGAAATTGGCTGGGGACCATACTCCACGATGCGAGCCATTCTGCTTCGCATCGGATTGAAATGTGTTGAAGCCCAGCAGAAATCATCAGACAGTCAGCTTGCTGATGAGGTAAAGGAGTCGATAATGTTGTAGCCGTCCAAATCGCTTGGCGATGGGATCAACAAATGATTGTTGACGGCTTGATGTTATCAACCAACAGTGGAGCCAGCGCAGTCTTTGTGACTCAGCGTTCCTTTGTTGGCCAAAATGGCTAGTCGGTTGGTTGAAGGGAGGATAGATGACGCCCATCTCTGATGGTGGCAGGCTTCTGCAGATGAACTTGAAACCTTGCATAGACCTAAAGGCCAAAGGTACTCAACTGTTACAGTAGCTGTGTATACTTCATATACCAATGAAAGTGTGCAAATGGTTTGTAAGGATTCCATCCGTGTCAATGGCGGCTGATGTGATACTGCAGCAGATACCCATCATGCTTCCTCGTATTCCAATTGTCCAAAAAGTTTGCCTTGCCCAGGTGTGTCTATTTTTTACATTTCCTGCATAAAAGGGTACCAGGTTAGTATGAAAGGATGCTGCAACCAGTAACTTTATGGAGCCTGGATTCCCATGGAAAGGCTGTACATCATTCGACGGCTTCGCTTGTTCCAAGAGATGGACCAGAACAATGACCAAGACCCAGTGGGTGAAATACCAATGCCTGGTTGGTGGTTTTAAAAATTGTTTATTTTCCCTATTATTCATTGACAATTGGTTGGCTGACTAATACTTTTCGTAGGGGTTGAAACCACCAACCAGATGAAGATTCTGAGCCTTTTTCATTTCGGTAAGCCATGGGAACAGTGAACAAAGCGGTAGAAAATGGTCGAAACAGCTTTCATGGCTTCCCGCTTCCGTCTTTTTCATGGGTGCAGCCAGCGACTAGCTGTTGTATGTTGTTGTTGCTTATGATCTTATTCATTGATTTATATGTCAGCAGAGGATTATGGACCGCCAACAAAAGTTCTCAAACATTTGTAGATGGCGATTCCTGTCGCTATCCAAATGCTAAACTGAAGGTGACGCCGGTGACGCTCCAGAAATGTGTGATGAAGCCTAGCTATTTTAGTGGTCACTGACCTGGTGACCATCACAGGCTGCAACCGTGCTGAATCATTAACCATTAGCGGCCATCCTTCACCATTACCCTTGACCATCATCCTTGACTATCACCATCAATGGAGCAGAAATCCACCATTATGAACCATCCATTGGCCATTTATGAACCATCCATTGGCCATGATTTAACCATCCACTGGCCATGAGTTAACCATTCGCTAACCATCCTTCAGCATCATGACCATCCTTCACCATCGCCAGGTGCCCTAGCCGGGCAGGTCCAAAGGTTGACCACGCCCTGAGGGCGAGGACGGCGAAACGAGAAAGGCAACGATGAAAAAATCTGTCCTATTCGTCAAGTGATTAAAGGTAAGTCCATGCAAGTCACTGCTCAAGTTATTGATGCTATTGTGCTGTTCTAAGTAACTATAGATATATATAACTCCATAATTTATGATTAGAACTAATCATATATGACTATTCTTTAAATGAGTTGTTGTTCGTTTGATCATGGGTGCCTTGTTGATAATTGAGTATTGTGTGTTCACGGGTCAATTCTTGGGGGGCCATTTGGTAGCTGCAGGGTTTGATATCCAGCATCCAACAATAACCTAGAACCGAATAGCTCTGTTCGTGAACTTGGTGGCAAGGCAGTTTCTGCAGAAAATGGATGGAAGGAGTCATCATTCCTTTCCTTAGATCTCCTGACATCTTTCTGGGAGGTACATCTGTTGTTGGTAGATGGTAGTTAGGGGCGGGCTCTGTCAAGACTCAGGACAGAAATCTGATACAATCTGATCAACTTACACCATGATATGTCAGGCTCAATAGTCGCGAATTGAGCCTTGAAGACAAGAATCATTGCTGCCAGGGTTATGAACATCTGCGAAGGCTGAATCTCTGCCTTCTTGGGCTGCTGCGGTGTATATCGGTATATCTGATGAACAAACATGACATTCGGGAGTACACAAGTTGTATGCTGCATTGGAACATGCTTTTGCTTTGGGATCCGAAGTTTTCCCTTGAACTGGATCCCACGTGCTTATCGTTTCGCGGCCTGCGCCTTGTCAGCTAATGCGAGCACCAAGATCCGATAAAATGGTCAGACGCGTCGATAGGCACTGCCTTGAACTGGAGAGCAGATAATGCGGATTGCTTCCATGTTTTGGGTCTAGCAACTGGTGGTTACCCAACTCTAACACTGGTGCTGAGAAGGTTTACCATGGCCCTGGAGAGGCTGCTGGCAACTTGGGATGTTTGACAACTTGGGACGAACGGTCGTTCTTGGGTGGTTATGGGGTACAAGAATCTAGGGACTACCCCTCAGCTCGTAACCTCTTTGTTGCTTAGCCATACAATTTGTCTTCTTGGACTGGTTTGCTTTGAAGTCGGTATTGGTCAATGTTTTCAGCTGGAATTGATTGGTGATCAGAGCAACCAAGACAAATCTGTTCAGTTTTTGCATGTCCATGGGGCGGCTTTGGCCAGAAAAGTGTTGTCACTTCCTATGCGATATCTCCAGGGAGCAATGGTTGGGAACCAACACAAGCAATCTATGCAAGACCAAAACCCTCAGTGTCACAAATTGGGATTACCCATTGGGGGTAGTAAGGGGTATATTGATATGGCAACTGCAAATGACAAAGTTGAATGGCTATGGGACCTTTGATATCTGCAACATCTAAAGTAAGACCTTGACCTGCCATGTTAGGATGTCATTGCATCCCCCACACGTTGGAGGGACATAAGTGCAATCGCCATTGGCCGTTAACGAGCCATGAACAAACCATGAAACATTCAAAAAACAACCAACCCTACCATCATCACCTTAGTACAAACTTAGGGATGCTGCAGTGCTGCAGAACACGGTTTTTGTAGCAGGGGCCTTTTGCACATGGGACCTGTGCCGACGGACGTTTGACCATCAGTGGGTGCGCCACATGTTCCGCCCAACTCGCCGGAACGATGAAGGTGGCAGCGAATGGGTTGAAAAGTGCCGGCTGGAGGAGAGGTGTGATATTTTCATAGGCTTGCAAATAGTGTACCATGAAAATTATGAATAATGGTTGATCATGTTTAGATATCACAGAAACACATTAGATGAGTTTGTTGCTGGTTGGACAT
>VSDK01025167.1:308539-324291 GCA_009767595.1 Symbiodinium kawagutii
GTTCAGCAGGTCTCTAAGCAGTGTCCCGCTGAAACCATGCTCAACTGTCCGACCCAGGATTGACCATTATCGAAAGGTGATCCAACCATTGTCAAGCGCCACCCTGAAGCATGAAAAAGCGATGGAGCGTGAACCCATGATTAGTAGATGGGGTTGTTTCATTGGCTGCTCCTGGTTGAGCAGGAACCCATCACTTGCTCGCTTAAGTTGTTGGGTCTAGCAAACAAAACGCGGTGAATGTCATATGTTCATGTCAATTCCAAGGGATGCGAGCGTCATTTGTATCCAAGCGGCGAGCAGGGGTGGTCTTGTATGCAGGCAATTAGAGCATTCGGTACTCCTAACCACCATAGATATTAATACTTAATTAATTATCAAAGATCGCAGTAGTATTTCAACCATTCATGTCGTATCATTGCCACTACTATTGGTAATGTTGGTGATAGCTTATGTTTACGATGTGTTAATCACCCTTAATCCAATGTTAGCCTACTTGTTTAACCCGTCCACGGCTTTTGACATGCGGGGAGCAAACTTGGGTAGTGCATGATTATAGTCAGCATCGTTATGTTTGCACCACGACGGTGCAAGGAGTAAAAGTTCTTAGTCGGATGTTGACTGTGGACAAACAAAGCCATAATTATAGATTTCTTTGGGGAGCACCATGCAAAGTTTGGGGCGCTGTATTCTTTTGATGCCTTGTCAACCTCCAGTGGGTCTCCACGGGTATGTTGATGAACGGAGGGTACCCCCAGGATCCCCCCGCTGCGGTTCACCACCAGTTCCCAGCTCTGTGGAAGTGGCGCTGATGTTTTTTTGGCTCAGTCGCTGCAGCTGGCCCATAAAATTGGGCCTCAACCTGCCATCAGATCAACCTTCAACCAGGTTGAACCCTCAACCAGGTCACTGGGGAAATCATAGGTACCAAGGCTTGCTGGAAAAGGAAGTTCAACACCTTGCGCATCAGACCACCTGCTTGGGGTGCACCGGATAGAGGAAGTTGTCTATCAGAGATATTCATCACTGTTGGCCTCGCATGTGTCTATTCCTGCCCCAAAGTGCAAGTTGCAGCACGACGATGTACCTGCACTCTTTCTTGCTTGGGGGAAAGCCATGAAGATCAACCAAGCTATTTGTGCAGACGCCGTGGTGAAATGTTTGTTCAGCGAGGCGGTTGTTTGTAAGCATAGTATTTTACAGCGACGCAACAAGGAAAACCAGAAATGGTTCACGCACACACACAACTCACACAACCATGTTATATGCCACCATGGATATTTGCATTTATTTCCAATGCTCTTTCATAATTTGTTTGCTTTCCAATATCTATCATCAATGCGCCATGCTCGGCACCAGCGAGCCGCGTCCGGAAACTCAGCTCACGTTGCGTTGCGGCAGGACCACGTGTTCTGTCCGACTGTCCAACTGTTCAGTCTGCAATGTCTGAGTTGTCCCGGCAACAGTCCGGTTCTCATCGAACCTCCCATAAACGCGATCAGTCATCGAAACCACCACTCGCGGGGGAAATCATTCCAGTACAAAACCATCATGGCTATGAGGCCTATTGTTGTGGCTGTCTTCATCCTTTTTGCGGACCTATACAGTATCAGCACCTACCAACTATTGTGAACCATCAGCATGTAACAATCACCATGAATGGTGCTCAGCAAATACCACTCACAATCAATCATCACGATTCCTAATCAATGATCAACGGCTATCAACTTCTATCGATCTTGATAGGTCATGAGTACGTAGCGATCATACACCAGCCCGGTCTTTCAACCAGCTAGCCAGAAACGAACAGATCAATTTTGCAGCCGGCTGAGCAAGCAGCTGGTTAGCCGGCCAACCACGAAAGGCCAGGCCACACTCCATTATCACATGGTGGTTTCTTGAAATGAGGGAGCCCAAGAAATGGTTGGTTTACTACTACAAATGATTATATAAAAGAGGATGATTTGGGGGGTTCCCTCTTCTGAGAAACACCCACATGATTGACCATTACAAAGAAATGTCAACCCTTGCTGATCACCGTCAACCGTTAGCGGGTCATCAGTCGCATTGATCATCATCAATCGTTGTCAAGTATCATGAACCATTGTGATTGGCAGGTATTGGCTGGTCATTAGCAATCATCGCCCATCGAAAATAATGAGTCACCCATCATTAACATTCACTCAACCCATCACTATACCCATCCTTAAGCCATCACTTAACCCATCCTTAATCCATCCTGAAGCCATCACTCAACTCAACCCATCCTCTACGGATCCTTAACCCATCCTTAAGCCAAGCCATCACCAGCGTTGGAACCCCGCGCTCCTAGGAGTTCCATCGCCAAGGTGGGGCTGGGGCTGGGACGGTGGATGACCATGGTACCCAGGTGGGCCAGGTTTGAAATGGCTATGGGTCAATATTAACCAACCAATAGTGGGGGATAATCATCACCAATAATAGGAATGGCTTAAAATAACCAACCAAATCATAGGGAAAACAATGGTTAATGATAGGGGAATTAGGGGTACAGGGTTTTGACTCACAGCCAAATAGGGGTTTCCCAAAGAAAGATGGTTGGTATAGCCAAAGTAAGGTTTTTAGGATAAGCCAACCTCGCAGTCTGAGGAGTGGTGACTTACCAACTCAAATGGTGGTTTCTCAGAATAGGGTACCCTAAAAGTGGTTGGTTTATCACGATGTAAAAAATATTGAATAAGCTGGATGATTTGGGGGTACCCCGATGAATTGAGAAACCACCAAATGCATCGAATGGTTAAGAATGGTGGGTTGATCATCATTTCATGCCGTTAATCCTGTTTTTGGTGATGTTAGGTGGTTTATAATCTGAGTCAAGCTACTATGGTTCGGTTTAGCCCACTAGGCTCCCGAGTTTAAGTTTGATGATCTGTGTAGCTAGCTAAAGTTTCTAATCTAGGGTTTACCCCAGAACGAAGTTTGGCACCCACTATTTGACCATTTATTGTCACTCACCCAGGCTATCCCATTTATCCACACTTATTCCACTTTAGGTATGCAAG
Organism: Symbiodinium kawagutii; assembly: GCA_009767595.1. Lineage (NCBI taxonomy): Eukaryota > Dinophyceae > Suessiales > Symbiodiniaceae > Symbiodinium > Symbiodinium kawagutii. The sequence goes on from VSDK01025167.1 coordinate 311,578, forward strand.
GGTCAGGTAGTCACCTTTTTGCCATATTGCTAGGGAAACTAGGGTTGGATGCTTCACAAACAATTGTCAGTGGGATATATGGATATGACGATCGGTGCAACTCTGGGTATTGCCAAAATTAAATGGTTTCATTTGGCAGGATACTACCCTATAAAGTATAGAAGAAGCTTTAGAAGAAAATTTATTTGTTCCTAAAGGGAAATCTGTCGCAAAAATGTTGCACAGGAAATGAACCAAGGCAGTGTTCATTAACCTCGTTTTATTGTTCTAGCTTTTGCACTTGCTTTGTTGTTGCCGTTCTACTCTTTTTTTCCACATGAGGCCCATCAGGGGCATCAACTATTCATCATCGCGAGTTGTTGTTGCTACGGCTACTTTTCTACACCCGCTAGAGGTATCAAATCAATTCAAATCGGTGGTGCCCAGCTACAGATTCCACTGGTGCCCTCCGACAGAAGCTTCGACCATGGTATTGTCTAATTTTGTAGCATCAGTATCTTTGGACTAGAAATCCTTTCTAGCAGCCAGGGTTTTCATTCTGCCAACACTATGGAAACTTCGTGAGTGGTCCCTGTGTGAGATTGGAAATGACTTGAAGCAACTTACTCTGCGGCTCTGTGCCGAAGGAAGCAGCATTGTCTTAGTGGCAGTTGTGAAGGTTGTGAAGATGAGTGATGAGACTAGCATGCACTCGAGATTCAAATCGAGCTAGTACATGCTAGTACACATACCAACTTATTTCTATACATATGCCTGCGTAGATATATACACATATATGTATATGTTGTTTTAATATTTATACATACATACATACATACATACATACATACATACATATATATATATATATTGTTTATATTGTTCTTGGCAGCTGTTCAACATCGTCGGAATTTTGGCCTCTTTGGCTTAGTGTCTGGGAGTGGTTGCAGACAGTGGCATTTCTTGTTTCTTCCAGTGCTATTTTACCAAATGAGGGCGTTAGCTTCAGACGGCAGGTTGGTTGCCATCATCGGTCTCTTGGCACAAAGTCAATAGCTTGCAGAGGCTCCCGGGTTCAGCGGTTGAAGGGTCCCCAGTTGCGTCCCATAAAGTCTTCTGAAAATGGAACAGCACTGCCAAGTCATGAAATCATTCCATATAGTGTGTGAAGCAAAGACCCCTGATGACAGATGATGACAGCGGGAAGTGTCAAGAAGCATCATTGGATTGATCATATCACTTGGTCAACACAGGCAAGACCCAGACCAGTGCCATAAGCAGAAATTGAAATGGTTCAACTTGACGTTGGGTTTGCTTCCTGAAAGTTCCAGAAAGTCAGAAAATCCTTGGAAAATGATTCAGAAAATCCTCAAAAAATTATCTACAAAGTTCCTGTCCAAAGGATTTTCCACAACTTCTCCTCCGAAAATCCTTCGGGTCCCGCGACCAAATCATTGGTGCCTTACCGCCACTCACAGCCTGGTGCTTTCCCCCATGTCAGGTTCGCCAAGAGAGGCTGATCCCCCTAGGTCAATGCATTGCCATCACTAGCAATCAATAACCGTCATTCGCAAACCGTCACCAACCCTGAAGAATCATTGACTCACCGTCACCAACTAGTCATCATTGCCCATCAACAACCATCATTACTGAACCATAAATCATTCAGCATCAGCAACCATGATTGGTCATTGAGAAGCATCATTAATCATTAATCAACCGCCAACAAGTATCCATCTTTTATTAACCACCAACAAGTATCCATCATTCATTAACCACAACAAATATCCATCACTAATTAACCACCAATTAGTATCCATTATAAGTGAACCACCAACAAGTATCAATAAGTAAGCTTCACCCCACCCAAGAAACACCCACCTTTGCCCAGGTTCCCCGGATTCGCCCAGCCGGAGCACATCTCAGGCGCTGCTGGCGAGGATGATGATGAGTGGTTCAGAATGAATGGTTAATGATGGTTGACAAGCGGTGGTGGATGGATGGTAAGGATATGTAACATGTAAGGATGGTGAATGATGAATGATGGTTCGTGATGGCTAATGTCCATGAGTGCGGTCAATCATTATACTAAATAGTGAAAGTACAACGAACGTGTATTGCTGAATCACTGGCTCATTTGTATACAAAACTTTAATGATGCCTTAAATCAGATCTAACTTCTCAATCAAACTAGATGGTTGTTAGTGCATAAATCTTGGTCAAAAACTTGTGCATGTTATCAGTCTACACTCAACACTGCTGATGGAGAATGGTGGTCAAGTACAAGGGACAACCATACGATAGTTTGTGCTGCTGGGTGACTCTACGTGAACCACCACCTTTGTGCTACATGGGGCTATGCCTAGGATTGTGAATCTCCTCAGCAAGTTGGGAGCACATGAACCCAAGCAAGTATGCTTATAGTTGGGCGGCGGATATAGCTTCGTACATTGATATTAAGACATAAGACATACAGACAGGCATACAGGAAGGCAGGCGGACAAACAGACAGATACATCAGGACCATTCAGGACTGATGAGTGTTCCGAGTATGTTTGCAAGTTTCTCCGCATGTACTTGGCATCAGTACATGTTTTTTTACGTACATTTTGGCACAGATACCCCCAATTTCATCCCCGCCCCAAGGCAGGGCTGCAGCATATACAGTACACATAGGTATTCATACATGGGTATGCACCAGGTATGCAGCAGGTATGCAGCATCCGACTTGCGATGCATCCCAGAATCGATTGGTGGAACAGGAAACCCAAACACATGGAGGGATTGCGACCCTGGGGTGCTGACTGTTGGTGGCGACTACCAATCATGAAGCAACTATCGGTCATGAACCACCGTTTGTCAATGATTCACCACCACAAAGCATTGCTAGGCATCGTTCACTACCAGTGACCATCATTAATCATCGCTCGTCATAGTTCCTCAGAATGAACTATCATCAACCATGAATCATCATCCAAAATGATCACCAATCACCAACTCATCATTGTTTTTGATCCCTCATCAATCATCACGGTTTGATAAGCACTTTTAATCACCGTCATCATCACCATCATCATCATCACCATCATCATCATCATCATCATCATCATCATCATCACCATCATCACCATCATCACAATCGTCACCATGGATCAAAAACCATCAAGACCACGAACCAATCCATCATTGTTATCAGCTCATCCCATGTTGCCCTGAGAGATTGGCATCGGTGGATGCTTGGAGCATGAGCTTCGCAGGGCCGGGGAACCCAACACGCGCGACGTGCTGGGAGGGTGGCTGAGTTGTGAGATTCGGTCACTGCGTTTGGTGTACCGTTCATATGTTTGGTAGATCTTCGTAGTTTTTTGGATGTAATTTTGTGACTTGCCATTGTTGGTGTGAGAGATCAGTAGCGCTGAACGATCGTCATCAACCACCAGCGAAATTTGTCTCTGGTATATCCATTATGGGTATCCACAAACTATCCCAGAATGTCAGTGATAATGTATATTCTTTCATACCATGTGGCTATGGATAACCTGTAGGGTTTTGGTGCTCGGAATGCCATGACCAACAAGAGCTTGCACGAGAGGCCACGATGCACCAGCGCTGCGAAGCGGGACAGCCCACTGGTCGTCATTCTGAATACTCCATTGATCGGGCCTCGTAACCCACCCTGTTGGTGGAGTTGCCCATGGATATCAACAAACAGATGGCGTTATTGCACGTTTTTGCGTTCTCCAAGATTCCTGATCTACATCGTAGACGTCAAAAGATGACTGGATGCCAAACCCCTGGTAGATTATTCTGATGCATCCTTTCTGTATTAGCATCCAACTTGTCATCAACGCTTAGAGGATCATTCCAAACATCACATTTGAATGGTGAGGAATGAACTAAGCATGATCAGTATGTCCGCGCCTGGAATTTTCGAAATTTGTTGGTGGCTCAACCACTTGCCATTCGAATGCCATTAGTATTTGAGTGATCCAACAAGGGGCGTACAGCCTAAGTAGCCCAGCTGCATTTCCGACTTGGGATGCTGGTCATGCACCGTCGCTCCGGCTGGCTCCTTGGCTCCAGATCCGCACCCGCCATGGGCTGTGCGGTTGCTAAGCCATTGGGACCCGTGGGATCACCGGTGAATGATCAGAGCGCCCCGGGAGTTGATGGAGATCAGAGCAGTCTGCGAGATCCGGAGTCGTCTTTCGAAACCTTCATGTGGCCCGACGTCAATCGCCTGTGGGGAGTCCATGGGAGTCCTGGTTAGGATCGGTGCAACCAGAAGAAGCTGGTAGAACCGCTGTCAACATACGCTTCGTTTCAGTTGATGCTTGAGCAGGATTGATGATGGTCCACAAAGAAAGCACTGCACAGCCACGCTGATCCTTTTCCTTAAAAATTCTACGACTTCTTTAGAGGAAAAAGCTGTGTAAAAATGGAATAGACCACCATTAGCCATTACAAACCCATGTTATTATATAATCCCATTATCCATCTATTAACCATCTATTAATCCCACTATTATCCATCTATCAATCCCCATTATCATCCGTCAACCATCAACCATCATTTCCTTTCACCCGATGAACACGCCATGACCTTCCCCAGCTCATGGTCAGGTGGTTGAACGACCAGCCTGTTGGTGCCCCACGACCACCATGTCGTCCAGCGCATGAGAAGCACATCCGAAAGATGCAGTGCTTCATGCAGAAGGTGCCCACTGCGGTCGTCCAAATGATGGCGGTTGATCCTTAGTTGATCCTGACACTGGTTGATCATCTGATAAATTCGTTCATGCTTGACAATGCTTGATTATTGCTCATGATGCTTAGTTTCCTGGGTGAAAAACACAGTTTCACGGTTGGGTTTAGGGTAGTTTGCGAGTGTCTAATCTGAATATCATAGTTGAATTTCTCCAGTTGAGGTTCACAAATGATTTCAAAACCATTACTTGACCATTGCAAAAATGGTGAATAGTAGCCAATGGTTCAACTGTGCTGTTCATAGTTCACGTGTACACAATCACTGAAAAATTACTTCAATTTTTTGAATGACCAATACTGACTCCAACAGATTGTTATTTGTCAAACTGAGACTATCAAAACAGCAGGCTCTTGATGAGTTTCCATCAGCACCATGTACCTCCAAGGATTACGGACCTTTGGCTCAATCCGTGCGTTTGTATGTCAATATTTTATTCATGTTTCACTGATGCAAATATTGGGGGTTCAATGGTTTTCAAACAGTTCACCATCACAAACCGCTCCTGTCAACGAGCTTGTTGACCAGTTGATGAACCCCAGAACTCTTCTCAACCACAACCATGAAGCATCATTGACACCATTTGACCACTCACTTTTTGATTGGTTCACAATGGTTTACGATGAATTTGGGCGTCTCAACCGCAAAAATTCAGAGTTCTCAGCTCTGCTGTCAGGTGGGTGAAGCGCCGGAGGTGTTGATCGGAGCTGTCAGACAAAAGCGCGGGCACCTCAAAGAGGACAAGGAGGCGCTGGGCGTGGCGGTGGTGTAACGGTCAGGGCAGGGGAAGGTGTTGGTGGATGTGGTGCAGAGGGATGGTTGAGCAATGGTTGATTCACGGCTGGTCGGTGATTTCTGTAGGTTGACTAATTGTTGATTCATTCATGCTTATTCACGCTGCGAACTGTGATTATGAACTGTGAATTGGTTCTCGATTGAGGCTTATCAATGTGTAGCCAATGCTTGTTCGTCGGTTGATTCATGGTGAATTATGATCAAAAGATATAAAAAGTATGGTTGCATAGTTGAAAGATGTCAGCTGCTGATTCAACCGACCTGTTGCAGATGATGAAGAAGCAGCAAGAACCGCACAGAATCCAGGAATATGAATATCAATAGTAAAGTAGATGGGAAAATGTCAAATAATTGTGTTGGTTCAGAACGGTACGAGACCGTACTTCTTGCTATATTGGTGGATGTTGTAATCCATGATGTAGTGAAGCCAACATGAGCACATTGAACAAACATGATAAGAGAATGGCGGGAGGATATTCATCACTTTAGTTTGCTACTGATTAGGCAAAGAAAAATGCCGAGTGAGCCGAACTAAATCAAAAAACTTACCTGCAATGGGGTCCACGTGCCCTTTTTGCCTCGACATTAAAATGTAGAGCTGTGTGTATACCGTAAGTGAGTCGTCTATCAAAAGCTGCCTGCAAAGGTCTATGCTTAACAAGACCCAGAGTTTTCAAGCCTGGTCGATTAAAATCGTCAGGTGCCATGACAAAGCGAAGAATTCCACAACCAAAAAGGTTTCTATTTGACAGACCAGAAATGATTGGGACGAGTTTTCCAGACCAAAAATGAGAATGTGTTCATTTTGGCGAAGTTTTTTTTTGATTGGGAAATCACTTTGCCAAGTAATGATTACTAGCGTGAGAAATGTGTTCATTTTGGTAGATCCAGCTGTTAGTAAAGCAGCCTGTTTACCAGCTCACTGGCCCCCATGAACACAACTGGTGTCTCAAGAGCTGGTGATTCCCAGCCAGCTGGGTCCCAAGAATGGCATTGATGATCCCCAGTTGCTTTTTTCGGGAACAACCAGCTTGTGATAAATTGATCCAGGCAGAATGGTAGCAAGCTCAGCTGCTCACCAGGTCAGTTGTCCACCAGGGTCGGTCTCCAATTGCAGGAGATCTACATGATCCAGCTCTGAAGTGTGCCAAAGTCATAGCCGTTTCGGTGGCTTTTTGCATAGATGAATCTGAAATTTCTTCAAACAGCAGAATTCAGAAGGGAAAAAACACACATTCATCCAAACGCAGAAATGCTTGATGCTCGAAACAGCTTGTGGTATATGAGTTGATGATTGATCAGCATTGTGATGGTTGCTTCCATGATCAGTCCGATCAAGCCTCAGAACTCAGGGTACCCCATGACAAGCGAAACGGACTGCCGAAACGCTTCTGGGGCGGCGGTTGCTGCCCGGGCTAGTTCAAATACCACCAGGAAGATTTGCTTTTCCAATCCCAATGTTTTGGCCAAAACTTTTAATTTGCTGAAGTCTGTCTGAGACTTAATGTGCAGGGTGGATTGCCCATCACTATTTTCTCCAGCTGATTCCGGAAAGGGCGTTTAAGCTGGAAAGTTTTACGTTTTTGTGCACTCGTTTGCCTTAGGGCTTTTTGCTGCGATCACGGGTCAAAAAGTTGCTATTCGATGCGTCAACTGGCAGGATAGCAACACCAAGAATTGGTGACACCAGTGATGACGAATGCTGGGAGATCCCAGCAGTTGGGTACCTTTCTCTACAGCTTTGGGAGGGGTACAGAGTTGATTGCAGGGCTCCGAAGAAATCCAGTTGAGCTCTCATCCAGTTCGAACCATTCCATGCCCCTCACCATCCACCAGACACAATGTGTGACGACCCTAGTAGGGGGCACTTGCTGGGCACTTGTCTCCGAGCTACTCGGGAGGATAGATCTCCACAACTAGCTGCAAGTCGCAGAAACTGAGTTTTGGTTTCAAACTGCGAAAGGCTTGTGATGGTGGCTGCCCTGCAAATATTGGTCATCTTTGAGATCTAGGGCATAGCCAGATGCGGCGGAAGAGGAGAATCATGGCAAACTCGGAAAACCAGTTGAAAACCAGTCGGGCAAGATTGCAACCAGTCCTTACCCCAGTTGGTCCTTATCATTCAAGATCATTCACTCGTACGTTTTGGGCAATCCACCGCGGACCAGTTGACTAGTTGACCTGACGATTCCCACATTGTCGAAGATGAAGAAGTCCATGCAGCACGCCGCACCACTGAACGAGACATGACCAGACTATGGCTGCTTTTCTACCAGTACAAGTTGTTTTATAGACTTATGTAGTAATGATGATTGGTGAACTGTAGCAAGACGGCTGCTAGTACAAATCTTAAGACATCTGAACAAGTGTGTTCATCATTGTTGTCCACTATAAAACTACCACTATCAAACTTTGCGAGCTTGCCGCTCTGAACTTTGCGTCCCCATCCATTTGGATAATAGCATCGCAGAGACTGCGGAATTTACGTAGCAATAAATAGATTGATTTTTTACATAAATAGATTAGATAGAATGAATAAATTGATCATATATTACATACTCTATTGGAAACTAGCATGGACCCTCCAGGGGTTGAAGGAGTAGCTTCCTGTAGCCAATTCGGAGGATGGTAGTATCCAGTAGAGTATGTATGTATATATATATATATATATATAGAGTTTGAGGGAAGGAACCCGGTCAGATGAGCATGAGTATGTCCAGAATTGCGAATGTCTATGAGCGCTACCCAAAGTTGCAGTACTTGGGCTGATTGGTGAATGTTGGTCAAGACAGATTCATGAAGTGTCAGGTAACACCACTGCACCAAGCAATACGGTGTTGTGAACGAAAAAATGTAGCTGCTTACAGGAAGGAAGGCATTTCAGGAAACACTAGGTTAACGATGGTGGATGCCGGTTCATGATGCATGGTGTTTTTATGGCCATGCAGCTTTAAATCAACCCTTGTAATAGTAAATATTGATGGTTGGTAAATGATGGTTGGTTGGTTCATGATGGTAAACCAACCCTTGTGACTAGCCAACCATCATGAACCAACCAACCATCAATAGTAAACATCGATCCGCCAACTTGCGACTCAGGCTGGTGCTTCGACAGTGGCGTCTCAAAGACCCATTTCCCGTGAGGAAGGGCTGGCGGAAGCATCATCGGACCACGGATGTGTAGGTCATGGTAGGTCCTTATTGTGGGTACTATCACCATCCATTTTACCCACAAGTAGCTGTTGAGTATTGTTGATTTCCCCGCAAGAAGTTCTGATTGATTTTTTTGGATCTCCCGTACCAACTGGCATTGTGATCGACCATCTTTGGCAAATGGCCAATGTTGATTGACGACTTCGGAATGAAACCAACGCGCAAATGCGCAGCCCAAGAAGTTCTATCCGTGACAGGTGATAAGCAGCATTGGCAGCATTGGTCAAGACCGGCCCGGACCGGCCAACTGTATGAGGTATTATAATGTTTAATCATCCAATATTGACTGTCCATTTGCAACTAATCAGTCTATCAATGTCTATCATCAATATTCAAGTATCATTGTTCAACAACCAATTCTTCTCTTGCAAAGTCACTGGCTGTCCACGCCAAAGAAAAGAATCAACATCCATCGGCCAAAGCAGCCTGTGTAGCAGTAGCTCTCGCTATCTCGCTGGTTTGTCATGTTCCCTAGCGAGAAAACTCGCGAGATGGGTCCACTCAAGGGAAGCCCATGGCACAGACCAACACATGGTGCATGTGGTCCCTGTATTCACAAATGGTTCCTCACAAGTCACTGCACAGTGCCCCAGAAAACGCAAGTTTTACATCAATGTTACTCCTTGAGCTGCATCAAGAGCATCATCAGTCACTATTGGTTGTAGCCATGTCTTGTCCTGTTGTTGATGTGACGGTTAGTAACCATTGTTCATCACTGATTTTGACCATTGATGAGTTGTCAGTTGTAAATTATCAAAGAAACTGCTGGTGAGATGTTGATGTACTGCTTTTGTCCGTTGCTCTCCCGTCCACCATCATTTGCCAGCATATCACCATTCTGACCCCTTGTATAGGCAGTCTTAAAATTGTATTGACCATTATACAATCATCAAGCAAGACACAAAGATCATGCACCAACACAATCGCTGGTTCTGTCATTTGGCCGTTTCTCAAAATAGGGGTACCCCCCAATCATCTAGTTTATTACCCATTTATAGTACTAAACCAACCATTTTTGGGGTCCACATGGGTCCCCTATTCTGAGAAACCACCAGATGTCCTACCTATCTACATAGCAACCGCCCATAGCCATCGCTGATGGATCTCCAGGAGCTTCGAGAGAAGGGTTTGCTGCGGGAGGTGCTCCGATGGTTGGGATGGTACCGTGGTGTTGCTGTTGTGAATGATTGATGGATAGCAGCCGGATGGCAGTGGTGCATGGCTACAAGGTGGGCCACCGACTTATAACTCGATTAATAAACCATTTAGCTATAGTTATGTGAGTTACCCTAGTTATAACCCAACTTAGCTAGAGGGACCACTCTGTAGAGGACAACAACCAACAATAACGATTGATCATGAATAGAATTCTAGTGACAATGATCAGTGTTCGATATGCTTGGGACGCAATACCGCTAGCAGCTTTTGAATAACAAGCAACTACGATAGCTTTGGCAACTGCAACAAACCAACAAAGAAACAAACAAACAAACAAGTCAATGATTCAAAGAAGTATCACTAAAAAAACGATCGAAGCATAACAAGTCCATTAAGACAAGAAGCAAAAAAGTTTCATCACCTACCATTGTGAGACAGGGTGAACCTCAATGAAGAGGAGAGGGTTGGAAAGTCTATGGCAGTTTCCCAATAGGTTGTACTGAGTGCAATTGTTTGAAGATATAGCATGATCAGCATATATCAGCATGACATATGATTTAGATTTCATCAAACTTACAAGCTTTTATCCATACTCTATCAATCTCTGTCAATAGATTATAGAATGGTTTGTATCAGTTTTTGTTCATCTCATTACATCTCCTTGATCAAAGTCCTGGAAATCCAGATCCCTGGCTTGAACTTGTAGCACAAACAATTCTTCCAAACTCCGACATCTTTTGGGACGTTCTTTATAGGCACCAACGTTGGTAAAAAGGAACCTGCAGACAGATGCAGAACCAAAATTTGTCTGATCTCAGTGATCAAATTGTCTTGTTCAGATGGCTCAACCTCGTTTGTTGCTTCTTTCTTTGTTGTCAGCCAATGTCAGCCATGTATCATATGGCCATGTCCTGCTGGTTGCATCCACTTTTCCGTGCTGATGTTATGGTTTGCCTGAGCCTTCAACCTGAAAGATCTGAATGTTCCCGGTGATTCCGTACTTGAAAGCCATGGTTGTTTTTGGAATGCTTTGGAATGGTTTGTTGGCTTTAGGCTTCTTGGAGTACGCGATGGCTGTATGGTTGGTTTGTCTTCGTTATTCGAAGATTCGTCAGTTCCATTCCTGTTGATCTGAGAGTCTGAGGTGGTTCCCTGCTACATTTTTTGTTGCCAAACAACGGGGGTGCGCATAGACAAACAGCATATATTTTGGGTAGTTGTCAACCTGCTCTAATCTAGGTGTGAAATATATGGCAGTGCGGCAAGCATCCAGAAATGGTTGCTTTTGACAGGGTACTACAATCTGCCATTCAAAGAAATCATTTGTGAGGTCCTTACACTTGCGACAAACAAATCTCTCAGGCTACTGGGAACACAGACTTGTTGCGCAACATTCGTCTCGCCATTTTGGAAAAAATGTATTTTATACGGTGGAGGTTTCTGAAACACAACTTGTGTATGTTCATCCAGTTATGCACCATAAAACATGTATTTTACATCCAGTTATGCACCATAAAACATGTATTTTATCCATGAAATACGTTACTTCACCCCACAGCTGCACCACGGCGTGTGGCCATGATAAGCACAACCCGCGGCGCAGGTGCAGCCAGGTGTGGCAAGGCTGGCGCCCTGTGAAGCCACGGCTGGTGGTGGATCAACAACGGTGATCCGTGGTTAGATGCTGATGATGGTTGGCCATGAGCTGGTTAATATGGATAGCCATGATGATGCTCCAGGAGGGGATATAGCGACCCATGGCTCCCAGAGCGGACATGGGCGGTTTCACAACGCAATCACAAGGTGCGCAGCTTGAGCGCCCTCCGAAGTCGTCCAAAGTAAGGGATGCCCATCATCTGTAGATTATCCTCGCTGGATCCTCGTTGTCAGCCATTATTTTTGTGCGGCTGCCCATAGTTTCCATGATCTGCGGTGTAGAACCACTGGGTAGGCACTTGGGTACAGCCATTGACGGTTAGTCGATCGCTGATGGATGGTATCTTCCGCAAACATGTAGAACTTTCCGTGTGTAAATGTATCAAATGTATTTTGGCACGCACATGTTGCCCAATGACCCGTGTCACCATTGGTAGAGGCCTTAAGTATCAATCATGACTAATGGTTGTTTAGTACCTGGTGAATGAACAAGTTGGTTTCTCATTCACCACCCGCCCACCAACCAATCAACTACCCAAGCAACCAGCCAAGTTTTACAAGTTTTTCCCCATCCAAAATCCAACCATTGCACTTCTGACAATCTGCAAGGCCTAGCATTCCAGCTGCAGCTGTGTCCCAGGTGAGCTGAGGTGGCTGCCAGATGGATTTTTTGAGGTTATGAAGCACCATGAAGCATCAAACATAGATCATCGTGGTTGGTGGTGAATCTATCAATGGTTGATGTATCATGTTCATGTTCGATTATCATGTTTGGCCGTTCGTTTTTCTTATTGGTGAGTGGTTGGTGATGCTTATTGCCAGTATAAAATAAAGATTGTTATACATGCTTGATGTGCGGTGGGATATCTATGCCCGTGCTCAATGGATCCCAACAGATATCCACAATGATGTTTTAATCGTCGATTGTCACCGCGGTACCGAAAACTTGCGCCAATTGACAACAGCCCCCGACCAACAGCTATTCGCATTGCCAACATCCAACCAATCAATACCAAGCGTAGCAAGGATGCTGTTTTGGTGTCGCCCATCTCATCCCTTGCCCCTGCCCGGTGGACGACCATGGGGAACCGGCAGCTGGAGCCGTTGACTGACCCCACTGGTGTTGAGAGGGGGAGGGGGTTTTTAATA
>VSDK01025167.1:324301-370536 GCA_009767595.1 Symbiodinium kawagutii
GCCCCGGCCGGGGGGACGCCAAGGGGGAACCGGCAGCGGGAGCCGTTGACTGACCCAACTGGTGTTGAGAGTGGTAGCTGTTCATGAATGATTGCAGGGATGGTTATCTGAGAGGGGTAGATGAGAGATTCCTAAAGGATGGGATACTTCGGGTAGCCAATCGGAGAATGGTCGAGGCTCGATCTCCACAAGGGACATGGGAATATCCAGCAGGAGCCACCTGTAACAGTGGGGACTTCATGGTTGATCTCGTCCCAGCTGCCAGTGGCTGATGAAGATGCCCTCAGAACTCGACCATCCCACAATGATCGAAGGGAAAGGGAAGCCAGTGACATAGGGGGTTGCAGGTGTGTATAACATGGATGGATCAAAGTCGGTGATGCAGTTGAACCTGCCAGATGTGTCAAACGAGGTATGGCCCAAAAAGCAGACTCTGAAAATTGGACGTTTCGAGAGGGAGAAGGGAAAGAAAATGTGGGGATCGGCAAAGATCAGATAGTCGTTTCTCCTTTAGACCAGTCAGACTTGCCTTTGGCCAATGGCCTGCAATGGATGCCCAATACAAAAATTGAATAACCCAGGGTCAGTAGCCAAGTATCCATATATCAACCCCATAGCTGCATTTGTGTTTGGATATCAACAGCCAACGGCTAGTAGGCGTATTGATAGTGACAGGCACCATATCTCTTCAGCCATAAATCTACAAGCATCATTGTCATGCTCAGAAGTTTGTTTTCGTACATTCGTCTTTTCTTGATTTTACATATACATTGATAAATTACTGATACTGTTTGCCATATCTTGCCAGAAAATACGTTTCTTGCATACAGTAACTCAACCCATGACTCCAGCAGCTGGTGGGTGATGCTGGATATCCAGGGATCCACTCGCTACCAGTGGTGTAGCGTGGCTGTTGATGAATCAGATGGTCCAAATCTGGGTTTTTATTAACAGAACTAGCAGAGGTGATGGATTCAGGTGATCCAAACCCTTGGTTTTTACATGTTTTTACCCGACAGAAATAGCTTTTTGGTGTCGCTTTTTGAAGCTTTGTGGGTTAGGACATAGAATTTCTCCGTTGGACCAGCACTGGTGCCGCTTGCTCCCTGAAGGTCCCTGTGGCTGCGGAAGCTGCTTATGCCACTCATGTGGTTTCACCCAGGACATGCCCTGCTGCTCTTATTGGCCAACTTTCTAGACATTGGAGGGAATGATAACTGATGAAAATCTCAGGTCAGGAACTCATGCCTTTGCTACTTGTGTTTTAACCAAGCGACCAAGTAATTTGCACCACTAAGTAGTTCACTTCAGACTCGACTTCAGGTATAGGAAATGGATACGACGGTTTGGGGAAGAAAGGACCTGAAGGTTCAGGGTTGAATATGTTCGCTGCAACCTGGACGAGTTGCCCATGATGTAATTTAAAAAATAACTCCTGTGAGGGCACGGTCGAACGTCAAGGTGGGGGAGGGAACAGGTGTTGGTTTTGCCAGACATTGTGGTGGAGGTTGATTATCCATTGACAATCAACCTATTGATTACCTATTGCTTGATTACCTATTACTACTGATGGCTAGTCAACAAATCATTGTAGCGCGATGTAGCGCGCCCTCATGCCAGATCATCAAGACTGCATTCTCTGATCTCATCCTTGGTTTCAGCAGAGACGTCCAAATGCTGGAGGTCGGGTGATTTGGGCTACCCCTGATGCAGCGTCGGAGGTTGGAATCTAGTGGGGTGGAAGCTTCTCAGTCAGTCATTTTTCCTTTCCGTTGAACCTTTAAGGGCCGTCGGATTAAGGAAAAACTGATGCCCCAAGCAGAATTCTTGGTTTCAACGAAAAGGACATGAACAAGCTGCTGAGGCAGGTGGTTGTTTGATTCTGAGCGTTTGGACATATTCAGCTGTACAAATAGTAGCTGATGGGAATGACTTCCGCTGCTGGAGTTTGCTGCAACCCATGACCTAGATTACCAAGACTTGCCACGAGCTGATGCAGCCGAACGCTCGCACGCCTCCCGTGAATCGTAGCACAGTCTTCAGTTTGAATATTCAAACTCTCAGAATCAGAAACTTGTTGCTTACGTATCCACTTTCTTGGGGAAGAGCAAGATTGCCAGTAGTGCTGGTGATCGTTCCATTTACCATGTATGTCGGATCTATGTTGGACATCGTACTATTCTTGTCATACTCTTGTTGTACTGGAATGTAGCGGAGTTATAACTGTTGTTGCTACTAAGAAAGGTAGTCATTGCTGCAAACTGTGATAAGTGAAACTATCATTTAGTACTTAGAGTAGTGATGGAATGCGTGTTATGTATTCGTGCTGCTACTCTTTATCAACGATCTTGTTGTCATCCCACTTCTGCCTATTCCTACTACTGCGGCCTCCCACAGTTTCTATTATTTGGCTTCCATGTTTCGTCTACCTAAACATCATTGACCACTGATACCGTAGTAATAGTTGTCATTCAACAGCTAATCTAAATTGTTGCCGTCATGCACCAGCAGCAATTATGATTTGTGGTAACCATGATTGCAGTAAGCACC
Source organism: Symbiodinium kawagutii (assembly GCA_009767595.1). Taxonomy (NCBI): domain Eukaryota; class Dinophyceae; order Suessiales; family Symbiodiniaceae; genus Symbiodinium; species Symbiodinium kawagutii. The sequence continues at coordinate 326,852 of VSDK01025167.1, forward strand.
ATTGACCAAATCATATGATCATATCATGAACCAGCATCAACCATCAGTATTAGATATCATCATTAACCATCATCATCAATCATCATCATTAGCCATCATCATTAGCCACCTTGAACTAGATCGTTCTAACCAATCCACCAACCACAAGACCCAACCAACAACTGCAGATACCACTCTTCCCCCAGGAGGCTCGTCCAGCCTGTCACGAAGACTCCACCCCCGGTCGGCTACTCAGGGTAGACAAGTGGTGACAGACAAACAAATAAAGCAACGATTGGGCCAATAACCAACCAATCAGTAGCGTAATAACTAGGGAAATCAGGAGGGCAACCAATGACAAAGTCAATAATTAGGGAAACTAGCAGTGATCGTGGATACAACTAGATATATCTACGGGTGGCTTTTCAACGAACTTGTAGCCAACCTTGTAGGTGAACCAACCAATCATCGTTCATGATGCTGGTCAATGGCCGAGAATGCAGGTCAGTGAATGGTTCGTCATGATGGAATGTCTAGCTGTCAATAAATGGTTGGTTTGGTTGACAATCATGGGACGGTCCAGCCATGAAAAAGAACCCCATATTTGATGGTTCATCGCCTCTTACTTTTTTCATGCGCCATTCAGGCTGTTGATCCACCATTCACGGACCATGCTACGTGGTGGTGACTTGGAAATCAGGTGAAGGGTGTACTGTCGACTGGCGCATGGATGTACAAGGTATATTTGTGTGTGCTAACACACATGTATATGAATATGGATATACACGCATGCATATAGACCGTCAGGAAGCATCAATAACCATGAAGGCAGCATCGTCAAGCAGTAGAAACCATTTATAACCATGAATGAATGGCCATCAATTCAGCATCATTAACCATACATCTATTTATAACCATCATCTATAGAAAATCTGATCATTAACCATGTTAACTATAGAAAATAACCATCATCCAGGATCCTTAGAACCACCATCCACTACCCGCACGGGGCGCCTCACCAAGCGCCCCTCGCACCGCTTGATCTACCGCCACAGGTGAGCGGCCGTTGGCCGGTCGCAGGTAGCAGCTGGCCAGGCACGATGGAATGTGAGGACGGTGAAGGATCGTGGCTAATGCTAAGGCTAAGGATTGGTAACTATTTGTTGATGCTTGGTGATGGTGAATGATTTTTTCGATTGATCCTTTCACTATCTTTAGTTTATCCTCAATCCATGGATGATTGATGCTTAATTCATGCTTACATGATTGATGGTTGATTGACAAATCCAGTCATAATGATTAGACAACCGACATCAAAGGACACACGATGCCTAGTGTGGCTTTCATAACTTTATGAGTGATGGTTGACCATGCAGGGTGGCGGTTACTGCTTTGTGATAGCGAATAGAAATCATATCTAATTGTAACCATGGTCAATGACAGTTGTAGCAGTGGTTCATCGTGGGAAAGTACTGCTCAGTGATGGTTGTTGAGGGTTCAGGACGGGCAGTATATGTGATCGCTAACCCGAAGCGAATCTGTTGTTTGTTGGGTCAGGGATCCTCATTGCCTCTTCCCAAATGGGTGTTCCTTAGAATAGGGAACCCCCAAGATGGTTGGTTTATTACTGTACATGACTATGAATGGACAATTTGGGGTACCCCTATTCTGAGAAACCACCAAATAGAGCAGCACTCTCGATCGTCTTATTGATCAGTCTTCAGCTCTTTCCATTCCAGCAGACCTCCACTGGAAACATTCAGGAGTTTGATCAAAACAGGTTGGAGTCAAGGATGTGTAATTATAATGATAACATGGAGACAACAGTATCTCAAGATTTTGGACTCAAGGATGCTTAATGTTGTTCGATGACCTGAAACCATGGGGACTGCGCTTGACACTTCTACTTGAGCCAATGCTCAAGAACTTTGATAAGCCAGCCATGATTTCCGAAGAAATGATAGTAAGACAGAGCAAGCATTATTGATATTCGGTCATTCAACCCCCAAGTAATGATAGTCACCGCTGTTAAGTTGAATGATGCTTAAGCCACCTTAGGCCAATGGTTCGGTGATGTTCAGCATGTTGCCAGGCGTGCAGGGCACCTGGCATCCAGCCCCGGCACCGGTGACATACTACGCGCCAGCGGCACCCCCGCCAGTGCCTGGAAACCCAGTCGCAGATGGACCGTGTAGATGGGTTAAGTTTAGCCCGGTGAGGATGGTTCATGATTGATAATTGACTGGTGGTTTCTTGATGGTTAGTGGGTGGTTGACTGATGGCTACCAAGTAGATGGTGAGTTCATGGTTTATGGATGTTTGTGGTTGATTGACGGTTAACTCATCGCTTTTTTGATGGAGAGCTGCTGGGTTTCCACCATCATTTCCACTGCTTTTGCGAATGCTCCAGTCACGTGATCGAATGCTGTTTCCTGACCAAAACACAGGGTCAACCACGAGAACCAAAGCAATGGCTGTTGGATCTCCCCAGTGGCCTCAGTTGTTCAGAACTTCTCCCCAAAAAACCAGGCATAGTATCTGACAGGCCAAGTATTACCCCAACAACCAGTTCTGACCCCAGTTGGCTATGACTTTTTCATGTGTTTTACCTCAACAACCAGTCATAGTATCCAAGGTCTCAGGTATTCCTTCAACTTTCCAGCCTATCTTCCCCACTCTTATGCCCAACGAGTCACTGACTCGGGAGCTTGGCTCAGGGCACCCAACGGATCCAATGGATCCTTTCACGCCGTGGCAGGCAGGGCAGGTTGCGACTTCTCTGTAGCTTGGAGACATCCAGATCTGTCCGAGCGGTACTTGTTGGGAACGGAGCTGGAACTCCAAGAGCCGGAGCAGCAAACTCCCGTTTGTTTGATGGTTCATGTGATCCTTGTTCAATGGTGTTCATGTACATTGAACTGTCTTTATATGTATATGTCATTGTGCTCTTATATCTTTAGATCTATAAATATATATATATATACATGTTTTATTGTATCTATACGTAATACTATATTCTATTCATATACTGTACATATTGAATACATACATACATACATACATACATACATACATACATACATACATACATACATACATACATACATACATACATACATACATCCATATATATATATATATGTTGAGAAACAAGTTTATGAAACCAACAGAGGAAAATGATAGCAAGGGGTCAATGTTCAGGGGCCATGTTGAAAGGGCTCCCGCTGAGTTGGGTACTCGTAGCAATCGAGTTGGTTCATCATCGTTGTATCAACCTGGGCACAGTTTAACCAGTGATCGCGGCAACAACGTGATTGGTTGACTAGACTTCAAACCCACTGACAAACACACTTTCGGATGAAGTATTGATCGTACTTGGACCTGTCATCCTGATACACTCCCTTTGCACAGCTATGTAGTCCTTTGACATTTCCCTTTTCGAAAACTCCAGCAGTTCATAGCAGCGCACCACCAGTCCCACCTGCTTTGAATTGTTTGAATCCTGGATTTCGAATGAAACTCTGCTGTGGAATGAACAGCTCCAAGTGTTCAATGAGTTCAACTCTGTGGGTCGAAGCAACTTGTGGCTGCAACCACCACCAGTTTGGGTGAAACGAAGGCAGTGTATGTTCTTACCGATCTCGCGAACACGCAATGTTCCGCTGACTTGACGACCAGTATGGTTGTTTGTCAGCATGGATCACAGGGAAGGCATCCCAGCAGCTCGACTGGTTACGAACACCCGGCGATGCGACGATGGATGTAGAATTGGAAGATTTGGGAGTTTTGGAAGAAGTTGATTGGTTGCCATCCACGAGAATTATGACTTTTGTATTTGCGGTACGCAGATCTATGGTTATACGCACACAGCTGAACGTGCTGGTATCTACGCTTATTAACATATGGATAGGTATTGGTTCCACCCGTACACACATACGCCGGTTTATATACGTAGGTTGATATGTACTTTTTTATATACAGTTTACATATACATATATATATATATGATTACATGCAATTAAGTGCACTCACGTTTAGATATTCACATATGTATATCCCATCAAAGGTATATGTATATAGTGAAACATATATATACGTATTTATTAATTGAAAGGAAAATTGCGGAATTATCAACTAATATTCACTTCGTTCCTTGTGGATATATATATATATATTTATTTATTTATTGATGTATCTATATATACGTTTGTATATTTACATTCAAATATATATATATATATATTTATATTTATTTATTTATTTATTTATACACATATTTATTTAGTGAATGAAATATTTGTTTAGTTATCAATTTATGCATTCAATTCTCTACTTGTGGATGTACATATAGAGTTGTTTATTGTTTAACTATTTATGTGTTTTATACTTTTTGACCTGACTATATACATGCATATATATATATGCATATATGCATCTTTATGTGTCTGTATCATTACAATTTCCATTATCATCAGTATTACGCTTATACACTTGTATACACATTAAATGCACATCAGTAGCTCTGGTCCCTTGCCATCGCACCGTCACCAGGCAGCCCAGTGGTCACTGCCTCCGGACCTCCGCGTCGTCAGGTGGCAGTGGTGAGCTGGATGAGCGAAGCCATGATGAGTCACCAGTGATTCGTCAATGCTGTCAACCAATGATGTTTGGTCCATGGGGTCAACTAATGCTTGATGGATGGGACCAACTCATCAAGGCTTGATGGGTGGGGTCAACTAACCTTAATTATCAGTGAAGTATTGCCATTTTGCGCAATTGTTGGCAGTCCGTGCTGTTTATTGAGGGTGAATTCATACGGTTGATTAGGGCTAGTCAATTCATGTGATTCGTTGGCGAATAGTGGCTGCAAAGAATTGATCAACCAGCTTATCAACCATTAATTGCTATTATGTCTTAGTCCAAGCCAGTGGATGATAAACATCGTTCATCAAAGCGTCAATATACGGGCAATGAAGGTGAAGTACTAACGGATACTAACAGTCTGGAAATATGGACATATTTAGGGCGATTGAGTTTTATTCAATGCTTAAGAAATCAGGGTGATGTCAGTATGTTTGCCTCATGGCCACATGGTCGTGTCGTCCGATTGGTGGTTGGATTCGATTCGAATCCCAATAATGAATCGTCGACTGTGGAATGACTATTGGGGCAGAAGGATGATCGATCATGGTAGTTGATATGAACACCATTGCTAGGCTGCGACAATTCCTGATGGTTCATGCTTGCTGTCTGCACTTGGAGAATGTTAAGCGTTCATATCACAGTGACTATCCATGCCGGTTGTTGCTGCTTGGGGAGTTCAAACTTGCTGCTTGGTTGTTACATGTCCATCGTTGTCAATTTAATAGCAAGTCTATAGTTGACGATGATAACGTCAAGAACGTTTATGGTCATGTTCTCTTCAACTATGGTCAAGAACGTTTATGGTTCTTACTTGTAAGTATAGTTGATCAGGAAGAACTTTCATGATTTGTATGATAGATTGATGATGACTAGTATAAACGCAGAAATACCACATTTCTCCCATAGATCGTTGAGGGCCCCCTGGCCCAAGATCCATGAAAAGATCCATAAAGCGTGAAACCCCTGGACCATCCAACAGTGAGAATTTTGAATAGGGAAACCCCAGCATCTTTGGACCATGGTTCTTGTGATGGTTCATAGATATACCACGTGTGCCACTATGGATTGTAAGTATGGATGATCATAATGGTATCCACCTAGAATATGATTGTCCATCAAGCAAGTGCGTGTTCTGAACACAATAGTGGTTGGCAATATTAGGCAGGTGGCTCATAGGGGACAATAACCATCAACGGTCCATCATGTTTAATCATTAGGAATTATCAATCAATATCAAAACGTTAAAAACCATCAGACTGCCACAAACTATACCATGATTAGCCAATGTTCACCATCAATCGACCATGAGATTGAACGATTGACCAATCTCCTGGTCATTATTAGCCATGGTTCACCATTGATGACCACTATCATGACCATTGATAGCTATTGTTCACAATGTTTAGCTATCGTTCACCATTGATGACCACAATCATGACCATTGTTCACCATGCAAATCACCAGCTGACTGACCAACTCTCAGCCTCAAATCAGGTGCCGCGCCGAAGTGCCTCAGCTCTGCCTGGCGGATGAATGGGTGGTTGAGAAGCTGATGAATGGGTGATGAATAACAACCACTAACTTCAATCAATACTGATTTATTGGTTGATTTATTGGTTTATTTTTATTCAATCAAACAATAGCTATTGGTTAGTATCAAATATGGGTGATTTATTGGTTAGCTGTCGGGAATCAGGTGATATTGTCAGGCGCGTTTTAATGGATGCCATCCACATTGTTTCGCACATGGCTTGCCACCCTGCACATGGGAGATGTCGGCAAGATCCAGTGCCAATGATGCATGTTTCAGCGACGAAACTTAGAGACTTGCGTGTTTGTTGCTGATTTAGCAGCGAATTGTGGGTAGTTCATTATTATGCGGATCTCTACCATTAGTACCATGAAAGTTCGGAGACAAACCGGTAGATAGAAGTGGCAAAGCTCAGACAGGAAGTTTACATCAAACCCATGTTGTTTGTAAAGGAAGCCGCCCAGTTCAACATTGGAGCGGCGCCACCTTGTTCACCATGGTTTTAAGCTTGCAACCTATGAAGCAACATGAACCCAACACGAACCCAGCATGAACCAAGCCTTCGGAGACCGATTCTCAGTGGGGCTCTCCCAGGTTCCCTGGGACATGAAGCTTGGGCCTGGCTGGGGACCTAGGCACGGAGCTGTGGAGAATCAGCATGTCTTGTGTGTAGTTCAGAATAAAGATATAGAAATGTTCACATTGACCATTTTTTGCGGATCTATTCCAAATGATGTGTGCACATACATATTAATAGAGCTATATGCTTTAGATAATCGTACAAATGTGTATTTACTTACATTTGCTATTTGAATGTACTAGAGCCTTTGGCTCTGCATGTGTAAATGCTAATGTTTCCCTCGCCAAGGCTGTCCACCAAAGCGCATCAGGCGCCCGAGCAAGTGAGCTTTGTTGAGGGGTTCTGCAGCACTTGGTTCATAGGATTTGGTTACAGAAAATCTCCTGGAAAGTTGCCTATTTACCATCATTTTTGGGGGGTTCCTAGCATTGCTTCAAACCAACTGGTTGACTGGTAGAGTCCTAATTTGAGACAGTAACTAGGAACTAATGCATAGAAATTTAGCGCCTGTGACTTCTTCCCACCCACGGGCCATTCCATTTTTTTCTGAGCTTCTGAGTCTGATGATCAAGACATTCGGTAGTTTTCATAACCTAACATATGATCTGCCAGCAAAGGAATGTTCACTGCTGCATGTTTCGGACAGTTCTGCTGTTTCACACATCAATGTGATGGTGGTTTTTGAAATGGACCATCCCAGGAAGGCACACGAAGAAATCCTGCTGAGGTTGGCAGTTGATCCCAGTTGGGTTGGCAGTTTCATGAAATTCATCTGGTTGGTGGTTTGATTCACATGTTCTATTTTCTTTAGTAATTGTCAAGACATGGTGGGTTGGCCAGCAATCTGTCATCGCGTTTCCTCCAAATGGTTCGGCCTCTCCACCCTGGAAGGCCAGCTCGAGCTTAATGTGCGACGATGATTCTGAGGAGGTTTGCTTGGCACCACTGTGTGATGGCGATGGTTCAGGGAGAGAGCAGCACGGTTCTAAGAGACTGATACGTTTGACAACAAAACTCATCTTCAGCATGATAGTGGTGATGAAAGCAGAAAGGAACAGCAGCAGCAACAACACCAACACCAACCCAAACACCAGGAGGTCTCAGGCTACTAATTGCCTTGCCCACAGTTTCATGGCCCTTCCCACGGGTGGCACTGACCCACACTGTTGCTGGAGATGGGGTTCTCCATCCACGATATACCCTGGGTTCTTTCTTATTTTGGGTGGTTGGGGTGTACCACCATACTGCCATCACAGGAGTTCAAGTTATATTGCCTGATCATTGACGACTACATGTAACCATTATTCACCAGCATGTTAGCATGTTAGGGCAGTTCGGGGCTACATATCTGGATGACCCATGTTGGTTTGTCCATCATTCTCCAGTGCAAGGTGAAGAGTTTCAGTTCAACACATCGAACTGGGGGATTTGGACGTTGAGATACGTTGAGGTTGAGCATGTTTTTGCGCGTAGCCTTGCGTCCCTTCACAACCACTGCCATCGGGTTGTGCACAGCATCGTAGCTGTGGTGCAGCTGTAGCATGGCGGCGAAGACAGAGTCAGTATGGCCTGGCTGAGCTGTCTTTAAGATGCATAGATTTAGCATGATTATTAGGCTACATATGTGGATGATCTACACGGGTGTTTCTCAAAATAGGGAGCCCCAAGTTATGGTTGGTTTGTTACTATAAATGGCTCGTAAACTCGATGATTTAGGGGTACCCCTATGGCTATGGGCAATATTATCCAACCAACTAATGGGGGATAAGTTCACCAACAATAACAGTGGGAAAACGAGCCGGTTCATGATGGGGGAACCAGGGGTTACAGGCTTTTGACCCACTGCTAAAAGTAATTAGTAATTGTTTGCATTTGCAAGCACATACATTCATGCTGGTAGAGAGAGATACATGTGCTTAACGCATATAGATACGCTATATTTATGCACCGATACAGCTCTAGTATTCTGAACATAGAAGCCGAGGCTTTCCCACAAAGCTCAAGGGCCGTAGATCGTAAAAAACTTGCTGTGGTGGCTCTGTTTATTTGAAGCTATGTCCAGTCTTTATCTATCCATGCATCCATGTAACTACCTATATGCATGTACGATCTTTACTCACCTGATTGCAATGCTGTCAACAATCTACTTGATCTTGTACTCAAATGTATCATTGTGTGAATTATGATGCATGATCCAAATGATGAAGTAGATTATTGACATGTACTAGATTATGATATAGATAACATGTTGTTGTTTAGATCCTCAAGATCCTAAACATTTGGTGGTTTCTCAAAATAGGGGTACCCCCCGAATAATCCATTTATAGTCATCTATAGAACAAAACCCGGCCATTTTTGGGTACTCTATTTTGAGAAACCCCCAAATGTTTAGAATATATAGATCCTTAGGATTCCTTCATGACAACGATCCCAAGCATGTCATGTCAGGATCCGACCATGTCATGGGCAGCCTCCAGGAGGGCCACCGGAAACGCTCTCACCGTGGCTGGGTTGCCAGTTGCCTTGGTAGCGATGTCCCAGCTCTTGCCTTGGCAGGTTCATTGCCAACGAATATGATGCTTAATGATGATGGTTAGTGATGATTAATGATGATGGTTAATGATGGTTGAGAATATGGGTCATGGGAAATCAGATTTGATACCTATCCATATTATCGTTAACCATTTAGCCATCATTGATTGCCTACAATACGATTAAAAACCTACTAATCCCAGGAGATCTAACTATTGATTGACTGCCACATTTGGTGGGCAGGTCACCACAGCTATGACGGGACTATTGTGGCTATGAATTTGGATCTCCCATTTTCTCTGTTTGTGGATCTACCCCTCGAGGAACTAAGCTAGAAGTTGAAAATCGCTAGCTTCAAGAGGTACACCGGTTATTAATGACGGGTTTTCAACGTCCAGCTGCATTTTTACCAGAGAGTTTTTGTTGCTCCCTTTTGACAATCAGATTTCCAAATGGTCAGCCGTGGTGAAGTTTTGCAAGCTGGAAGCCGATCTTCATTCTGTTTGACTCTGGGGGTCACGGTTGTGATCAGAGCTTTCAGGTTTTTTCAAGGTGGATCCATGGTCAGTGCGGGCCACGGCATCGCTAAAGAGATAGGCTGGCTGGCTTTCGGGGTGGGTACCGTTCTGGTTCCAGCTAGTTGGCCGCTAGAGGAGCTTGGCTGGTTGGTGGGAGAAGCCTCCTATCATCTGTGGGATGCAAAGGTGTTCTTGTACAACAATCGGTAAGCAAGAACCATCATCAAGCATCATAAAACATTGATCACAACCGTTACTAACCATTATCAACCATTGGGAATCATTATCAATCATGACTAAGCGTTGTTGATCTCCATTACAAACCTTTGTTTGACGCCGCCTGGAGATTTGCTTCCACACATTGATGCTGAATAAGGATTGGGAGGTCCGTTCCAGTGTTCTCATTTCAGGGCAGGTGATTGGGTCTTGTTGGAACCTACGCTGCTTAGTTGAGCTTTAACCATGGTTTAACTAGGATTTGACTATGGCTTAACAATGATTTAAGCATGGGTTGGATTTGGACAAACTTAATTAAACAAACGCTGGATGGTAGCCAGTTTCCAAATGCTGAGGTGCAAAAACAATGATTCCTCACGTTTGAGAGCAGTGCTCATGATGTATCTACTGTACTAGATATATCCAATGGTTTGACTTTCTCTGAATCATGGTGATAGTAACGGACCTTGTATTGTTTAAGTACCACCAGAATCATTAATGTAGAATATATATGTATATATAGATAGATATGCACACAAACATACATCTACATATCTGTATATGTATGTATATATGTGTGCGCATTCACTTACGTGTGACAGTGTCACAGGAAAGGGTCCAATTCATTCCACAGTCCAAGGATCACGCCCCGCACGCGTTCCTATGCCATCCTCAACCTCATCGCCTTCGCTTCCTAGTCCTCGGGACGGCTCGATGTGGGGCTGTGCAACACCCATAGCACCTGCACCATGGCAAGGCTGGGACTTGTTCTCTAGGGAAGTGCATCCTCGTCTTGTGACATCGTTGGAATCATGGAGCGACCCACACAACACTGGAGGAGAGTTATGGCTTGGGATTCTCCCCGAACCATTGATGAGCTTCGTAGCTTCGTAGGGTTTCGGATGGTGTTGGTTCGATCCCTCATCCTTGGAAACACCAAACGGTTCAGGATGACGAAACGGTTCAGTGCAATGAAGGGACCCGCTGCCAGGTGTTTCAGTTCCTGCAAGAGCAGCCTCCCAACCTTCGCTGCCACCTCCGTACCAGCGAGGCATGGGAACATGTGTGGGAGGGCAGTACTGCCAAGCAGCACTGCAAACACCATACGCTCAACCAACGATGCATCCCAATTCATGGACATTGTCGACGCCATGCAGCCAGTCCGCCATGCAGCAACCATGCATGACTGGACCCCCTTGTGGTCAAGCTGCAATGAACCAGCCCTACGGCCAACAAGACATGCATGCGGGCCCCTGTGCGATGGGACCCCCTTGCGGTCAAGCTGCAATGAACCAGCCTTATGGCCAAGCAGACATGCACTCGGGCCCGTGTGCCATGGGACCCCCTTGCGGTCAAGCTGCAATGAACCAGCCTTATGGCCAAGCAGACATGCACTCGGGCCCGTGTGCGATGGGACCCCCTTGCGGTCAAGCTGCAATGAACCAGCCTTATGGCCAAGCAGACATGCACTCGGGCCCGTGTGCGATGGGACCCCCTTGCGGTCAAGCTGCAATGAACCAGCCTTATGGCCAAGCAGACATGCACTCGGGCCCGTGTGCGATGGGACCCCCTTGCGGTCAAGCTGCAATGAACCAGCCTTATGGCCAAGCAGACATGCACTCGGGCCCGTGTGCGATGGGACCCCCTTGCGGTCAAGCTGCAATGAACCAGCCTTATGGCCAAGCAGACATGCACTCGGGCCCGTGTGCCATGGGACCCCCTTGCGGTCAAGCTGCAATGAACCAGCCCTATGGCCCAGCCTCAAAGATGGCAAGGCTGGGACTTGTTCTCTAGGGAAGTGCATCCTCGTCTTGTGACATCGTTGGAATCATGGAGCGACCCACACAACACTGGAGGAGAGTTATGGCTTGGGATTCTCCCCGAACCATTGATGAGCTTCGTAGCTTCGTAGGGTTTCGGATGGTGTTGGTTCGATCCCTCATCCTTGGAAACACCAAACGGTTCAGGATGACGAAACGGTTCAGTGCAATGAAGGGACCCGCTGCCAGGTGTTTCAGTTCCTGCAAGAGCAGCCTCCCAACCTTCGCTGCCACCTCCGTACCAGCGAGGCATGGGAACATGTGTGGGAGGGCAGTACTGCCAAGCAGCACTGCAAACACCATACGCTCAACCAACGATGCATCCCAATTCATGGACATTGTCGACGCCATGCAGCCAGTCCGCCATGCAGCAACCATGCATGACTGGACCCCCTTGTGGTCAAGCTGCAATGAACCAGCCCTACGGCCAACAAGACATGCATGCGGGCCCCTGTGCGATGGGACCCCCTTGCGGTCAAGCTGCAATGAACCAGCCTTATGGCCAAGCAGACATGCACTCGGGCCCGTGTGCCATGGGACCCCCTTGCGGTCAAGCTGCAATGAACCAGCCTTACGGCCAAGCAGACATGCACTCGGGCCCGTGTGCGATGGGACCCCCTTGCGGCCAAGCTGCAATGAACCAGCCTTATGGCCAAGCAGACATGCACTCGGGCCCCTGTGCCATGGGACCCCCTTGCGGTCAAGCTGCAATGAACCAGCCTTATGGCCAAGCAGACATGCACTCGGGCCCGTGTGCCATGGGACCCCCTTGCGGTCAAGCTGCAATGAATCAGCCGTGTGATTCGGCAAATGTGCATGGCCAAGCCAGTGGCTTTTCGTTGGATGATCAGTTACCTTCACTGAGAAGTGCTACACAGCCAGCAACTGGTACCAGCCAAGCTGGCGAGTCTGGGAGCAATACAGCCTTCGGATTCACTCCCACGAACTTCGGAGATTGCCACTCGGCCACGCGAGGAAAGGGGAACCTGGACATGCCAACTCAACGATTGCATTCGCACGGATCGGTCTGGGAGTTTGATCCTCAAACCTACATGACACCGACAATTTGAGTGTTTTCCATGTCGACCTAGGCAATTGAATCCTACTCAGTGAATGTTCAATGTGCCAGCAAGTTTTTGAGGTGCAACAAGACAAAAGACCATAATTTCAAAGAGTTGTGGGATCTGACGTGTTTCTCACCACCATTCCAACTGGCTTTGTCATTGATGGAAGCCTCAAGTTGTGGTGGAGTCTACATTACTGATTTTTAGTATATGATTGTCGGCTAAATATGAAGGGTTCTCCTTATACCTACTGAACCCTATTGATATCTATTGACAACTTTACTATTGACAGTCAGTCTCATACCTACAAATGTCAAGTATCTACAAATATCTACTGTATTTATATCTAGTATCCTTAGTCCTCACCCATGCAGCGGTTGCATAGATCTGCTACGATGTCGTTCAGACCTAGGGGGCCAAAGCCTGCCGCAGCCTCCGTCCCTTGGTGGCACCTGAGCTTGCTGAAACCTCGAGCTTGCCCCATTTTCCCCCACAGGATACGTTTTGAAAGTCGATCATGGTTGATGGTTAATGAAGGTCAATGGTTCTTGATGGTTAATGAAGGTCAATGACTACGATTGAGAATGGTTCATGACCATGGTTGAATGACCAAAACAGCGGGATAGCAAATATCGCCATGTCTATTCCTCAAGATCGTTGGTTAGCAAAAAAACAAATGCAACAGAGACTCCTCAACGTGACTACCCAAAGATCCGAACACATTGAATTTATGGGCTGTGAACCAACGCAATTGATGGAAGGATGGCGGCAGAAAACTAATCAAAACACAGGATTTGAAAGCAGAAAATAGATTTGCATGATTGTTCATACCTTGTGGATGTTAAACAGCAACGGGTTGTGCCTGTTTGGTTTGGCTCAACTTGTTCATGTGTGCATGGAACCAATTGTTGCACCGCACTTGGAATGAAACCACCGCACTGCTTGTTGGTTGGCCACAGCGGGGATTTTTTGTTGATTTGGCTTTCAGGTTACGCTGGCTTGGGCCGTCAAACCTACATGGTGGGATGACCCAAAAGGTTGGAATCTATGTGGTATGAAAATCCACCACCATTGGGAGATGTAACCATATGGTGATGGTTCAGTCCTGCTACCTTTTTGAATCCGCGCTTCAGTCAAATCGGGTCCTAATTCTTGCTGGTGGTCACTGCTAGTTTCATCTTGCAACAGTTGTTCTTGGGTATAAACACCACCATTGCGTAGCGACCATTTATATATCTATATCTATATATATATACATATATGTCATCTATTTGCATATATTCAGATGCTTTTTGGCGCTAAAACTAGCTTTACAAGATCACCAGAACTGATACTACTACTTGTGTATTGGTCATCACTATTTTTGTGTTTGTTAGTTCCGTTCACCTTCAAGCCACGATTCTATATTGGTTATGACGATCAACAGCCATGAATGCATTGATTGCATCAGTATCCAAGATTGATGTTCATTGATTTATGAACTAAGCATCAATCGTTGTTAAACAACAACATTGAACCATTAATCATTGACCAGTATCCACATGCATCCGCCAGGAATAAAGATTGTATAACCACTAGTAGTTACACTTATTGGTTGTAATGACCATCACTAGCCCCTTCATCACCACTTCAGGTCTGGAAGTCTTCCTGGCTCACCCTATGCAGGTGCTGCGGTGGTTGTGGGTCCCGATGCTTTCCACCAGCGGCGTTGGTCTTACCCAATCTAAGTGCCAGGGGTTCTCTTGTAACTTGGTTGAGTTACATTTCTTCGTGATCAATACTTCTAAGATGATGTCTACCCATGTCATGTTTGTAAGAATGGCTAAGCAGGAGCTCGCTCTCCTGGCTTATGAATGGTTAAGCGATGTAAACCAGGAGAGCAATTCAGCAGTGAACCGCTATGAAGAGTCAGCAGCAATCAGGGGCCCCAAGGACCTGAAGGTCTTGGGAAACTGCGACAGCAAATTGGCTGAGACACCAGGAGAGATAGGGACCACACGGAGGTTTCTTAATTCATAAGGGACCTCCAAAATGGTTGGTTTATTACTATAAGTGGTCAATATTGGATGATTTTGGGGGCTCCCTATTTTGAGAAACACCCATATGACAAATGTGAGTATGAT
The DNA here is from genome assembly GCA_009767595.1 of Symbiodinium kawagutii. Taxonomy (NCBI): domain Eukaryota; class Dinophyceae; order Suessiales; family Symbiodiniaceae; genus Symbiodinium; species Symbiodinium kawagutii. The sequence continues at coordinate 341,859 of VSDK01025167.1, forward strand.
GTCAGAGATGCCCAACCAAGTCGTGGGTATTCCAAGACACAGTGTTTTTCAATTTTTTCGGTGATGAAAACAAGCGACACTGGGATTCGACCCGAGCTTAGGACATTGGCCAACAAATCCACGTGATGTACAGAATCCCTCAAAGTATGTCAGTCCATCAATAGCCAGTTTTTGTGTAGAGATGGCGATGGCTTTCGTGTGCATCCACTACCATATTATGCTGACCGAGTTCTGTATGTCCATTTAGCAAGCAGCATGAAAACCAGGGCATTGTTGACTCACAAAGCCAGGGAATGATTTTGAGACGGGTAGCACCACTAGCACCGCCACTGCCAACCACCAGAACGTCAGCTGCGGCGATGAGTGTTTTGCTTCCAGAATTTAGGAGAATAAAAGTGATGACCGCCAGCCACGCGAACCGGACTTTCACTAGTTGAGATCCTAGGAACGCAAAAAAATCACTAGCAGCCAAAGCTCAGCTCAACCTGGTGGTATCTCGATCTTAAGGGGCTCATTCAGAGGGGGATGAAACATGAAAAGATGATGAACCGGCCAACGGAGCGACTACAGCTCATAAACACTGCAGATGTTCTTTGTTACGTGCTGACACAATAGATACACATGTATGCATATACATGTGTGTACATATCATGCATGTTTTCATATGTATCTATTTCTGTATACATATTTACTTATCTATTTTTGCAGAGAGATATAGATGCGCGTGTACGTGTGTGCGTGTGTGTTTGTGTGTACTCCTGTTCTAATTATACATATTTGCGTTTGCGTTTGCAGACCTCATTTCCCTGCATCCATGTATAATATACATGTACTATATATATATACATTTACATGTGTATGTTTATGTATTTTTTGAATCATGCGTTTGGTATGTCATGTTATTGATGTTCATCTATGTCTACTTGGGCATTGCCACATCACAAGGACGGTGTCAACTCCTTTTTGAGGCACAGTCCGAACCCCAAGCCACAAGGCCCTGAGCAAAATCCACGTACATGGGACAATCCACACCGGCAAGGGGGTTTGTTCAATGGCGGGACAAGATGATTGACATATAATGACATATATAACTGGTTTTCACGAGTTAGCTGTTTTCGCCAATATCATATCCGACATGAACCAGCTAATCACTGCATATATCCATATAAAGTTTTGGGTATGGATTAAGCAGTGGTAACTGGCCAAACATAAGCCGATGCAAGTGGAAAACATCACCTTGTGTTGATGAACTTGCCATCGTTTGATTGGAATGGATAGAGAAAATGTTTGGTACTTACTGGCTGGTGGTTTTAAGCATTTTTATTTTCGCTAGTAATCGTTCACAAAGTTGACCAATGTTTTTCCTAGGGGTTGAAACCACCAACCAGATTAGCAATCAAGAATTAGGGTCGGTGAGCGATGACTCGAACCCATGATTCAGCGATGGGTCCCTCTAAACCATGGGAGGTTCAACCGGAGCTGTGGGACCGATGGCGGCGATGTCGGGGTTCTCAAAGGTTTGACGCATTTGGGGATCGGGGTATGGGGTATGGCCAAATGTGACTGAAGGAGATGTCACCGATAAAACGATATAAAACGGATATTTGATGCTGATTTTTTGCTCAGTACGTTAACAACAACGTCAACTACAACTACTACTACTACTACTACTACTACTACTACTACTACCACTACTACTACTACCACTACCACCACCACCACCACCACCACCACCACCACCACCACTACTGCTCTTTGTTTTTTTGCTACTACTACTGCTATTGATACTATTACTCATCGTTCTATTTTTTGAACAGTGCCATTCCTTCCATTATGTTTATTTCGGGAATTTTTGGAATGTAATATTATGTTGTTTTTGATGGCTGGGGGCTACGAATTTCTATGCAAACGGCAAGGCCCTTTGTCGGAACATTTTTTTGATTGTAATAATATTTTGTTTTTGATTGCATTGGTTTTTTGATTCCAATGACATTCGTGACTACGGAGTTGTTAGAAACTGAGGAGTTTGAAACATTGCCTTGGCGGGTGACAGGGCTACCAGCTGGTTTCTACGATAGTATGTAGATTTATTGTTTTGTTCGAATCATGTGCGAAAGTGTTTTGAAAAAACAGAACTGGGAAGATCCAAGGAATATTTGAGGGACAAAAAGAAAACATTATACCCCAAATTATGAAGACAATTTCTGAATGTGATTGAACACGACATATAATGACAGATATGTTCTTTGACAGATTTGGAACGCCGTGAAGCCAACCGAGGCCGAGCCAAGAACCTTCTACTCAGTTTCTGCAGCAGCAAGATGAGCTTGGGATGGTTGGATGTGTTGATTGGATGTGTTTGCTATTCATGGCTGATCGTGAATGAGGATCAATCACGATAAATATGCGTGGCATCCCGTGGCTCACAGTTTTAACTGCAAAGGGGACAACACCCAACCAGAAACAACACTGAGACTTGTTGCTTTAGAGACCAGCGAGCGGCATAGTTTTTTGGCAACGGTAAACTGAGTGTGTCATCCTACATAGATCAATCAGTTTGCCGGTGTCTGGGGGGACCACTCACCTCAAAAACTGTATGAACAAAGCCAACCATTGTAGATTGGTGGTTTGGCCAATGGCAAACAACATCCACGACAATCATGAATTATTTTGAATTTCACCGCATAGAATTACATACTGACAATAGTGATACAAATAATTATGCATTATCGTAAATATTTGATATTGTATGAATGAATATATAGCAAATTGCGAATCCAACATGCATTACACATCCGTACCAAAGATTTTAGCTGTCATGATCAACCATCTTTGGTATCCAATCCATCATTGTAAGCGGATGACTACTTAATGACTACGCTCTATATGACGATGCCTTGGCTGTATCATCACTGCTACCTGGTGGAGTTTGCCGACAGCCATTTGGACAGGGATTTCTGGACATGATGGATTGGAGCGACATGGTTAGTTTAATGGTCAAAGATTGTTAGGATTCCTGGTGAATTGATGGAAAAAGATGTTAATTCGATGGTTTATGGATGGTGAGTTGATGGTTAGATACTTTCAATGCCGGTGAGTTGATGATGACGTATGTTTGATCCTGGTTATGATTGATCTTGATTTGACAGGAGTGATTCTTGATGTTTTCCATATGGCACTTTCTAGAGTCGTTCGTTTTGAATCTTCCTGATGGTCATCATGGCAGCATTTCCATTCCTCAAAAGGATGGTCGTGCTCTTCGTACATCGACTGTTGCACATCCCACGGGTTTTACAAAACGTTTTCAACCATGCAGTGCATAATGTCCCTTGCTGCGGTTGGCACCGCTACTTTCACGGAATGAAACCTTTCAAATACTTTGACATGTCTGAGGGTAAATAGGGTTGACAGCAATGATGGTTGCTACTGTAATGACTAAAATAGTCATGATGATGGTCCAGAATGATAGTTGAGAGTCATAATGATTGGTTATGACGTTTGATAGTGATAGTGCTCGATTGATGATTGATAGTACTAGTGGTTGATGGTGATGGTTGGTTTTGATGGTTGATGGCAATGTGCGTATTATCCACCCAAGTATTCATTAAGGAATTTGTTTCATTCTTTAATCACTGACTATTTCAAACATGTTCTCTCCAATCATGCTTCAGACCATCAACGCTGGCTTGCGATTGACCTACTTGACACCAGCCTTGCGGATTCTTTCGACCACCTCAGGTTGCTGTTCGTCGTTTTTCCATCGCCACCAAGGCTTGTTGCTGATGATATGAACCATTATGAGTTCTGAGGAAAAGGGACTGGCTGCTTGGGATGCGCTGAGCTCAGGCTAGAACGGCTGATTCATTACACTGGCCGCTTACCACGGCTAGTCGCTATTAGTCACGATCGAATTCTAGGCCTTGGTCATCCAACTGCTTCAGGGCCAAGGCGCCACGGCAGGTGGTTTTGTTATTCCAGGGAAGCCACGAGGGGTTGTTCTCATCAAGTTGGAGTCTCCGTGAGCCAAAGAACCCTGGGATGGTGTGGGATGATACGGGTCAAAACCATCTACCCCTGGCTGTTCGCATAAAGCAGAAGAGAAGCTGCTGAGATGTTCACCCACTTCTGACTATGCTACTGGGTGCAGGGGAACTGACAACATAATGTCGATTCGGACCAAGACCATGATCAACCTGCAGATCTGCAGTATGTGTCAATGGAGGTTTCCCCAGATTGATTTGATCGGTCTCCAATGTACCCACATTGATCAACAGTAAGGACGGCTTCACGATCCTTATTGAGATTATCGATCTGGGTAGTACCGGCAACAATAAATAACAATTGGTTTCATGATCGCAGAAAAAATCTGCAAACACTGGGAGTGTGACCGTGAACCTGCTGGTATCATCGACAATTTCGCATCACAACCTTGCTTGGAATCGCTCCAAGATGCTTCGCTCTGCTCTTGCCTCAAAGCTGCGTGTCTTTCAGACTAGCTTGGAGCCACGGAGGACAAGTTGCATCATCTCCGACAGGGTAGCCATGGCCCATCATGGCCCCATGGTGAACTGATTCCGCTGAGTGAATGGATCACCATCTTCAGCGGTGTGGTATCCCATTTTCAGGTTGGCAATATGATCATTCTTCATCTGAGATTTTGTGGCATGACAAGCACCTGACGTTGCTGTTTCTGCGACCACGTCATGACTTTTGGAACACAGAGTTGATCATAAGTCTTGGTATCCAAACCCACGTTCCCAACAGGCCCATAGCTGAAATAATTTCACACTGCTCGCGCATGGACCACTACAGCATCACGGGCCACGGTGCAAACGCGGCGTTCAGCCATGCCCCCGAAACTGCCGGAGGGCAAGTACTGCGATTTGCCCGAGCGAGGCCCGGACCCCCATGGCTCAAGCTATGGGCTGAGCCTTGATGGAGGTCTGAAATTGCCCGATTTCTTGGGATTTCTCGAGGTTTGCCATGGTTTACCGGGCACCATCATGGATGGAAATTGCCAGGATCTTAAAAACAAAAGTGACTTTGCAGCGGGAATGTTTAGCACCTTCCAAATCATCCATGCTACGTCGAGCCATCCAAGTCATCCAGATTCTCCAAATATGGGCACCCCCAAATCCTCCAATCTCAATCATTTAAAGTCATAAACCATTCATTTTGGGGTGCTCACAATCATCCATTTTGGGGGATGACAATCATCCACTTTCGGGGGATCACAACTGTGAGAAACCCCAAATCATCCAAATCATCCAAATACAACATATTTTGGGATCTTGTTCTTCCACCCAATTCTCGAGGCGCCAAGGTACACCCATGAGTTTGTGATCGTCCACAAATAGAGCACTTCAAAAAATGGTGCGGCTTCAAGATTGTAGAAATGGTTGGAGGCCCTTGGTTTTGAAACCACAGTTCTGTCTTTTCGAAGAAGCAGATTGGGGCCACCCTGGGTTCCGGCAACGAGGCGTCAAGCTGTACTATGAGATTCAAGGTCCCCTCCGCAAGGACTTCCAAGGCCTCCCCGTGGTGCAGAGAAGATGACCATTTTCAGCTCCCACCCCCACATTTGAGGTATTGAGAATTATTGAGATCAATTCCAAAAGATGCTGAGCGAATTCCAAATCTGTGAATGAGATGTTGTGAGATGTGATATGTGGCGCTGTTCGTGCTGCACCATTGCTGCGATGGCTGTGGTTTCCAGGCGATCAGGAGGAAGTGATGGGTTCCGTGGCGGACTTGAGAAAGACCACGGACCAGCAATTTGTGTCGCGGCCGCAACGGTGGTGCCGTGAAGTGAAGAAGATGTCCATGGTTCGCGTTTTCAATTGGAATCCTAAAGATTCAAAGAATAATTTTTAGAAGATCTTGAAGAGATTCTGACTGCTTATCCATTCTGGATCCTAGCTTGAGATTCAAGCTGTTCGATCCAGAAAGGATAAATAGTCAGAATTGTCCCAGTCCACTTCGAGGTGGATGGTCCACCAACGCTGGTACCGTGGTGCTCCCCGAATCATTCACGATAGACAGATAGGTAGACACTAAGACAGGTAGATAGATAGATAGATAGACCGACAGACCGACAGACCGATAGATAAGTAGGTAGGTAGATCGATAGGCAGGCAGGTAGGTAGAGAGTGTGGCTAAGTAGATTGATAGATAGTGAGACAGACAAACAGACAGACAGACAGAAGGATGGACGGACAGACGGACGGATGGACGGACGGACAGGTAGGTAGGTAGGTAGGAGGTAAATAGATAGATAGATGGTTCTGCGGATCGATAGACAGAAAGTCCACTGGATAAGTAGAGGAACAGGCAGACAGAGAGGAACCATTTGTTGTTCTTTCATGCATTGCAGCAGCTTTATATGTTTCCTAATTTGAAAACTTTTGGCACCGCCTTGCGCGGTATTACTGGTAATTGTCATTACGTGTTGTTAACCCTTGTTGACCGCTCTGAACAATGGCTAAACGGGTCGACAGTGACCATTTGTGACCACATCGAACCAATATTAACAAGTATAATGACACAGAATGATAGACCATGTTTAAACATTATCAATCTATTATCAATCCCTTATCACTCCATTATCAGCCAATTCATCATCCATGATCAACCGTTCATGAATCAGTTTTGCGGAATGATCATCCATGATCACCCCCACACGATGATGGTTGCTTCGAGCACCTCAGGTCAATGCTGGCCTGGGAATGTTCAAAGTCTCTGGGCGCAAGTGGGAGATTCAGCTGGTTGATACGGGGTTGTATGGCCTGATTGACCATTTGGTTAGAAGCTCAGGAATGAGGTTAGAAGCTCACAGGTCATGGATCCACCTACCAATGGTGGAGATTTGTGGCTGGTTGTTAATGATGAATTGAAGGTTCATTCATGGTTCTTTCATCCTTACTAATGGATGACAACAAACATGAATAGTGGTTAATTGATGGTCAGTGAATGGTCAATTGTGATCCATCATGGTCAGTCATTGGTTTGGGTAATGATGGTCCACGATGGTCAATACTGCTTCGCAGCGGTTGCTAAAGGTGACTCATCTCGTTGATATTGGTAATAGTGCTCAATACTGCATCATACTGGTCATTATTCGTCGATAGTGGTTCAAGTTTCGGGGTGATTCACAATGACCAACAATACAAGGTATTGTCAATGGTGGTTGAGAAGGGTTTTAACACGGGGATAGTTCCCAACACAGTACAAACTCTGCATGGACAACCGTGCCTTTCTGAACAAACTCTGCATGGACAAAGCGATCCAGACCCATAAAATGCAATGAAGATGACATGGGAAGTGCCCGTGGTGTGAGAGTTTTGTTGTGCATCATTTTGCAGTGTTGTGCACTTCTTCGAGTCTACCCACACTTCTGATCTTTCACCGGGTTCTTAGTATACAATGTGGGCTCCCAGCAGTCATAAACTAGGTTATGAACCCTACAAACTGGTAGTTCACCCCAATGGAGTGAGTTGGAAACCAACAGCTCGAAGTGGTTCGGGGCCCACCTTGTATGATTTGTATGTAGTTCTTGGGAGATCCAAGGCCCACATTTGTAAGCATTTTTTGGGATAAATCGCCACCGACGATTGCTCAACTCCTTGGGTACCAAGGTCTTTGCATTCGATCATCGCAACACAGGTCGGTCAACCATCAAGGATTCACAGCTGCTGTGTGGTTGCTGCTCGATGGAAGTTGGTTAGGTGACACGAAGCCTAGTGGATGTAAATCGAAGGGGAAGAGGCTTGGGCGCTTGCATCTTACGAAGATTTCCCAGCATTCATTTTTGAGATATGATAGAAGCACACCATGATGATGGCTTTCAAGGTCTGGGGGAGGTAGGTTGTGATCTTGTTTTCTAGGTGCCAGGTTTTGCCAAAAGCCTACGTCGTTGCAACAGCGGAAAAAATGGAAATGGAAGTTGAACACACACATGACAGCAATCAGCAGTGGGGATGTTTTCCACCAAATCACCCATTCAACCAAAGCTGGCGATAAGCCAAGCAAATGAGCACACAGAAAAGTATCATGCTTGTCTCAAATCAATCTGAACTGATCTTCTCACCTTCGCCTGGTTGCTCCTGCTTTACCGACTTGATCCTGTCCATCTATCGATGTGTTTATTTGTACAATGGTATATTTGCTTGGTTGATCTTGTCTAATTGATATATTTGTTTGTCTAGCAATTTTCCTCTACATCCTACATGTCGTATCTATACTACATTCCCATACATATCCTACCTACTTACTTACCTACCTACCTACCTGCCTTCTTACCTACCTACCTACCTACCTGCCTTCCGACCTCCCTACCTACCTACCTACCTACCTACCTTCTTACCTACCTACCTACCCTTACCTAACTACCTACCCTTACCTACCTACCTACCCACCTGTTTGCCTACCTGCCTATCAACCTCTTTAAGTACTTGTGGACTGTATCAGTGGTTTGCTTCCCCAAATGTGTATGCATTCATATGGCAGATGTTCAAACAGCTGGGGCAGGTAGGCTCTTAATGACAAATTGATGGTAGCAACGGTTGACCAACGACACAGAACAATCACCAAGACTGGTTGGTAGTTTCAAACCCTATGAAAAATATTAGTCAACCATAGTCAACCAACAAACCATTTAGCACTACTAGGAAAAATAAAGAATGCTTGAAACCAACAACCTGCTCATTATCGGCGTTTTGTATCCAAACCATATTCAACCCCATGATCGACAATTAATGACCCTTTTGCAAGTGGGAAGCATCATTAGCCATCGACTGTGCAACCCCTATTGATCACCATGTCCGGGATTTAACTTACTATAAGCATCTACCCGCCAACATTCAATCATCTCCTGAAAGTTCTCCAGGATGAGCCTTGCACAATGGAAGACTATGCGGATGACGCAGCAGCTTTGTTGCAGGCAGTACTGCCTGACAGGCGCGGGGGGCGAGGTTATCCTGGTAGCAAGCCCTTGATGTTAACCACTCTTGGCCATCATGAACCAGTAGCCACCGCAGATCGCTGTTATCCACTGTCCGCAACTCCTAGCCACAACCACAATAAATGCAATGTTATCAACTATGTTCATCAACTACGTATCAACTAGGATTATCAACTATGATTATCAACTATGATTATCAGCTATGCGTCAACTATTTCGCCTGCTATTTACTAAGCATTGCAAACCCTGATCCACTACCACAAGGCTGCCGGTCTTCGTGATGGGCGTGTCCTTTGGGGCCATGGTCGCACAACACATGGCCTCTCGCCGCGCGAGCCCACGCAGGTGTCAACACAGGGACCAGGGGCGAACGAGTTGGTCAATACTGGATGAGAAGCAACAAGAATAGGGATATGCAAACATGTTTGTTGGGAATTTTTGTGTTGGGAAAACTGTTGTTGGGTATGCCAAGGATTGTACGGGGCAGAATCAGCAACAAGACTAGGGATAGAATAGGGATGTAAAAATGATTTGCCATATTGGGAGGCAAAATTGAGCGACGGTGAATGGTGGCGAACATGCCACCATTGTCCAGGTGGCCATGGGGTAGCCGAAAAATGATTTGTTTTCTTTCTTCTAAAGGTGATCATTTGAAGGTTGGGAGGTAGCAATGGTCATCAGCCAATCAAAACACGTTTGTTTGACCATGATAGTGAAACCCTACCATTGTTGGATAGTTTACTTTATCATCAAGAATTGAGATTTGTAATAAGCGTCAGCTCACTTTTGTGCTTGTGGGCTATTGTTTTGTAAGTTGATTTTGTCCATAGCTTATGTATACATGCGTATTTGCATATTTATATGCATACATTCCAAAATCTCACACATACGCCCACACGCGTAGATTACACCAGGCTATGTATGAACAGTGAGGATCATCACCATTCATTGATCAGTGGCTTCACGATGGGTTGTGTGTTATCACTGCGTTGCTTTGCTTCCCGTCGCGATGGTGAAATGGCGGACCCCTAGTTTGTCGCGAATGCAACCACGAGTTCTGGTTCTGGAATCTTAATATGTTCTCATTAGTTCTCGCTGGGATATCTAGCTTTTATCCTGCCAAGACAATTTAGGTCCGTTTACCTCGCTTCAACAATGTGGTACGCTGATTGGTTTCTAGCGATGGTAACAGAGAGCCACCAACAACAATTGGAAAGATATAAGCAGCAACGATGGGCTGGTAGAACACAGCGATTCCTTGGATTTTGTTCTGATAACTTTGTGAACTTCGTGGATGAAACACGGCCTGCTGGAGTCATTTTTGGGGTCCCTATCTTGATTCTAGGTTTGATCATCGCTGTCCATCACTGTAAGAATCTTGGTCTCAATGATGAAAAACTGTGGATAATCTTTGATCTGATGAAATATTCTGGTGCCATTCCGAGGAATAATCCGATTCCCTGGGTTCATTTCAGCTTTCCCGGAGTCCCCAGTGTAGCTGCAGGGTCCCTTTGAAAAGTATGCACTGCTCCACTGTACCAAGGCTTTGCGACACCCAAGTCTCATCAAGCGCTTGGTGCCACCGGGGGGGTCCAATGTCAACCGTCATGAGACACTGCTGAAACAAGCAGAATGGATGGTAAATGGATGGTTGAATATGGCTAAGTATCATTTAAGTATCATCCCTGGTGCTCCATATTGATCAATGAGAGTACATAATTGTTAAGCATCAGCGAGTATAGCCATCCATCATAGCCTATCAAGCATGACCACCAGTTGCCATAAAATACCTCCTCCGGCGCCAAAATTGCTGCTGTGCACGATTTGTCAATGGCCAATGATGACAAAACATGATTGATGCTTGTTGCAGAGGTGATGATGATGATGATGATGGTGATGATGGTGATGATGGTGATGATGGTGATGATGGTGATGATGGTGATGATGGTGACGATGCCGATGATGATGCCGATGACGATGACGATGACGATGACGATGACGATGACGCTGACGATGACGATGACGATGACGATGACGATGACGATGACGATGACGATGACGATGACGATGACGATGATGATGATGATGATGATGATGATGATGATGATGATGATGATGATGATGATCATCATCATCATCATCATGATTATGATCATGGTGATGATGATCATGATGATGATAATGTTGCTGATGATGCTGATGATGATGATCCCGTCACTCTTGTACCTGCGGGGCCAAGGGTGGGAATTGCCCGTAGAGTTACAATCACAAAAAGAAACAACCAGTCCCTCCGACTCCCTCCTGTTGCTTAAGCAGGACTTTGGGATTGCTGGTTCTGCAAAATATTGTACCACAATTCTGCAATGTTCTAAGCAGACTTCCCCAAACCACTTGAGCTTCAATTTCACTAGATATGGTCACAGGAAGTTGGAGAAGTACGGAGAAGACAGACTGTTTATTTACTGTCACTTGCTGGTATCTATAATCATTTGCTGATATGTTGATACGTTGTTTTAATGTCTTTAGATACTTATTCTCCATTGCTTGCTTCATATGTGTTTGTGGAGATGTCCTGATAGTTGTTCTGCAAGGCAAGTGAACACCTGGTGGCCCGTCATCCTCGTTGTTCCACTTGTGGACTCGTGGTTATACCGGCGGTGACCTGGCTACCCCTTTGGGAGGGACTCTCTTACTCACGACTGCTACCTCTTACTCTCTTGCGGGGGGACCCCTCTTACTCGGCCAAGCCCGTACTCGGCCACCAATCGTTAGGAGCTGCTAAGAGTTGCTAAGAGTAAAGGGGTCCCAAACCCAAAAACCTCAAAAAATAGCAATGTCTTTTTTCCTGGGACCCGCTTGCTCATAAGGTCTTGCCCCAGATGCTAGGTAAATTTGTCTCGTATGATGATTGCCCCAAAAATGGCCAAGAGTCGTTAAGAGTTGTTCAGAGTTGTTAAGAGTTTGCGTTATGGCCAAAAAAATTGCTAAGAGCTGCTAAGAGTTGTTAAGAGCAGGCTAAGAGTTGTGAAGAGTGGGCTAAGAGTTGTTAAGAGTTGGCCAAGAGTTGTTAAGAGTAGGCCAAGAGTGATCAAGAGCATCAGGGTACCAAACTGGGGGGTTGCACCTATGTCCTGTATACCATTGGCCGTGGGTCTCCATATCTTCATCAAGCTGCTTGAGGCTGGTTTAGGATCTTCCGAACAATGCCTGGTGGTACCACGGCAGAACAAGCGTACCATGTAACCAGAAATAATAGTGGTATAGTGGTGCCATGACTCGTGATGTAACCCACCGTGGCATCAACAGTTGCTACCAGCAGCTGAAGCAGCACCAGCTGGGTGGTTCACTCAGACCGCTGCTCAACAGGTGCTTTGCTGCGGTCCCGGCGGCGGCGCCGGCGGCATGTCCTATCCCATCCATGATCCTTGGAGCCTGCCCTGCTACGCTGATGGTTGACCTGTGCTTAGTGCTTGATGGATGCACTCCTGGGGAAAAAATTGCTAGCAATGACCAACAAACAATGGCTTAACAATCCCATCTTGATCCTGGCAATAGCTTTACAATCCCATCTGAATCGTAACAATGGCTCAACAATCCCATCTTTACAATCCTAACATGAACTTAACAAGCGACTCTTAACATGGAATTGTTGAGCTGTTCCAAGCTACCTGGTTAAGTTGCCTGCTTATTGATGGGTTTGAACTGATCCATAAACTGGAAAGAGCTCTGAACCTACAGGTGACGAGCTCCCTTTCATCATTGATTATCAAAACATTTCAACAAAAAGCAGCCAGCATTGCCAGCATTGCCAGCAGCCATTGAAGCAAGGTTCCCCAGGTGGGTCACACGGCGACCCGAATATAGCTGGATGTATGGGATTACTTTTTGGCTGCGTAATCTGGGAGGTGGGGCTAGGAATAAAGGAGCAGAGATGAATCTCCCAGTTGTTTCTTTGAGATCATTTGCTTAGACGGCAGGAGTGCTTTCATGTTGCTATTGCTGGGCTGAGTTTTGTTGTGCTTTGACCCATGATCTTTCCCTTTTGCTGGTTCCTAATCATGGTAAAAAACGGGTACGTTCACCCTAAAAAGGAATCATTTCGCCCCAAAAATGGGTGATAAAACGAAATCATCATGATGAAGTCACTTTTTTGCTGCTTATTGATGGCTTCTATTAGGTACCCTCAGTTGTCATGGAGTTTACTAATCATTAGAAGTAATCAACTCATATCAACTCTAATGTTTCCTTATGGTTCTACCGTTCTGTCGCTGAGGAGTGGTATGGCCCAGGCATCTCCATGGAGGACCGGGTGACGCGTCGAATCTTCCAAGCCAACAGCAGCAGAGACGCAGCCTGGAAACAGAGGCACAGCGGCGGAAGGCCCCCAGGAGCCCTTGCAGCACCAAAGACACCCAAAGTTAATCCTTATCAACCACTAATTAATGATAATTAATGATGATAGTCACTAGAATAAGGATCAACTACTAGAGTCAAGTGAATCAGTGGATTCGATGATGAACTATGGTTTTCCCACTAGAATGAGTACGGTCGGCGATTTTTGCTGATTGTTGTGAGAGCTCCATTGCCAGTGATCACCCCTTGACAGCCATAGCTAAGTAGCTGGGCTGGTGCAAGATGAAGGGATTCTAGCTGTGGATTTGCTGACGCTTCGTTCGGAAGCAGTTTCCTGTTGGCTCAGCCTGTGCGCCCTGTTAAAATCCCTAGCTCTTCAGCTGATAGAACTAAACCTTTGAGGGACTAACAACCAGAAGAGAACCATTTGCCTCAATACATTGATTCTTGTTGTACCCTCATTGTCTCCAAGTTGGATCTATCTCAAGGTCCTGGAAGGGGCTTGAGTAGTACCAAGTTTTACACTCCAAGGGCTGTTGCTTTGGAATCACCTGCCGTTCCATGAATTGTGGTCGCAAAATGATTGGGCGGTACTACTTGGAGCCAACATGAGTGTGAGCATTTGTGAACTAAGTAGATAAACATTGGCTAGTACTATTAACATACTATTGCCATAGGCATGAGTGTTTATCAACAGGCGGTACTAAGCCAACATTTGTGAACCACGTGTTTGAAGAAACTGATTATTGCCTGCTACTTCGTGATGGCAACAGTTTTGTTGCAATCCCTACATCAGCTGTGCTGCAGATCGCACTTCATCACTAGGGATGCGAAGCTGCAGCACTGCAGAGAGTTCGGCCGTGTTTGACCTATCCTTAAGTTCTCAAGCTGCTATCCACCCACAATAACGTCCATCAATTAATTAACCATGAACCATCAATGACAGACTCCATCAACTTCATCAATCATTCAGCATAAGCTGATCGGAGTCTACCAAGTGTACCTGTCATATGAGCTGTGCAGATCCACCCTCTGACAACCTCACAGGGTCCACTGTCCAACCGCCGATTCCGAAGATGAACCTCCCAGAAATGTCTGTGCATGCCAGGGCTATGAGCCGTTAAGCTATGCGGTTGATAGCTGGTGAACTTCACATTGCGAATTCAAGACTGAGGGTCCTTCTACAGAAAACAATTCAGACAAACGCAAAACTGCAGTGGGAGATGATCTACACTCTTGGCAGTTCAGGATCTCCCACCTATCGTTCACCAATCCCAAAACATGAGTGCGATCCAGGTGCAAGAGTGAGTGGGAGATGGTCTACACTCTTCTTCTGAGGGATGTGCCTCGGCCAGTTTGCCAGGACACCTAGTTCTTTGAGCCACAGGTCCCGTGGTGGTACCCATTGGTACCCCAAGTTGTAGCCAGGAAAGCGCCAGTTGCGGGCCTAAATTGGACACCACCATGGCCATCTCAGGAAGGATGTCGAGTGCATGACATGTCACCAGTTTCAGGCAAGGTCATGCCATGAAGATGCATGAAGATTTGGATTTGCTTGGTTCAATCCTTCCGGTGTCGTAAATGAGCATATGCAAGACAAGTGCTAAGTGGATAGTAAATTGTAAGTAAAGAATCTTGGGAGGGACATGCTTCTCTCTGGAATTATGATTTTTACCATCTTCAAAAGGTCACCTATCTAGGACCTGGAATCATTCTCGAATGATGCTTCGCTTCAGGGACGTATCACTGATTGGCCCATACATAGGCCAGCGACTGTAATTACATAGAAAGGTCTTTAGATATGCATGGATATGCATAGACAGATAGACAGATAGGTGGGTAGATGCATAGATACTTGCGCATTCATATAATTGTACATACAGGTAGTAGGAAGAGAGAGCGAGAGAGACACCGTGAGGCATTGAGAGGCACAGACAGGTAGACCGGCAGACAGACAGACAGACAGACTGACAGACTGACAGACAGACAGACAGGGACAGAGAGAGCGCATACATTGGAGGGATTCAGGCTTGATCTGGATCTATGACAATGACTGGGGCACTGGGGTTTCTATGACAGGGTATTTTTTGAGGTTGAATGGATTGTCTGGCATTCACCATTCTATCTCGGTAGGTCCATTGTCTCAAGGTTGTCCATAGAATGTGGCGGGGGCAATTCCCATGTGTTTCTTTTACCCGATAGTCACCCAATAGTTTCCCATGGGTTGATTCCCGCATATTAGCTGGTTGGCATCCCAAGTATTTCCCTTGGCTAGTTGGATATAGAACCCATAGTGTAAAAGAACTCAGAATGTATATCCGATCACTGGTTAGTTGGACATACACACATGTCACATATTGCTTGGATGTATAACCAGCAAGTACTGACATTGCAACAGTATCCCATGAGTTAGCTATTGGATGGTTGGATGACTCCGCCGAGGAGAAGGTTGGACTTGATGAACCACTTCGTGCGGAAGCTGGGCGTGGAGATATTACCGCGCTGTGGGAGGGCTAGGGAAAAGTCAGTCAAGTTGATGTTTGTACCGATGCTTCCTTGGAAATGCTTGATTTACCACTCTTAGTCTTAGTGATGCCCAATCATGTTTTTTATGGTTGCGATTGATATCGGTTGATAATGGTCGATGATGGTCTGTGATCAGGGATGATCATTAGCGAATACAAGCATTTCTTGGAAACTGCCAAATAGCCCAAAAAGAACGGATGAACATTGGAACAGGATGAGGTTCAGCCGCAGGGACCCAAGCATCGTGACCAGATCGTGGAATGGTGGTACGAATGACGAGGTCATCACATGAACTTGTGCACCTGACCATGGATGACCATGGATGACATTTGTTGGGAAGCCCATTCTTTGGAGTGTTAGCATCCTCCCCAGTATTTTCACAGCCTCACAAAGCCACTGGCTGTTTACTGAAGGCTGGATGTTCATCGAAATCTCGACAGACCACTGAGTTTCACTCTTTTTATCAGTGAAACTGTGTGTCTTTACCAGGCCCCCCCTGTACCCTCAGTGGGAATTGCTTGTTGTTTTCAATCACTTCCGTTCAGTGGTGATTCGGAGGGTAGCCAGGGACACACAGCGAAGCGACTCGATGGGTTAAAACCATGAGGGAAACCGCCCACCGTTCAATCACCCGCTGAGTGGCTACATGCTGTTCTGTTTTGATCATAGTACACCATCCACAAATGTTTTGTTTGTTTTGTTGTGAACTTGTTTGTTGGGCCTGAAATTGTGCACCTGAAGTTTTAAAGTGTCCATGCTGGCTCTTCGGAAATGGGCAGACTCAGACTCGACAGTATACTCAGATGTTGGTGGTTTGCTGGACATTTCTTAGTTTCCCCAATAAATGTGGGATGGTGGGTTGACAAGCAGATATCTTCAACAGGGGTGGTTCAACATGGTTCAACCACCAACCAAGGCGTTCAACATGAACCCACCAGTCCTGCCCCAGGAAGGAATCCGCAGACAGTTGGAGGCCCGGAGGAACCATGACGCTTGGGCCAGGCGAGGTGCCGAAGCTGTGGGTCAACGGTGTAGATGAGTAAACCATTGGTTACCCATTAACGAACCATTATCATAGGGGCTTCAATTTCCTGCAAAGAGGTGGTTACAACCTACAACCCTAAATCCAAACCCCTATCCATTATCAACCATTAGCTAACCGTTGACCACCCCATACTGCTGATTTTTTCGCTTTCCATCACAGAGAGTCCAGTCTCAGAAGATAGTTCGACACCATCACAACGGTGGCGCAAGGAGATTCGCAAGGGGAATCAAACCAATAACCAAAAGAAGTCAGGAGGATGCATTGATATGGTGATACTTAGGATATATTAACCATATAACCTCACTGACATTTATCAGACCCTCAAAAATTCATGAGGGTGCAAGTATATGAAGACGTGTAGGTATCATCCCACGAGATTGCGGGTCTATGCTGCCTGATTGATGGAGCATTGTTGATGGAAGAGATGTCATCCTTTTTTAACGCTGTAAAGCGGGTTTTAAAGATGGTTTGATCCTTCAGTGATGCCACTTTGGAGGATGCCAGGGCGGGTAGCTGTCATTTCTTGGGCTTTGGTGTTCTTTGTGGAGGCGGTATACCATCAATGAAAAGGTACGCCAACATAACCAGTCACATCCAACAATGGTTGCTTCATGAGCACCGTGGGGCTGATCATGTCGCGAATTCGGGCACGCTGAGAGGCTACCTGAGCTGAAGATGGATGTGTTTCTTCGCAGCAAGTGGGGCATGGTAAACGATCAACGGCCTGAAAAAGTTTGCCATTTACTGTACATCTCATTCCGAATGCCAAGAACCAAAGTCGGCCTACAAAAGACATGCACTTTTGCTTTGGAGTTTGGGCTCAGGATGTGGTCTCAGTCGATCTTGGCACATTGTGACCCGATTCAAACCCAGCTGTGTTTGAGGTTAGTTTGTGGAAGTCCAGAGGACGACATCACACCTGTGGAGCTTCTGGAAAAGCTGGCTGCGCGCATCCCTGGATCTGATAGAAAGCTCGATTTCGAGGCGCCATTTTGCTTCCACAGATGCTGAATCAGCCAGAAAATCTCGTGAAAAAAGCCATAAAAAAAACCATGGCCCCATTACTTCCAGAGGTTTCATGGCCCCTGGATTTCCAAGTCAGCCCAAGTAGTTGAAAATGTATCAAACCTTGGGGGCACTCGCTGGCTTTCTGGCTTGGCTGGCGTCCCAAGCAACCGATGTATGTTGATTTCTTGCTGGATTTTTGGCATACTGTAGATGTTCCTCTGATTATTGTTGGTTGATTTTATGCTGAATGTTTGTTTTTCCTGCCTGTTTCTGTTCAATCATTGGCGCTTGATATTCTATCGTTCTCCTGCAAGTGCCATAGTTGCGTGCTTTTTTTCTGTCGTCTCCAAAAGAAAAAGATTCTACTCAACATTTTCCAGACACCAGATGACTTGACTTCCACAGGGACATGCATTGGTCAAGGCATTGTATCTTTTGTGCCCACAGATGGTTGAAGGATTGAACAGTTGGAGCCCAAATCTTCTATGTAGGTGCGATACTTATGACTTTTGTATGAGTATGTGTTGGTTGCTGAGAAGCTTTATTCGAGTTAGGCATGCATCAAAGTGTCCGTCGAAAGTCGTGCTGTTTCGACAATTTTGATGAGGTTTCACAGCTATTTGAAGGACTGTTGGCCACTTTGTGGATGGTCATGATAGGCAGTTGTCAGAATACCTATTCGCCATCAATCGCAATCCTAGTTTTTCCTATCTATTTCTTGAATACCTATTTGTCGTTGTCTTTAGCAACATCAGCCAAGTATCACGATTGGTGCTTATCACGTTTATTGATGGCGCTTATCTCCACGACTTATCAACTCCTATTACCAACTAGACATTTCTCGTTAATCCCTTTCTTATGTACTGTGTGTGTGTGTGCATATGTATAAATAAAAATATATGTATATACACATATATATGCGTGTGTGCCCATCACTGCTGTGTTGTAGCATGCCCCATGAACAGTGTATTTGTCTCTGCGATCGCCCCATCTGCCACTGGGGTCACCAGCCAGTCATAGTCATTGTTGTGTGCTTCAACCTAATGACTACCACTCGAAGTTGGTTGAACATAACTAGGGTAAGTATGACTAGTATAATTACCAGGCAAATGGTAGATATACAACATGATATAGTTCCATGGTGTTCTCATCATGACTGGTCAGTCACCATTATCCATTGCCATTGCGATGTTTGCTTCATTGCCTATGCTGTTTTCTATGGTTGCTGTTTTTGCCTCCCTCACCCACTGAATCAATCTTTTTGGAACCACAATCGATCACTAAGAAGGAATTGGCCGTTATATTCCCATTTATTCTTCGGTTTTATTGCTAAATGCCACAAAAGATATTGTCAATAATTGGGTATATTATCCACTACATTAGTATATCACCAGCATTAATCACTATCAATGCTTATCAACATCCACACATTTGCACTTGATTCACCGTTGATTGTCAATATCAACCATCAAGAGCAATTTTGCTGTTTTATTGTCAATGCTTAATCGCAATTCATCACCATTAATGGTTAGTTATTGTCAGTTGTTGTTTAATGGTTCAAGAATATATGGTTACATAATCATATCATGGGCAGTTAAGTTATACATATGTATATATCTTGGCATGACGTTGTCTTATGTATATCGGCATGACCGCATGGCCACCAACCAAGATGACCCTCCGCATGTCCTGCCAGGGTGGTCATGCCTTTGCTGCCGCAGATGCTAAGTGTTTACCGTACATCAACCAGTGGCTTCGCAGGCTTCGGCGGCAACGGCTGCAGTGACGTAGTCATTCAGCAAGAATGTTAATGATGGTTAAGCAACAATAGTGGTTAAAAATGTTAATAATGGGGGATATTAACTTACTGTAGGAATAGGGAATATTAGGGAATATTAACTTGATATTAACTAGTAATAGTTGAAAATGAATAATGGCTTAGAAAGGTTCATAGTAGGGGAGAGCAAGCAACAATAATGGTCAAACAACCACTGGCTGGTTGTTTTAACATATTTCCCATGATTTCCCTCAATATTGGCAATGGTTGGTTGATTGACATTCATATTTTTTCAGGAGGCTTGAAACCATCAGTCCTGTTTGGACGCAAATTGCCAACAATCTGCTGCCGAGCGATTGGGAGTGGTTTATGAAAATGAATCTCCTGCTACGTATCGTCATGATCATCATCATCATCATCATCATCATCATCATCATCATCGTTTTCTGAAATGAAGGTTCAGACAGGAAGAGAAGGAAAGAACAGTGGAACGCAGCTGCCCAAGCATAATACAGGACACCACACATTTGAGCTACACGCCTCGACGTACCTCATATTTATGAGTACACCTCAAGGTTTCACGCTGAAACGAGCCGCTTTTTTTGGTGCCCACTTGGTGGTTCTTCTGGTGAATAGTACAGTGTTTGTGCCAGCGGCACGTGATAAACCAAGTTGCGACCTCTCAAGTTGGATCCACGAAGGTAAGCCTTTCACTTTGATCGGGTGCATTGAAAGAACATGATCCCTCCCTTTTGAAAGTATTTGGAGGTAGCGGTCATGAAAGAACCATAGAAATATCACTCCTGGCATTTGGCTGCAGATCCCACGAGGATGAAAACAAGTCAATGTATGAATAAAAACCCATTTCGATGATTTCAAATAGCCCTGGCCATTGGATACATCGTGGCACGCCACAATTTGTAGTAGAAGTAAACAAGTTGATGCCAGGATAAGACATCATTGACAAATCAAGAAAACAGCCCAGGCTCGAGAAAGTTGAATCGCCATTGTATAGAAGGTCACTGGCATTTGCATTGCTATTGGGAGATAAAAATGCCTTGATATTGGGTTGACACTATACTGCAATGATAACCCACTGGTATTGCGATATCCAAAAGACCTAATTGAGATGAGGATATCTAAAACTGCTCGGTGTTAGGATAGAAATCCGCTGCTTTCAAACCTGAGCTACCTGCGTTACTTCTGGGGCATCCAAGAAAGATGGCTGATTGCTGCGGCTTCTTCATTTGAGGGGCTGTCAACTTGCCAGGTTCATCCCAGAGTCTCTCACTCCCTTTGCTCAAGTATGTGACATGTGGGTGAAACCAAGAGAAAGTGCAATGTTTCGCTCAGAATTCAAAACGGTTGAAACTAGGATAAACCCAGTGATATACCGATATCAAAAAGAAGTTGATTGATTTGAAGATTAGAATCGGCTGATAATTGGATAAAGAACAATTTTGATATTGTCATGAAAACCAATTCATGGACATCCCAAACGGATCAAGTCATATCGGAAATCCTATTTTCCTCCTCATGGCTGTGCCCAGCAAGCCCCTTAGGCTGAGATCTTTTGAGCAAGCCGCCAGTGGGTTTTGTTTGGGAAGAATTACGGTCAACGACAAAAGTCAGAGGTTTACCAGCTGCAGGTTGAACCGACCAGTGACCCATTTTGTCCAACCTGCTGCGCCCGCGCTCCCAGTCGGCGGGAAGCAGAAACCTCCAACGGGCACAGTGTGCTGTGGCGCCTTGACCGGGTGCACTGGATGATGGTTCCTGCAATCTCCAAACAAACGGTTCCTGTATCAACAACTAGTGTTGCTGGTTAACACTTCAGTACAACGGCTATCAATGGCAAATAATGGTTTTTACTGGTTCACAATACTTAGGTATCATCAATAGTGTTTGATGTATCATCTATTGTTGATCAGCAACTGTTCACACTTAAACCTTATGCTGAGATTATAGCCGGTATTTAAGATTAAAAAATGTTAATGATTTATTCTTGATATTGGCTATAATTGTGGATATATTGGTGAATAGGGGGTAACAGTAATGGCTAATGCTAGAGAAGAATGATTGGCAACATTTATACATATATATATATATATTTATTTATTTATATATGTATATACAGTGGTTGGGTGTGATGTATAACGGCTGACAATAGTGACCAACAGGGGCACTACTTAGCGATTCATAGCCAGCAATTGGTAATTGTCCCTTGTTTGATGGCTTATAACAAGTGTTTTTGTTTAGGAGCGGTTACCAACCAACTGAGCTTGATCATGATGGTTGATTATCGGGATTACAACCCACAATGATGCCGAATGGTCAATCTTTTATGATGATTAATAATGATGCTTGAGAATGGTTTTAAGTTTAAAGTGGCATTGATCAGGCCCAACAATGTTCAGCTGTTATCTATATGATATGGCCCATATGGCTCGTCATTACAATTAGTGATAGTAACCTCAGAACAATACTCATAATGACGAGTAATAGTTGATAGCGGTTTATAGCTTCACAAAATTGTGGATAAAAGGTGGCGTAAAGGTAGCTATACAAATATATTTGAGGCTCAGACAAGTGGTTGTGTCAGTGTCGCTGATTAATGGTTCACAATGGCCAAATGATTGATGGGTGAGGGAAACTTTCCGACGTAGCGACAGCCAACAGTCATAGTTTGCAGGTGAATCATTGATGGTCAACATCCATAACGATGTTTCCATGGACTCCATATAGCCCAAAATCATTTGCCGTGCAGCGACACGGCAACGCAACGATAGGCCTTACCAGGGAGGCGTTTCCCACTGGGTGGCTGGTTGAGTTGCTGGTGGTGCATGCGGTCCTGTCGTGGTCCGAACGGCTTGGGCCGATTGGTTGGAAAAGTTCCAAGGCTTTTCCAAGGTTAAGAACGGCGAGACCAGCAACAGCAAATAACATCACTGGCAGTGATAAACATGTGGATCATGTGGGCTTCGCCCTGGATCTGCCATCCATTTCTATCGGCATGTGATAGTGGTCACCGCACTGAGGAAAGTCGTGGGAGGAGCTGACAAAGGTGGCATCATCGTGAGAAGTGGTCCTGGATTGACCGATGAAGCCATCAAGGTGACTCGCGCTCTTTCGAAGTCACTCGAGTTGACAACTGAGTTGACATTTGAGTTGACATTGTTTCAAAGTGAGGGAAGGATTTGTATAAGGTAAAAGGAGAGGGGATAGAGATGGCCGTGGTGTTTTTGGCATGTTCCGAAGTCAGTTGCATTGAGGTTCACAAGGAGACAGTCACCTCTAGGGAAGTATAGCACACAACAGGCACAGATCGTTGTCGGTGATGACATGCAAAGGCGCAAACTTCACAGCAATGAATGCACAAACAGCTGGGCATATCCGTAATCAGCCATCCAACCAGTTGTAGTTGGTAGATTATGTAGATTCAACTATTCTTGTTGGCTACATCTTAGTGCTATGTCTTGCTTATTGGTCGCTATTTGCATCTGAGATCTAGTAAGATATATGAACATCTCTTAACATATCTATCAACATCTCATATCCATCAACATTCTATTCACCATAAACCACAGAAACCCACCGCGGCGGCGCCACGTTGCAAGGAACGGCTGAGCACCGGTGCACTGGTCGAAGAGCTGGAGATGCGCGGCGACCGTATTCGTTTCTCGCAGCCGGTGACTAGCGAGGGCCTTGCCCCAGCCGGGTGATGGCCCGTGGTTGGGGCCACTGGATCCCAGGTCTTGAACAAAAATAGTGCAGCTGGAGATCAAAAGGACTGGTGTACCTCCTTGAGTTGTGTCGTCTGGTTGCTTCACATGCGGTTTTGTTGGTGGCAGCTAACATTGGGCTGCTTTGAAATGCCATTAACCATCATTAGTCACTAACCACTAATAGCTATGCTATAACCACTAGCGAACTGGTCACTTACAACCATTAGCTACCACTAATAGCTTATAACTTAGAACCGTTATTATAACCTTAGCTCACCATGCGCCTTAGCCGTTCGTCGCATGAAAAATCCATCCGTGGACGAGGTTATCGATTGCAACAGGGCCTTGGGCCTCGTGAGGGTTGGGTCACTACGAAGCTGGCAGGTGGCAAAGTGCCTCGGCGGTGAAGGCGATGCGGTGGCAAGTGCTCGCGATGCTGGTCTCTTAACATGGTATATAGTCTTTAACCATCTTTAACCACCATCTGTGGTATACTATCCGATGGTTTTAGAGACCATCAAGAGTGGTGTTGGTCATAGTTGATGTAATCAAGACTCTCTACATGACTATATACTGAACCATAGTCATTTGTGGTCATTTATAGTCGTTTCAAGTACATCGTTTTCTTAACGTGGTAGTCTTGAACATTAACTGATACCCTCAGTGATCATCCATAGTAGTCATTTATCGTCAATGTAGCCAATACATACATACATACATACATACATACATACATACATACATACATACATACATACATACATACATACATACATACATACATACATACATACATGTACATAACCACCATCTGTGGTATACTATCCGATGGTTTTAGAGACCATCAAGAGTGGTGTTGGTCATAGTTGATGTAATCAAGACTCTCTACATGACTATATACTGAACCATAGTCATTTGTGGTCATTTATAGTCGTTTCAAGTACATCGTTTTCTTAACGTGGTAGTCTTGAACATTAACTGATACCCTCAGTGATCATCCATAGTAGTCATTTATCGTCAATGTAGCCAATACATACATACATACATACATACATACATACATACATACATACATACATACATACATGTACTGTACCCATATGAAGCATGGGGTTGTTTGACCAATGGTTGTATGATGGTTAATGGTTGAAGCTGGGGACAACCAACAATAAGATGGGGGGTTCTCAAAATTTAACGGGGATTGTAGTGGTCAATAAAGGGGATAATCACCAACAATGATGGTTCAAGAAGTACTATATGATGGCTTCTCAAAGTAGGGGACCCCAAAAAAATGCCTGGTTTATTACTCTAAATGACCAATATCGGGTGATAGCTGGGGGTATCCCTATGACTTGAGAAAGACCCACATGCTGAAGACTCATCAGCAATGGTTGGAAGACTTCGTGAGGTCTCTCCTGGAAGCTTGGTCAACAATTAGTTCATGGTTGGCTGATGGTTAACCAATGGCTGATTAATCGGTACTGAGGGCCCGGCCAATTGATGGTTAATGAGTGTGACACTTGTAGATTATGATCTTGCCTAATTCATGGTCAGTTGATGGCTAATCAATGAGTAGTAATGGTATGTGACATATGCGAATGCTTGATTCATGCTTAAGTGATGATTGAAAGCTTAGTCAATGGTTACTTCATACTTCATGATGTGTTAAATCGTTTGGTGCTTAGTTTATGGTGAATATGGTGGACAACGATGGGCAGAGTCATGGCAAATACAAGTTGATTGATGGTAATTAATAACCGATGCCACTCATTGATCATTGAACACCATCAAACAATTCTTGCTTAATTACTGAGGAATCTTTTGATGTTGATATACTGCTTGATCATGTTTGATCATTAATCCAGCCATGTGCATGTTTAGTGCTGGCCAAAAAAATCACCATGGCATCATCATCCACAGGTAACTCGTCAGGTCGAAACCGGTACCGATGAGCTTTGTATGGCGTGTTATGGTCAATGTTTATGATTACCCATCAATTGCAGACAGTTATCCAATTGGTTGTGTGGACTATCATACTGAGATATCAATGATGCGATAACTGGTTGCATCATTAAACTGGTTGTGTTGAGTAACTTCATTACTTCATTGGTTGTGTGAAGTATCATACTGTATCATACTCATTTCAATGAAGTTTACTGAGATATCAATGACCTCAAGCAGTGTGGCAAGCAATGGATCTCTCTAAGTTAAAGGACCTGGCCCCACAAAGCAATATCAACCGCCAAATGTGACCACTCATTGGGCATGATACTGTACAGTACTTCCTTCTAGGTATGGGGAGTCACCACAGATCATTACAATGCATTACACGTAGGTTTCACGGGGATTCACCCCTGCTCCATGAACTGTATATATAGTCGTTGTTGAAGCTTTAGTGTTGACAAGTTGGAAATTTGCATCTCCAAGAGGCAATCTTGTAGGCCATGAATGGTTGATCTGTTGTGCTTGACGACGGTTCTACCGAGTCATCTCCCACTTTTTGCATCTGCATATGTATGTTCATGGCTGTGCAAGCTTGACATCTATGAACTATGCTCAACCAATGATCGAGTATAATTGAGAATATTGACCAACGTCAACTATAGTATCACATGACCCAAGATAATCACGAAGTATGTTTTCTGATCTCTATTTGCTGCTTCGAATTTCTTCTTGGGTAATTGTTCATAGTTGTCGTCGTGGGTTCCTTTAACACACTGTGCCTATTGTAGTGTTTCCCTTATTCTAAGAGCTTGGTAGACTGCCTGCAATTCTCATTTGTGCCACCATCTCCATTGAAATCTTAAAGGTGCATGTCAATCTACCTGCGTTGCCATTTGTGATAGCCATCATTTCCAATACTGATTATCAAAGATGGTTACATTTTACCTATCCCCGATAAACTAATACAGGATAGAGAAATCAATGCGAAATTCAGGAACTATTGACAAAATCATGACAGAAGCCAAATGATTGTTCTCTTTGATTCAAAATTATACATTTATTTATCTATATACATATGACATATGATTGTTATTTTACAAAAGAATAAATAAATGTTATCCCTGCCAGGTGAGGGTTCTTAGATTTTACAAGAGCTGTTGGGCCTTCCTCCTTTTCCTTCTCCTTCTCCTTCTCCTCCTTTCCTCCTCTCCTCACCTTTATCTGCTTCAATCTGCAGATACCAATGGGCCTTACCGGACCCTACAACAAACGGCAGATACCAATGGACCTTACCGGACCCGAACAATAATTATATAAAATCCGAATAATAATTATTTTTAATATAATATTAATAATTCTATAATATATTAAACTTAATATATTTAGAAATAAATATATACATAAAAAATATATATTATATAATAAATATTATTAATATTAAAATAATTTAAATTTATTATTTATTTTCTTTTTTTAAAATTATTATTTTTAAATATATTTTATTAAAATATTAAAATATATGAATTTTAATATGAATATTAAAAATTAAAATAATATATATATTTATTTTAAAAAAAAATATTATATAATTAAAATCTTGTAAATAAATCTAATATATATAATTAAATTATATAAAATTAAAATTAATTTTAATTAATATATAATTATATTATTTTTTTTTAGAAATTTAATTAATTAATTATTAAATATATATTAATTTTATTTATATTTTTTTATAATTTTAAATTTAAAAAAATATATATATAAATATATATTTATAAAATATAAAATATTTATTTTTAAAAAATATTTAAAAAAATATTTTTTTTTTATTTTATTAAAATATTAATAATATAGAAAATATATTTAAATTTAATTATTAATATATTAAATATATATTATAGATATATTTTTTAAAAAAATAATAATATAATATTTTATTAAATTAATATATGTTTTTTTAAATATATAAATTTAAAGAATATTTTTAATTTTAAATAAAAATATATTTTAATATTTAAAAAGATATTTAATAATAAATATTATTAAATTAAAAAATAAAAAAATTAATATATAAAAATAATATGAGTTAGGAATTTAAATTTTATGAAAAATATATATATAATAGAAAAAATTGTTTTAAGATAAGTTAGGAATTTAAATTTTATGAAATAATGGTAGTTTAGGAAATATTAATATCTAAAAATAAAATAAATAAATTTTAAAAAAATATTGTTTTTTAAAATATATATTTTATTATTTTTAAAAAAAAAATATTTATATTAATTTATTTATTTTTTTAAATTATTAATAATATATTTTAAAATATTATTTTAATATTTATATTATTTATATTTTTTTCTAAATATATATTTTTAATTATTTTTTTTTTATATATTTATTTAATTTTAATGTTTATAGGATATTTGGCATGTGGTTAAAAATTATGGTTTTAAAATATATATAAAATGATGTTAATACCAATATTTGTCTGTATTTAATAAATTCGTTAAGTGGTGGGTCCCTAGCTAAATGCAGCAAAACACCAGCTAGGCGCTAGTACAGCCTTAGTACCGCACTAGTAAACTGATCCACTGGGAAAAAATGATTGAGTGATTAATTTTATCTCAAAATAAAGTCGCGATTTCGTGCTAGCGTGGTACTAGCACGGCGCTAGTAAAAATTATATTTCTGGGTGTTCAAAGGACATCTCCTTAGATGACCATTATGTTATAGCCTGTTGCATTTAGGAATTTAATTTTTAGTAATTTATTATCCAAAGACAGTAATTTCTCACCCTCAGATAAATCAACAAATAAAGAACAAAAGTCCCGCGGTAGTATGTATTATACCAAATATTTACATACAGTAGTTTTTTTCCCAATTTTATAGGGTTTCCGTAAATAATTATGCCAAGCAGCGGACCCCCAACTAAATAAGTCTTTAATATTATTTCTGGGAACAAATATTTTAACCATATACCATTTATTACAATAATTTCTTATTTTTATATATATATATATATTTAATTAAAATAACTTATTTAAAAATATAATTAAATAATATTAATATATTTATATTATATTTTTTGTATGAAATTTATATATTATATTTTTATTTATTATTAATATTAAATAAAAAATAATAATTTATAATTATAAATTATTATTTTAAAAATATTAAAAAAAATATAATTTCAAAATAAGTAAAAAAATAATCTAAATTTAAAAAATATAGAATAAATATAAAAAATATTAAATTAAAAAATAATTTAATTTAAATATATTGTGTTTTTAATTTTAATAAATTTAATTAATTTTTTTAATTACCCATAATATATA
>VSDK01025167.1:370563-388630 GCA_009767595.1 Symbiodinium kawagutii
TTATATTTTATTTTATTTTAAATTTTATTTTTTTTAGTAATTTTTATAATTACCCAAAAATTTATAAATTTATTTATAATTAAATATTATTATTTATATTAATTTTTTTTATTAAATAAATATATATATATATAAATTACGGAAAAAAATTATTTATTTATATAATTAATATAAGTAAAATTAGGTAGTTCCCTATTAATTATAAAAATATTTAAAAAAATTATTATATTTTTTTTATTTTTCTTATTTTTAAAATTACAATAAAATCAAAATACCGCTAGAATTATCTTATTTTGGCAGTAAGTAGCTATACTTATTACCAGCTACTTTACTTATATGCTATTTATCGGTCTTCAGAATTTAAATTTAAAAATATAAAATTTATACTAGTATTATTATTTTTTTCCATAAAATTATTTTTTTTTTTTTAATAGCTATTAATTATTTTATTTCCAAACCTTTCCTTTTAAAAGTCTAGTTTCCTTTTTCCTCGTTTCCTATAAAATATTTCCAATATTTTTAGATAATATATATTTAATATTTATAAAATTTATATTTTATCTTTAGAATGTCTTGGGAGGATTACTTTCTATATTCCAATAGAAGCATCGTTTTTCATACTACCTTTTATAAAATTATTTGTCCAGGCCCCTTTGTAATTTAATTTTTTACCGTATATATCCATAAATATATAGAAATAAAAAATAAAAATAATTTAAAATGGTAATCTATTATGCCCCTATTTGGTCCAATATAACCCGAAAATATCCAAAATAAATAACCAAAGGAAATATAAATAAGCCATAGTATATCTAGTAAATAAATCCTAAATATTTAGGTATCGGTTAGTATTAATTAGGAATATTAATTAAAGCAGTACCAGCCACTCAGGAAACAAAATTTTTTCAGGTAAAACTACTACAAGCAATTTTTTATCTCTAAATTATTTATATTTTTAGTAATACCCATACCCTTCCCCAAAGAAAATATAAGTCCAGTAATTAACTACTTTATATATTTAGCTTTACAAATAAAATATAAGTATTAATTAGAATTTTAAGCTTAATAAATTTACCAATTTTATAACTAACTTCTACCAATTTATTCTACTAAGAGTATCAATACTAAGTAGTCCCCTATCGGTTATAAAGGTTTTATAGACCTTACCGAAGTTCAAAGTAAATTCCTTTTTAATCTATTTATTTAATAATTTTATTAAATACTTATATATTTATTTATAATGTTTTATTTTTATAAAATTTATTTATAATTTAGTTATTTATTATTTTTAAAAATATAGGAAATTTAAAATATATGTTATTTAATTTTCAAACTAAAATTTTTTTATATAGGAAATTTTATTGGGGGTATATAATTTATAGATTTTTTAGTAATTTTATATTGGCTTATTTAGTTTATTGCTCCGTGGGCAAGCCCCAAAAGGATGTAGACCGCTTAACCTAAAAAAAAATTAGGTGATGAAAGGCAATACCCAAAAAAGAACGCGGAAATGTAAGGTAAGAAATGGATATTCAATAGCACAGCCGACCCACTTGAGCACGGGATCTTTTACGTCGCGGATTTGAAACTTTGAAACGTTACAGCAGCTCTGTGCTGTCTCGAATTACACAGTGGCGGCTGGAGCAATCCTGTCAATCCTCGATGGTGTGAGCAAGATAACAAGATATACAGTAACAAGTATTACATGACTGTGGTTGCTTGACAGGTCATAGATCTCCCATGTGGAATCTACAATGTGCCTCCCAATTGAAAATATCCCATTTGAAGCTCTGTGAAAGGAAGTCTTTGCTTCGAGGCAGGGCAACCTATGCCTAGAGAGGTGAACAATGCAACAATCGTCCAGCATCACTAGGCATCATCAAGCAGTCTTTTAATCTCAGTTGGCATCACTATCCATCGTTGACCACTATGAACCGCTAGTGAACATCGTGTCTATCAATCAAGCCTGGTCATTCACCATCATTGAGCATCATCAATAATTCCCCATCATCATGATCCACCTTTGATGTCCAAGACAAGCGATTGTGAAATGACCACGAATGTTGTTTATTGCCAACCATTACAAAGCATTTATTCGTGGTCCCTAAGCACTACAAACAATTGTTTGTTGATTCGTATCCTGATCACCAACCATCAACGACCATCAAAGAACCAGGGGTAACCATGCATCCATCGAATCATCCACATCAATGGCTAAGCTTTGAGTGATACCGGTCATCTATGGTCTCCGCTGATGGGGTGGAAGCGGCAGAAACCTTATAGCTTGTGGGCCCACTGGTATGTTGGTGCATGTTGGTGAACAAACTGATTCACTGCTGTGTTTCACACTTACCAATAGCTACTAATGGGTCATCATTAGAAATTATAGGTATAGATGATAGCTGATTAGTAGGAATAATGCTTGATAGTGATGGATTTTTCACTGGCTGTAATCATTCGTAATGGTCAACATGATTACCCATTATTGGTGGTCACAAAATGATGAAGTAGAATCGTTTATTGTCAGGAAAAATCGTTACTTGTGGCTCTTAATGATTAGCAGACATAGTTGGTTGGTGAATTCATCAGCAAAACGGTTCTATAACAATTATTAGTAGAATGTCAAATAGAGGACATCAACCAACAAGAATCGATCATATGGTCCATGATGGTTGATGATGGTCAATGATAGGTCATAGTCCAGTGATTGCTTCCTTGACGGTTGATGGTAGCCAAGTGTTCGCAGTGAAGCCCTTTGATGGTGATCAATATGCTGAGCAAAACCAACAAGAAATGATAGCCAACACTGGATAAGATGCTGGCGAAGTTTAGTCATTGGCCGACGTTGGTCCCTCGGTCGCCAAGTTTATATCAGTTTCCTGGGATGCCCTTAAGCTTGGACCATGCCATCAATGGAGGCGGGGGCCGAACTCCCAGGAGTTGGGTGGCTGACAGACCAACAGTGTCAAGTTCCGAGCTGCTTTCATTCGCATCGCATTCCAAGCTGCTTCTGGATTTCTCCACTGTTCATATCTGTTCGTCAGCTTCTCCTTGAAGCTGAACTACTCTTACACCCCAGCCGCCCCTGTCGCTCGCAAGATCGAGCTTGGCGATGATGTTGGCCCAAGGGGCCCCTTGTTGGGGTCGTCAGTGTCCTCACGAATGCGACCAGACCAACGGTCATCACTTTGCCGATCCAATAGGTCCCTCTCTGCAGAAATTATTCCTGCGCATCGCCCCTGCAAACCCTTTAGATGTGCCACCGATCTGACTATCGTGGCTTCAATTAGCTCATTTTTGGGGGGGCATACGTGAGAAGCTGATATTTCATGGACGGTCTTTTCCAGGTGCATTCTGAGAACATGAACGATGTCGTGCTAGGTGTGTCTGTGTGTGTGTGTGTGTTTGACGTGTCCAACTGGTACTTGGCTGAAGCTGAACACTCTCACTATAATGTGTGTTTTGAAACATGAAAAATATGAATAATCATAAGCACACCAACTTAAAATAGTTGTAGAGCCTCAACCACGTTGCACTACTTGATCTCCATGATATCTCCTGCATGTGGCAGCCTTTGTCAGGCGAGCCTAAGTCGCACATGGCCTGATCCCAACGTCGTACAACGAGGCTGTTGATTCCTGTGGTTCCCACATAGAGACTATGCGATTGTTGGCTGTGGTCTACAGCCAAGAATGTTGTTGGTTGCGGCCACACCTGGTGTTGCTTATTCAACGACACTCTTAACCTGGTGTTACCCAATGAGAATTCACTATGATCCCTCATGTATGTTTCTTCCTTTGGTTGCAGCCACGCCTAATGTTACTTCCAAATGTCAAGCATGAGAAGTCCGGGTGCCATTAAAATGCACTCAGTGGATACAGTGGGCTGTTTTTAACCGAAATCACTTTGACCTTAAGGATTTGCTACTGTTCTGCAGGGGCTGCTCCAGGAAAACTCCTCCAGGGAAATGCCTGGATCGGCGTCTCAGTTTACACACGGATGGTTAAAAAGGTCCACAACAGCGGCGAATCCAAAGGTCCAGGGCTGGCGTGCCATACCATGCCCTGGCGGCCAGGCCATCCAGGCCATGACGCCCTTTTTGCCCGTCATTGTGAACTTCATCCTGCCTCCGTGTGCCGAAGTCAAAGGCTTAGGACCAGGACCCAGGGAAGTTTCGCAGTGAGATGTGAGATGCTGTAGAAACTGTTTAGCAATGGCTGAGACATCACTGGGGTCCATCAGGGATTGGGTCCTGAAATCTGCAAGAATTTCCCTTGCATTCAAAGCTCTCTAGGCCTTGCATTCAAAGCTCTCTGGGTTCCTATACTTGTCAGTGCCAGCCAAGAACTCCACATGTGCTTGTACACGAGGCAAAGACTGAACTGAAGCTATATTGCAGTTGAAACCCAAATCAGACCACAATTCTCGATGGGGCTGGTACCCAACAACAAACCCAGGTTCTTCAAATTTCGTTGCTGGATTGCTGGATTGCTGGATGTTGATGAAACTCATCTTTTCCCTGCTCGTTCACTGCAACATCCACTGAGGATGCAGAGCGGTCAAGCGGCGCAGAT
Organism: Symbiodinium kawagutii; assembly: GCA_009767595.1. Classification (NCBI taxonomy): domain Eukaryota; class Dinophyceae; order Suessiales; family Symbiodiniaceae; genus Symbiodinium; species Symbiodinium kawagutii. Next base: position 375,138 of record VSDK01025167.1, read on the forward strand.
GCTGTCAAAACGGCACCAGCTGAGAAATTGAAACAGCTCGGGGCACTTGCTAAGAGTGCGTCTTAGATAGACAGAAGATGGCATCACACCTTTGAACATGGAACAAGGCGTCTGATGAAATACAAGATCGATCCTAGAGTTTTTTGCTGGGTATGTACCAAAAATTGACCTTTGTCTTTCCCAAGTTCCATGCTACTCTTTCGGTGACGAAGATCGAGTCGACCCTTAGCCCATGGAGACCTCAGTCGTGGTCTACCAGGTGAGGCGCCACAGAAATCAAAACGATATTTTACAACTTCATTAATCTGCTGGATCAATAGTAGCTACGGCATGAACTATTAATGATAATTAGAAAATAATGAGTTGCATCTAGCTCTATTGGATAGTGTGTACTTATCATCCGCCATATGATTGATGGTAATGATGATCATATGAGAATCAATGCAAAATAGTGGATCACCTGCTGTAGCTGTACAAGTCGTTGATCTAGTAAAAAAGGGACAGCACAAAGCGGCGGTGGAAGCTTCCAAAAGAGGTAGCCTATAGGAAATGGAGGTTGCTTAAGATGATGATGATGATGATGATGATGATGATGATGATGATGATGATGATGATGATGATGATGATGACGATGATGATGATGATGATGATGGTGATGGTGATGGTGATGGTGATGGTGATGACGATGGTGATATTGATGGTGATGGTGATATTGATGATGATGATGATGATGATGATGATGATGATGATGATGATGATGGTGATGGTGATGGTGATGGTGATGGTGATGGTGATGATGTTGATGATGATGATCATCATCATGATGATGCTGATATTGATGGTGCTGGTGATGGTGATGATGATGGTGATGGTGATGGTGATGGTGATGGTATTGGTGATGGTGATGGTGATGGTGATGATGATCATGATCACGATGCTGATGATGATGAGGTTGATGATGATGATAATGATGATGATGATGGTGATGATGATGGTGATGGTGATGCTGATGGTGATGGTGATGGTGATGGTGATAATGATATTGATGATGATGATGATGATGATGGTGATGATGATGATGATGACGATGACGATGACGATGATGATGATGATGATGATGATGATGATGATGATGATGATGATGATGGTGATGGTGATGGTGATGGTGATGGTGATGGTGATGGTGATATTGATGGTGATGGTGATATTGATGATGATGGTGATATTGATGATGTTGATGATGATGATGATCATCATCATCATGATGATGTTGATGATGATGATGATCATCATCATGATGATGATGATATTGATGGTGATGGTGATGATGATGATGATGATGATGATGATGATGATGATGATGGTGATGGTGATGGTGATGGTGATGGTGATGCTGATTGATATTGCTTGCTTGCTTGCTTGCTTGCTTGCTTGCTTGACTGAGTGATTGATTGATTGATTGATCAGCTGGAGCATGCAGAGGCAAAACATTCTGCTTCGCCACAATTCCAACTCCTTCGGTGCATTCAGTGTCTTGGCATCTTTGGAGTGTTCCAGCTCTTTGGCTGCATTAAGTGCATGGTAGTGATGCTGATGATGATGATGATGATGATGATGATGATGATGATGATGATGATGGTGATGATGATGATGGTGATGATGATGATGATGATGATGACGATGATGATGATGATGATGATGAGGAGGAGGAGGAGGAGGAATACAAAGACGAAGATGAAGACGAAGATGAAGATGGAAATCAAGACAATTGATTATGATGGATGACGATGATGATGATGGTGATGATGATGGTGATGATGATGATGATGATGACGATGATGATGATGGTGATGATGATGGTGATGATGATGATGAACTATAATTATGATTATGATTCTGATTGTGATTATGATTGGTGATGATGTTGGTCTGTTCCATTTAGAAGATCTCATTTTCCAGTTTCTTACAATTTTGACTTGCAAAAGCGTGATTCGCCAACGCATACTACTTTTGTTGCTGATCGCTTTCCCAACTCACCGTCGAACTTGTCCACTTGACAAGTCTACTTTTTTGAGTATCCCGGAGCATAAAACTATCGAAAAACACAGCATTCCGTGCACTTCCTATCAATCAAGCACACACACACATGTTTGATCTTATCTTTGAACTGACTGACTGCCTCAATTTTCCATAAGTCGGACGTTTGACATGCAAAGTTCCTGGATTGCTATCGTTGTTCATTGTGAAGAAAGTGGCCCCGTTCACAACAATATAATCATTCAGTTTTTGATGATCTAACCAATCAAAATCGATAATCTCTGAGACAAAGGGGTAGCATACCCTCTGGTACAATGATCAAACAATACATCTTTCTTTGATGGCGCTTGTAAAGACTCAAAGCCAATGATAAGTTTGATCATAATGTTGTCGCGCATGCTACATCCACTCGCTTGGTGCATTCTCCAAACAAAAAAGAAATGTCTCGGGCACATCAAGAACAAACGGTTGGAAGATCCCCTGGAAAATCAACGAAGCACCAGAAAGCTGATCATGAAAGAGCTTGATCTCAGGGCAAAGCAACCACAGGAATCCCGTGCCACTTGCGATGCCTATTGGTTGTGAGCTACAACAACTGACACAAAAAGCGTTTCTGAGGGTCAACTCTCGGGCATGACAGAAGACTTGCGGAGGTGACCAGTGTCAGACCTCCTTGAAACAAATTCGGTTAAGATCTCTTCTTCCTTAACTTAAAACGGGAGCCGTGCCTGCAGAGGAAAGGCTCAGAACAACCCCAGTGGCGCGCATGATGCGACACTTTTGTAGCAAGAAATGAAGCGATGTTTGCAGCTCTCCAATTCCATTTTGATACCTGTCGCTTAAGAAATGCTGTGCTGCTCAAGTATCACGATGCTTTTTACGGGACACAAAAGAATGGATTGATGTGGACTGGCCTTAGCTTGGTGATGGGATTGCCTCACCTCGGCACTAAGTAAGTGCAACTCAATAACCCCCAAAGAAATCCCAAGATTCTTCGCTCAACTGGGGGTGTCCATGGTCTACCACAAGCCTTGTGTCTCTGTCCTTGGAGCAGTTCTAAGCTCATTTTGATATGGGTTTCCGGGGTACCGTCCAAGGAAACACTTCATTGTGTTTGATCCCCAAGTTGGTCACCACAGCCCAAGCCCAACTCCGGGCAATCACCATGTCCTGAGCTCTTCTGAATCTTGTCTCCTCTTGGCTGCCTGTTACCTTGTCGTTTCCGCTGCAAGCTGAAGATTCGGATTCAGGCTCCAAGTGAGTTGAAAGGCTTAGATTCGGACAGACTATTGATTAACCCACAGTTGTGTGGAGGATGTGCAGGAAAACCGAAGAGATTTCCAAGCTCTTGGATTGCACGAATCTCTATCAAGAGTGCCCTCTCAAACTGCGGGCCATGAAGTTTGCTGGACTCACTTGTGATTCAAGAGGCATAAGACTTTCAGTGACCTTGAGTAGCTTTGACACTTCTTTTTACTTTTCACCAAGAAGACAGAGTTCTGAGTTCAATACAAATCTTCACAAGAGCAAATCCAGCAGCCGAAAAGGAATCTTAAAATCCCAAGACCGTGCGGTGCAGACGCGATGCAGTCGTGATGCGTCCCCTTGGGTGACAAAGCATCTTTAGTAGCAATCATTGCAATGGTGATGAGAAATACCTTTCTATTAGCGAGTTCGATACGGCTTGCAAGAATTAAAACTCTGCCAGTGATGAGAATATCCATCATTGCAACAACAGGAAGGAAGAAACTCCTTTCAGCGAATAATACCAACATATCCGAATAGCCATGAGATTTGTAAGAAAACCCATGGCCATTGGCAGTCGACATAACGATACGACAGAGAAATGAGTATGTTGTTGGTGTCCTCTACACAACAGAAAAGTGGCCCGCGGTCTACCTCGCGGAGGAAGACTCTGACTTACCCATGAGTCTCCCACAGTCATCTTCGCTGTGACAAGATCATCTTCATCCAACGGGTGTCCAAGGTCTTTCTGGGCTCTCAACACTAGATGCCTTTTAAACAACACTTCCGAGCTATCATACACCAACTACGTATTAATCGTGGTTGGTTGTTTGATCATTGCTGTTTAATCGACTTGTGGTGCTTACACAGCAGAGAGAAAACAACCAGGGAAAAAAGCACATATAACTAGATGACAAATAGGAATTAGAATTATTGAAGGGAATGCATGTGTTACACAGGTAGGGAATGATGAGGAAACAAGGGAGATGCAGGCGAGGAAACGCCGATCCTTGGGGGGGGGGTAGCATATATATATATATATATAAATATATATATTTATATGTATATATAGGTATAGATATAGATATATAGATATATAGATATATAGATATATAGATATATAGATATATAGATATATAGATATATAGATATATAGATATATAGATATATAGATATATAGATATATAGATATATAGATATATAGATATATAGATATATAGATATATAGATATATAGATATATAGATATATAGATATATAGATATATAGATATATAGATATATATTATTATAGAAAGATATAGATAAATAGATGAAACATGAAAACAATTAAAAGAAGCACCTGCACGAACAGAAATAAAATCAACCATGAAAGAGGCAACTTCGGTTGCGCAGGATGCGAGGTGCCTCCAGTGTTGCCAGGGACTATCTTGCTTGCATATTGCTTCTGGATGCTTCTGGCAACATGTTTGCTTTGGAAACATCCAAAGAGTTACGATCCAGTCACAGTTGAGCCCATGGAGGGAAATCGGGTGAGCATTTCACAAGCTCATTGGTGGCTTATCTCCGAAACAGTTGTTAAATTCATTACATCCAATTTTGTGCACCAGATATTTTAAATGAAGGAAGAAAAATTGAAATGTTGTGTCTAGAATTGGCAGGAAGCATGAAGAAATCTCAGGGAAACATGTTTCGCCAATACCATTTTGGGAGAAACAAAACAATGGCTTCATAGCACTACTGCCACTTGAGGCAGGTCATCACCTAAGGTGTCCCTCAAGTCTGTTCTAATCCTGGAGTAAGACTCCCTATTGGTCCCTTCCCCTCCAAGAAAAGGACCATTTCTCTATAAAGCCTTTTCTCGATGCTCAAATCCCGCACTGCATCGCACTATGTAGTTGTCTTCAACTATATGGAAATGGCTTCTCAACTCGCAAATCCCCAACTTCAGCTCAATACGTATTTGTTTTCAATTGGGGAGAACATCTTTTGATGTATGAATCCTGTTCCCATGTCAACTGGATATCTATTTACTGATGTATGTACATATATTTTCTATTTGGCCATACAAACTTTGTGCAAACTCAATTCAGATTCTTCCATACACCCTGGAATTTGAGACCACCTTCGACCTGTGCATGGTTGTCAGCTCGCAATCAATACGGCTGGACCAGTCACAGTCTTGCGAAGGTGCTTGAAAAATCCAGGGAGCATAGAAACCCTCGGTGGACGCAGTTCATGGTTGCTGACCTCTACATGTCCGCACTAGCCTTGGCAGCTGGCTTTCTCAGACGTCTTGCTCCAAGAGTTTCCAACCATTGTGCTTCACAGTTGGGTACCTGGCAACCGGTCAACCAGCACCACCATCAACCAGTACCTGGCTCGATAGTTCACCGTGGTGCCGTTGAACTTTGTAACTCGGTACCCGGTACGAGTTGAAAAGCGATGCGTAAAACATATCCTTTCGCAATCCAATACAGCAATGGAAGATCAACCATTTCTGGACAGTTCATCCATTTGAGATGGTTTATAATTATATGTTCTGCTCGAAAGCCCGTTCCCTACTGTTGATCGACAAGACCAATTGCTGGCCAGGGCCCAATTAGGTAGAATGATAGAGGTTTCGATCTTCTACAGGTAACGAAATGATCTTCTTAATGCGCCAGTGGGTAGTTGCAATAGTTGTAATTGAATATCTGTTTTGTGTTTGGCTTCAACTATTCCTTTAGGTATTTTGGGTCTCAGATGGAAACAGTACCGAACAAGGAACAAGAACGGGAAACGCCACAGAATCATTGTCAAGATTCCATGTCACACACCAGATCCCTACAGAGCGTTACTCCCATTTGTTACATCGGGCTGGGGGTTGTGAGTCGACGTAGGATTTTGAAGCTGAGCCTTCTCAAGCCTTATGGCGGCTCCATAGCTCCCACTTCCAGGGCGGCACCATCAGGGGTTGGCATCCCATGTGAACAATGAATTGTTGATAGTTGGTTGTGATCTCAATAGTTCAGCAATCTACACATTCATGGGGCCTATAGCATAGTAGTGCCGATATATATATATATAAATATCATTGCAGACCCTCCATCAATCATGGCTACCGATACATCTGACAGGTGCTGTCCAGCGCCTGAACCAAGGGATCCGTGGCCAACTTCGCAAAGAACTCCTCGAAACCCACGGGTGGAGCGATGCGCTCCAGCTTGGACCGGCGGGTTTGATGGCAAGGAGACGATGGACTGCGCCCAGAGTGTTCCTTGGCCGCGTTCTGGCGCGCTATGGGGGACTACCTGTGAAGCTACTAGCGAAGCATCACGATGATCACAACTTTGGAGGAACCATTTCCGCGCAGGCCTTCGGTCGATTTCCAAGAATGATGACAGGCAGACACCACATCTGGAAAAGCAAAAAGGTCGATTTCGAACCGCAAATGAAATCAAAGCTGCAGCGATGGTAACGAACCAGTAGAAGGGAATGCAGTAGCTGTGCGGTGACCCCTGGTTCTGGAGATTGCTACACAGATCCCATTGATTCTGATTGTCAAACCTGCCAAACTCCCGTTGATACTGATCAAGTGAGGATAAAAACTGCTATTTCTGAGCAGCAATCGCTTCGGCGATCTCCAAAACCACCAAAAGTCTCGTGGTTTTTTGGGGGGTTAGCTGGGCTTGACTCTCGGCAAGGATCATCCCTGGCTCCTCAGCTCCCCTAAAATTGCCGTCGGATGAACTGTTCCTTGATGATCAGCCAACATTCACCTTTGACCAATGGGAAGCCAAGTAAACCATCATCAACCATCGGGTCTTTGCAAAATTTGTATGATTGTAATGAACACCTGTCTCACCCAGGAGTAAACCTGCCAGAACAACCAACCAACAAGCCTTTTGGCGCTCACATGGCTACCAATGCCAACAAGCTTGAAGCTGACACCCAAAGTCGTGAGTTCACCAGGACACAGTGCAGTATATGGTATACTTCTTGCACATGTGCCCCTTATGTACAAACATAAACATCTATATATATATATATACTTAGATAGATAGATAGATAGATAGATAGATAGATAGATAGATAGATAGATAAATGGATGTGTATGTATATATATATGTATATGTATGTATATGTATGCATATGTACGTATACAAACAAACATATACATATATAGTCATATAGTTATATACATACTCTCAATCTAGCAACTTGGTATTCCCGAAAAGTTGGCACCATCTCGGTATTGCGTATATCTAGTACTGTGAGGGTGTCGGCATGCTAAATCATCGTGACGGGACTTAATCCATAGATCCTCCTCATGGGGCGCCATACTTAACCAGGCCAATACACGAGGTTGGTTCAGATATGGCCTACCCTTAGAAGAGAGTATATGGTGGTTTCTTATAGTAAAGAACCCCAAAAATGGATGGCTTATTACTGTCAATGGTTCATAATGGATGATTTGGGGGGACCCTGCTTTGAGAGGCACCCATATACGTGTGAAAACATTTCCAACACAACCAACCAACCCATTTACCAACCAGGAGTTCTTTCGTCAAACGGAGATCAACCGCAGTCCTCTGGCAACTGTTTGCTGCCGCTGGCAAGAATCAATGATCTGCAACAGCTCTGGATGTGTGCTGGACTTGCGCTTGGCATAGTCATGGGCCGTGCGGCACCATGAGTCTTTGATGGTGGGGTCAGCACCGAACAGCAAGAGCTTGGAGGTGAGGTAGGCGTTGTTCTGCTTCACCGCCTCGTGCAGTGGAAAGGTCACGAAGACCACCTCGGTGGCGCACAAAAACGTCTGCCGTCTCGGAGTTCTGCCGCTGGTGATCTAAAGCCCGAGTTCATGGCTGGTCAGTTTTATCCAGCGGACAACAGAGATGATGGATTCCCAACAAAGTATGGCACAATTCGTGGATTCCCAATTTTGACCACTTGCTTGTCCCACGAAAGACACGCAAGTATCACAAGTGAACACAAAATCTGAACAGAAAAGCCGGCTTCTTGGCACATTCACCTACCCAGTTTTCGTGGTGATTGTCCATCCAATCTCTTCAAAACAAGAGCAGCTTTCTCGAAATCGCTATTCTGCCCTGGACATGTTCCACACTGTGGATAGACATGGCCTGCTATTTGGCATCCACGGTATCTCATTATCCACGTGGCTTTCTCATGATGCACTCCTCAAAATTTGGCTCCCTTGACCGTGTCGTGGGGGGAAGGCGGGCATCACCATCACATCATCCACTGTGACTGAACACTCGAAACCACTGTTTCGGGGATGATTGGGAATTCCATCAAGGATATATCATCCCAGTTTAGCTTTTGACCGTCAGGTGATGCACAGCGAACCAGGCCCTTCCCTAACGAATAGGTAGTTTCATGACATCTCATGATTGCTGAGAGCAATTCAACAGCATTGACTACTGCTGTTTCCACCACCTCCACGACGACGACGACTACTACTCCTCCTCCTCCTCCTCCTGCGACCACCACCACCACCACCAGCAGCACGACCTCACTAGGACTTCCCTGCGCCCAAGGTGCTCCCTTCTTGCCGTTGGCGTCTCCGGCTGGGAAGCCATTCGCTTCCAGCCATGCGGAGACCACCAGCCGTGCCTCGTGAAGCTCACGCTGGTGCTTGGCTGCCTGGCGACACGTTGGTGAACTGAGCGGATAACCAGTGCTTCGTTGGTGCCAACTTCGTTGGTCTCCACTATGCTTCCCACTGTGTTGCCAAGCTGGTTGCCACCGGTTACCCCTCTCTCTCATGAAGACCAACCAGCAACAGCAGAGCGCAACCCTCGCATTCCCAAAGGTATCAGCTTCAGAGCCCAGATGCCGAACAAGTGCTGGTGATCGTCAAATGTTGAAAGCATGAAAAATCACGTCAGGTACTATCATGGGGGTGTTTCTCAAAATGGGGGACCCCCAGTTATGATTCTAAATTAATCATGTATACTAAAACCAACCTTTTTTGGGTAACCTCATTTCAAGAAACCTCCATGTTGCAAAGTTCAATACAGAATCAGTACTATGTAACATGATGTATCTTGAATACTGCACAGATCTGTATGGTAAACCCATCACACAAAAACTGAAATGTCGTTGCCCCCATTGTGATCGGATCATGGCCTTTGGTGCAGAAGCAACCCGGTGGCAACTGGTTTGCTGGTGACATCCCTGCTATGACGAGTTGTAGTAACTCCAATGGAAATTGATACTTCAACATGTTTCATGGGTTCAAGAGACAAAGAGACAAGGAAAACAAAAACTGTTTCTTTCACAAGTTCCTGACCTTGGAAAGTAAACAATGAAGAAATTGTCCTGTTTAATGTACAACAGTTTAAAAACATGACGGCCTGTGGGTCCCAATACAGGGAACACAGGGAGCTCAACTTTGCCAGGCTGCGATCTTGTCCATCCTGCGAAGTTGAGGAAGTGGCGTTTCTGAGCCTGCAACAGTCCCAGCTTCGGGCGTCGGAAGCTAATCATCTCGACAAATGTTGACAATAGCAATGTCATAAGTTGCACATCAACCATAGTTATAATACTTATATCATGATAGGTCTTAAGCATAGTTGACATGATAGGTCTCTAGTTGATGAGATCTATGGCTGATATTGATCGTTTCTGAGTAATTGACAATGATACTGCTTGATAGTCCTTCTGCTTTTGCTCCTGCCATCAGCCCCTCCAGGGTTGGCTGGCGCGTGGTGACACCCCAAATGGGCTCCTGCAGTTGTTACAATGAGTAGACTGTTCACCATGTAGCTTGAGTATCTCCCAATATTGTTCCAACTACGACTGTATTGCAGTTTTCAACAAAGCTCAAATATGTTGTAATGGTTTTCAACAAATGATACTTGCATTTGTGTTATTTTCAACAAATGAGTCATTGTGTATTACAGTTTTCAACCAATGTTTGAGTAATGCGTATCACCAAACGCCATGATCATTGCAAGATTCTCCACCAATGCGGAGTCCCGGGCTCCCCCGTTTCAGTTGGATTTCTGTTCGCAGTTCGCCGCTCGAAATTGAACCTTTCGTTGTCCAGTTCTTGGGCTTCTCGACACTACTGCGGATGGTTGGTTCCAACTGCATTTACACCATGCACACGCACATACACTCATAGATTGCATTGCCTCGCATTACTTCGTTACATTGCATTGCAATACATTATGAAACATTACGTTACAATCCAATGCGTTGCATACATATACGCGTATACACAAAAATGATCTAAATACGATATAAATACCATATAAATATATACCATATGAATGCGATATTAGTGTGATAGAATCCGATATAAACGCGACATGGATATGATATAAACATAATATCAATACGATATGAATATGATACAGATATGATGTAAATATGATGTCAATACGACATAAATACGATATGAATATGATATAGATGTGTATGCAAAGTCATTTATGCAATTTCTTTTGGCATCTATGCACACTACACCCAGCGGTTCACCACTGACCCGCCTGAGATGTCAGTGCTTGATGTGATGCACATCTTGGAGACCGTTGCGAGAGGCACGGAGACCCGATGGCAACAGATATCAAGAGACAAAACAAATGTCTTTGTTCGAGCCCAAATGGCACCATCTTGAAATGCAGAAGGACCATGTGGTGGTTTCTCAAAACAAGGGACACAAAATTATTACTATAAATGCTTAATCCTGGATGATTTGGGGGTACCCCTATTCTAAGAAACCACCAAATTATGGAATCAGTGGAAGCGGATCCACCATGGTTTCCAATGCCCACCATGCCCAAATGATCGTTCCGAATGAGGTGAACAACCATGTGGCTGTGGGTCAAGGGTCCTCCGGCTGCTCACCTGACAGAAAACTACAGTAGACCAATTGTTGGGATGTGACCGTGACCTACAGTTTTGTTGGCAGGTTTAGATTGACCCAGGGATGAAAATGGGGTCACTGTGATGGGAATACGCAACGAAACTTTACTCCAAAAGCCAGCACCTGGTGATACCATAGAATGGTTCATAATGCATACTCGCATGATTCGGACACGAAGACGCAAACCTGGGCATGGACTGATTTGGAAGCGGACTGTGTTTCGACTTTACCACTCAGAGCAATTGAAGTGCCTAAAAACCCAAACTCATCCAAATTGCACAACTTGTTTGAGGTAGTTTCTCTACCGATGGTGATCATACTTGCTTTAGGAGTACCACCAAAGTCCGGATCCATTCTATCCATTTAGGGGTTGGATCCAGTTGATAAACATGCATGATCCCATGGGCCCAACCACCCGCAACTCGCAGCACGATTTTGGATCTCAGTGCTCTCAATCCTCGCTATCATCTTCAGTGGTTGTGGATGTTGTCGTGGTAAACATCATGGTCAAGGCTGGATCTGTGGTCACCTTAGGCACTCGAGAGGGTCTTCACTGTGGTGTCTTCAACCAGTCAGATACATCAATCAGTAGCACCGAATCAAATCGTTGTCAACGATAAACATGTGGGGTAGTAGCTGTAGCGGTAGATCTATGAAATGGAATGCTCGGCAGAGAATAATATCCATATGTAGATATATATCTATATATACGTTTATTCATAATTGATTGTGTAAGTACATACGTGATCATACGCTCACAAAATCTACATGGATCTACCCAGCAGGAGCAGAAGACTTTCCCACAGTCACCCAAGATCTTATCCGAAAAAAGGCTTGGGCCCTTCAACTCTTCAAAGTCAAGACTTTGACACGAAGGATTTGAATCACCATACAGAGAGAATTTCTAGATGCACAATATAGAGGTATAATGACGTACACATGTATCTGCACACATCCATATGTACAAGTGCATAGATAGATAGACAGGCAAACAGACAGACGGATAGACATAGATGGATAGATGGATAGATGGATAGATGGATGGATAGATAGATGGATAGATGGATGGATGGATAGATGGATAGATGGATAGATGGATAGATGGATAGATAGATAGATAGATAGATAGATAGATAGATAGATAGATGGATAGATGGATGGATGGATAGATGGATACATGGATACATGGATAGATGGATACATGGATAGATAGATAGAGGGAAGATAGATAGATAGATAGATAGATAGATAGATAGATAGATAGATAGACAGACAGATAGATAGATAGAAAGATAGACTGATAGACTGATAGACTGATTGACTGAGTGACTGATAGACTGATAGACTGATAGACTGACAGACTGATAGACAGATAGACTGATAGACCGATGGACAAATGGACAGGAGGACAGATGCACAGATGGACAGGTAGACAATGCACAGATAGGCAAATGGACAGACAAATTGATAGATAGATAGATAGACAGACAGACAGACAGACAAACAGGCAGACAGACAGCTTGATAAGTAGATAGATAGGTAGATAGGAGATAGGTAGATAGATCGATGAGTACCTACATGTACATATGCATCACATCATTTTCAACCACCAGGAAGTATCAAAAGCAATTCTTCGAAATGGTCAACTATAATTGGTAATTGGTTGAGAAGTATTGTCTGACAGTTAGTTGACAAACAAACCTCATCAGCCATTGTGGTCTATACTGAACTGTTATCGAGTATTCATCAGCCTGCGTTAATCATTGTTGATGATTTGGAAACCAGTATCGCCCAACAAAATTCCACATTCTTTGCAACAGTTTGTTGATTATTAATCTTTACATGTCATTATCCATCACTATGAGTGTTACCCGTGAGTCAACGGTGCAATAGTCACTTTGAAGAAGTTGGCTTTTTCTTGCCGTTGTATCAAAGATCACCATTCATCGACATTCATAGAATTCATAAACAAGTTAGCCACTGCTACAAGCATTTAGATACCATCATCAAACCCTTATCACGGTCACCATTTACCAGCGTTAATAATGAGTAGCCACTACAAAAGCACAACTGTGAGCATCACTCACAATCACTACGTATCATTAACCACTAGTCAACCGTGATTACGGAATTCCAACCACCATTCACCGTACCGTCACAAACCGCTGACCATTAAATAACCACCACTAGGCACCCTGATTAACCTGTAATGAACCACTATCGTAGCCATTCTTTACTATGAAATTGATGAAATCACTATTTTCTCAGCACTAGTCACTACATGAGTCACCACAATTTGCCACGACGTCACCACGGTCACCACACCCCGTCGCT
>VSDK01025167.1:398296-427377 GCA_009767595.1 Symbiodinium kawagutii
CCCCGCTGCACCCGCCGCTGCCGCAGCAGCTTCGTGGGCAGTGGTGTTGTCCATGCCAGCGACCTGGCATTGCAGCCCATTAAAACGGATAACAACCATGAACTATGACCACGGTATCATGATACGATCTGTAAACATGGGATGCTTTTTTAATGAAAAAAACAAAGTGACTCTGAATTGATGGTAAATGATTGTTGAAGTGAAGGATAACAACCACAAACTATGTCCAAACACAAGCATGGACAGTAAGATACACAATAAATCGATGTTTCTCGAGCCATAGGGGACCCTCGAGTTATCATCCAATATCAACCATTTATGTATAAATAATTTATGGTAATAGTAATAAGCCAACCATGACTTTAGGGTTCCCTATTTTGAGAAAGAACCATTTCTAGTGACTCTTTGGTTAAGCAACTAAGCTGGTGATGGTTAAGCGATAACGATTTTATCAAAGATGCTTAGTGATGGCTGAGATTTCACGGATTCAACCACCCATTGAAGGTCTGCAGGCTTCCCAAATCAATAATGTTCTGTCAACTAACCCATCCATCCATCAACTAATCATCAACGAGCCAACAAATTCACCATCAACCAACCATCAATTTCTCATCCATCCACACATCAGCTAACCGTCAACGGCTCAGTCGTTCCATGGCGCCCCAAGAGGCCTTGCCCGCAGCGAAAGCTGCTCTGGCTGCGGCCATGGCTGAGCTCATCACCCTGGGAACAGCACTTTGTTCATGGCTCGGGCGGTGAATTAATGGCCGGTTCTTGGCTTCATGGTTGGGCAAGGGTCAAGTCATGGTTACTGGGCAAGGGTCAAGTCATGGTTACTACTCAATTGGTGGTTCATCCCAAAATCATGGCAAGGAGATGGTCAATTGATGGTTCATGGATGCTTGAGGGTGAATTGATGCTTAGTTGATGGTTACTTGATGGCCAAATGATGGGTAAGTGATGGTTGAATGATGAGTGATAATGGTTGAAGATGATTGGCCATGGTTAGTGATGGTTAAGATTGCTGAATATTGGATAATACTGGCTAGCACCATTGCTACTACGATCCCCAATCAGTTGAGCGACTAACTTATGACAACCCAATTGGGTGAACAAAGGCAAGCAATCAATTACTTGTTGATGGTTGATCTGTCAACCAGGTTCAATCATCGCAATTGTTGATCTTACCACAATTCATGAACTGATATGGGTAAAGTTTCATTCCACTATTTGTATGAGTTCTTCATGATTGCCAATCATCACGAAGCAAGCAACCAACATTGCTGTTACATCCCAAGAATTCATAAAGGGCTATCAGACTATGAACCACAATTTACCCCTACTTTGCGCGAAGTATTTTAAATTTACCATGCATTAGCAATGAGATAACCATGAATTAACCAGCAACTATTTGTGCATGAATCATCGAGCAACCCCTAATTAACCACCAAGGAACCATTAACCAATCATGAATCAATCAGGAATTAATACCAAGTAACCCGCAATCCAGCGCATTAGCCGTCAATGAAGGCTGAACAAACCCTCAAGTAACCGTCAAAAACTGATTGACCCGTTGCTTTACCATTTATAAATTGTGATTTAACCATCGATTTACCATATTAGCCACTGATTTCAGCATCAATTCACCACTAAGCAACCGCTACTTAACCATCAAACAAGCATGAATTGACCGGGGATTCACCATGGATTCACTGTCACTTAATCATCAATTAAGCGTGGATTCACCATGGATTCAGTGTTACTTGAGCATCAACCAATCATGAATCAACCATCAATCTACAATAGTGTCATTCCTGAACTATGGAACTATGAATTAAGAGATTCTTGCCCATTGATGATACATGAATGAACCATCCGTGAGCCATCAATTAAGCATCGACTAACAATGAAAGAAACCATCCACCGGCCATCAATTGACCATGGACCAACTTCAATCAATTATCAAGTCAATATGAATTAACCCTTCATTAACCCTCAATTACCCATCAACTAAGCATGAACTAGGCATAAATTAACCATCAACTAACCATCAGTTGGTCATTCATTACCCATCAGCTAGCCATCAACTGACCATGAACGAATGCTTGACTAAGCATCAAGCAGCCATCAACCAGCCACCGCTTAGCCATCAATGAACCATGAAAGAAACCTTAACTAACCACTAATTCCAATGGTTTTGGCATGTTTTGGCCCATGAACCCGCCATAACCCACCCATGCCCTGCAATCCCAGGCACAAGGGCAGAGTGTTGCCGGGCCCTGCCGGCCCGCGGGCGATCTGTGTGGCGCAGCCTGCTACACGTGCCTCGCAGCTGGTGGACCCACTAGCACATAGATGGCCATGAATGGTTAGCCATTTCGGATGGCTGTTTTTGTTACAGTACTTGGTTGATTGAGAAATTGACGCTTAGTTGATGGGAATTTGACAGTAAGTTCATGGCTAGTTGATGTTTATTCAGTGGTCAGTCCATGGTTAATCAATGGTTTAGGAACGATTGATTGAAGGTGAATTGATAGTTGATGATGGCGAACAGTGGCTCATTGATGGTTGATGGTTGATTGATAGAGTCTTGATGCTTCATGATGGCCAATGGATGGAAAATCATGATCGATTCATGCTAAAATTGGGCCAACTGCTGAACAAAACTCGATAATCTCAATAGTCAATCATGGTTTCCAAGGGTCTGGGCGTGGTAAATCAATGTCAGCAGTTGCATCGAGCACTTCCAATCTTCATGCCTTCACCAATGCATGGTGCCACCAAGGGACCGCAATTTCCGCGGCTTGGGCTTCGGACATCCCAGCCTCCTGCAAAGATCCAGCGAACACTGGGACCGTTGAGCTGGTCACACAATCTTCGGGGTACTTCGGGGTACCAATGAGGAGCCTCATCTTGGCTCAAGAAGAGGTCAGAGGAGCTGAGATGAGCTGCGGTGATCTCCCACCTCATAGCGATCTCCCACTGTTCCGCAGCCTACTGACCAGTCACGACTGCAGGGTTCCATGGATAAACGCGTTACAAATCTGCACTTCCATCCACTACTGTGGGTCCGCGAGGTGAAAGCCAGGGTAGACCCAGCTCATCACCGCTACCGTTGCCAGGGAAACCAAACAACCACAGCTTGGTTTCATTATAGGGGTCTCCCACATCCAGCCTGTGCTGCGTGCACACCTACCCTCAAAACTTAAAGAGAAACGCAACCAAATACGGGCAACAAGAAAACCAAAGGGAAGCTCTCAGAACGGGCAATGAAGCTCTCGTACGGAAGATGTGGTCGGTGTGACTCTCTCCCACATTGGGAATGTCTGCACGTACAGATCCGTTAGCGATTCTCAATGGTTCAAAGAGATCTGGAAACAGGATCCATCAGTGGTGCTTTCTCTCAGAAAAAGAACCCTTCGACACGGTACCAAGAGTGCACTTCTGCACCTGGAGAACTTAGACCCAACCAGGACAAGAATGTGCAAAACAAGCTGCGATAAGAGGTCATATGATAAACCAAGACTACAACAAGACTGCAACAATATATATCCTAAACAAAAAAGGACTGGCCATACGTACTTCGAATCAACTCGATGGATTTGGGAGGTTTATCTGCTTTCTATGACTGGCTGTATGGAAAACCCACAGCTGTCCTGGGCTGTCCGGAAGGCAGCCTCAGCATATTCAGGCGCCAAGTATTCCGTGGTCGTTGTTGTTGTCGAAGTCTCGGTTGAAGTTGTGGTGCTCGTAGAAGTGCTGGTGGTGATGGTGGTGGTTGTCGTCGTGGTGACCTTTGCAGAGCAGCACTAAACATTTTGGATGATACCATTTTTCTGTTGCAGCATGTTTATGTCTTGAAAATGCTGGTATGTATCATCAAAAAATGCTGAGCTTTCGCTGACCAAAACTGTTTTGGGGCACTAAAAAGTGATAGACGGCAATAGCAGATGAAGTGAAGGACAATCTGTAGTTCTTGGAACACAATACAGGTTGCCTCCGTGCAAGAAAAATGTCGCGCACTGAGTGCCAAACTGTAACTGTAGTCGTGGTTGTTGTGGTCGTTGTGGTGACTGTCGTCGTAGTGGTCTGAGTTTGCGTGCCAAACTCAGAAGTGGTTGACCCTGTCCCTTCACCAAGCTACAGAAAGGCACTGAAAAGGGATTTTTTTTCATGCAATGGTCCGTTGATATTCAAACATTCACCGCACACAAGTTGGACTCTGGATGAGCATAGAAATCCACCGGAACAAATTCCATCTTGTGCCCTTTCCGTTTTGGGTTTCCCAGTTCATGGATAAACTCCTTCAAAGCAGCGATTGTATAACCAAATTGCAATGAGCAATTCAATCTTTCAACGCTTATTTGCTGTTCACAGAGAAATCAATTCACAACCACCTCACGCTGAGATCGAGACAGTGACAGTGACGGATGTCGTGGATGTTGTGGTTTCGCTTTCGGTCGTCTGCGGGGAAACCGTGCAGGATGGTTAACAACCAGCAGTTAACAATGACAGCGGCAAGTAATGGGTGTTGATACGCAAGGGTTCATGGCAACGGGACAACAATGATTGAGAATGCTTAGCGATGGCTCCCTGATACCCAAGATAATGATGCACAATGATCAACGATGCGCAATGACAACAGGGAGGTGTTTTGTCGCAAGGAGCCACCCCAAACCACCAGTACACCAATGGCATATGGCAAATGCTGGGAAATCCTGGAATCAAGCTGTTGGGAAGCTCAAGTGTAAAAATTCAGGTACGGGTGAAAGATGATTCTCATGTCTGATAACTGGTATAATTCTTGGCTGTGATGCTTCCTGGCACCATCTCACACCTCTTCGCTGTCTTCATCCTCTTCCTCCGTAGTGGTGGTGGTGGACCTCGAACTAATCGCCACATCTTTGGACACGAAGTACATATTTCCAACCTGACCAAGTGGCAGCTTAGTGGCACGTGGCCACGACAATTCTGTCGCGCAACTTTCGGGATGTGATTGGAAGTGCTGCTTTGCTCTCGTGTTCACATCGCGTTGTTTAATTCAGAATACAAGTAAACATCACCTAAGTTTTATAAGGTAGCGATGTGATTGAATCATTGATGTATGTATGTGTTCCTCTTTTGTTGTTGTACTGTATGCATGATAGGCGTCAATTCAACTCATGCTGACCGCATGATGTGGAGACCTTGTTCTTTTTTTTCGAGGTAATTCAGCCACCTTCGCTTGGACTTATTCGTGTATCAGCCAGTTTGACTACAGCTATATCTCCTAGTAGACTCGTGGTCATCCTAGTTCTAAAGCACCAGTCCTCACCATGATCAACCGCCTTAAGCATAGACTAACCAGCTTGCCAAGCAAAATCTAGTAGCCATTTTTGCCACCTATGAGCGGCTTATTATGCTGCAAGCATCATTTCCGATCAATTGAGCATCAACTTACCTCAGCTCACAATGGTTTAATCATTGACGAACCATCACTTAGCCTTTCATGAGCATCAGCCATCAACTAACCATGAATCGACCATAACCTCAACTACCCCGTGAGTCAACGATCCATTCGCCAGCAATTCACCATCCACCAAACCATTTGCCAGCGACCAAGCAGGTCAGTGTGATCCTACAAGCTGAGGTTTCCCCTGAGAGGGGCTCAAACATGGTTCACTTCGGTTGATGATTGATGATTGATTGTGGTTGATTCTGGTCCCTTATGGCTCACTATGGCTCAGTATGGCAAATTGTGGTTCGTTACGCTTGAGTAGGTTTCATAATGGGGAACCAATGGTTGATTATGGATACTGATACTGACTTTTTTATAGTGGCTACGATTGATTCATCATGGTTCAGAATGATTGCAACTGAACAATCGTGAGTAATCATGGTTCATAAGAATCAAGGACGGCTAGTAATGGAACACTTGTGGCTGGTAATTATTCAGCCGATGTTGGTGGTGGAATGGGCTTCGTAGTTTGGAATAAAATTGCACCTCTTCGCCCCTGCTTTCCCCAAATGAAAGCGATCCGTAAGTGGTTAATGACCGCTCTGGCGACTTGTCCAGCACCAAAACCGCCAGCATGATGACACCTTGCCAACCATCACTATCATTCAGCATCATTCAGCATCATTAGCCATCACTGAGCATCACTGAGCATCATGAACCACTTACATTAACCAATGGATCCTTCACCAATGGATCCACGCTATGGGCAGCCCATCGGCGCCGCCTGGCGAAAATCGTTATAGGCCCTGACCTTGGAACGGACGCAGCTGCGGCAGTACAAGCGTTGCTTGGGAATTCGTTATTAACAACTCATCAGTTTCTGGTTGAAACGATTGATGCTTATACAAACTATGATCAATATACCTGAACCATTGCTGGTTGTTTTTGAAACAATCAGTTTCTGCTGGTTAAACTATGATCAACGGCGCCATGGATAGCATTAGCATTGGCTGATGGCTATAGAAACTGGTAGTTTTTAATCAACATGAAATAATACATGGATTGTGTTTGATCGATGTGCTCATCAGATCTTGATCAAGAACAAGGACAGAATCATTGATTGTCATCCCGACCAGAGTCATTACACCAGTCGTTGCAAATAGCAATGACTTGGACATGCCCATGTCGCGGCCTCTAGCCATTCCCAGCAAAAGAAATGTGTATGACATCCTGCTGAAGGAAATTGCATTCCTTCGACATTCCATGGCTATACTCGCTGTTGAATATTTGGTGGGTGTATACCCTTACATCCCAATTTTGAAACTCTGAGCATCCAAAGAGGAAGTTTGTATATGTAAGGGAAATCCCTGGATGTGTGCACATTAACGCAAACGCAGCTTCTCAGTATGAAACGACAACTTCCACATTTGTCCTCCTTATTTTGTTGGGGCGGGGTTCTGAGGGAGGCATGGGTCTACATGAATGTTGCGAATCTCACAAGATATTCTTCAATTTCTTCAACACACATCTCATTGTGGCTTCGATAAGACAATCAATCAACAAAAACAATCAACCCAACAACCAACCAACCAATCTTTAAACCAAAAAAACAAACTAATCTTTAACCAAACAACAAAACCAAACCAATCCAATCCAATCCAACCCCAACACCACCCCAACGCCGCTTCCAAGTCGCCACGATGCTCGGCTGAAGGCGTAGACCCCATTTTCCCGACGGGCCGATGCTTTCCTGCGAAGCGTTGCCTTGCCGAAGATCATGGCGGTTCGTCGGCTCAGAAGTGGCGGGGGGGGGGGGAGTGGACCACTTAGTGATTAGTGGTGGACTAGTGATTAACCTGATTCGTCACTGGTTAGTTAGGTGGTTCAGTGGTGAAAACTGGGTAGTTCATGACTAAGTGGTGAAGCTAAGTGGCGAGACATGGATCAGAAGTGGTTAGTACATGACTAAGTGGTGAATATTGGTGAATAACCCATTTGTGGTGAATAACTATGCGGTGAATACCTGATTGGTGGTTCAGTGGTGAATAGCCACAACCACTTTTTTATTTTCATCATCACAGCACAGAGACAATCATGTCGCAGCTGCAAAGCAAGAAAATTATCTAATTACATGCATAGTCAGGTCCATAGCTCTCCATAAACTCCGAAACATAGAGACTGTCGATAGCATCCATCACATCGGGGGGAATGGGATTGGAAGAGGGGGTAGGAGAGAGGACCGCTTGACAGTCAGCCACCATCGAAAAGCCTCTGCAATCATGCGGTTGACAGATGGTGGATACTCTTTGAGGGATGCCGTGTTCCATTCACCACGGCTGCCTGCTACCTTGCCCATGCGCAATGGGGGCGGCAAGGTGGATCGGGTTCTGAACTGGACACTGAACTGCTCGATGGGTGGTCCATGGGAAACCAACAGTGATGTCGGTTTTGGTGATTTCGCACCATGATAACCTTGAAGAAGGAGATGTCGCACTGATCCAGGGAGCATCGCCAGGGTCTCCAAGACATTCAAATTCCAAATGGATGGCGAATCGGGAAACCTGTCAGGGTCAGGCGGCGCCGGGTGTTCAACCATTGCGAACTTTCCCTGACACCAGAGGCGTAGACCTGTCTGGCTTCTCGGAGGAGAAGAGTGAAAGTAGTGCCCAAGGGTTCTGTGCGCTCCTCAATGGTCGGGGCCCCACGTGGTCTTCCTTCCATCGTTCACGGCTGACGCTCCAGCTCTCACATGGACGGCCGGCAATCAAGCCGGCAATATGTCCTGCCCTCAAAGCCCGAAACCATAGCCATAGAGCTCGATTGGCAGGATCAAGGCAATTACCGTAGACCTTGCGCACCACGATGTCCAGTGACACCACAATGGGAGTCGGTAGTGGGCCCCAGTCGATCTGCTCCATGTAGTGCCGGATATCATTCTCACGGCGCCTGCCGCTGAAGAGGCGCAAGAAGATTGGACGGTCAGATGTCAGGGGTTTCTGACGGGCCGTCAGGTTCTTGATTGCGTCCATCGGGATGCGCTGAAGCCGTTCACCAGGTGGCAGCATGCGGCGCAGGAGGGGTTCTTGCTCCAGCAGCTCGGGGCATAGCCAACGGAAACAAAGCTGCTGCTCGGCGGAGTCAATGGCTGTACACCAATGAATAGTCACTGCAGGGAGGAGTCGGCGTCGATGTCCATGTTCTTGTCGAAGGACTGTGCGCCAGAGCATCAAAGTGGATCGCATCTCTTCAAGGGACGCACGCCAAGCTCGAAGGCAGCAACGAATCTGCTCCAAGGTTGCAGCAGCAGCATCAGGCGCAGTCGGATCATATGGCCAGGCTGATTCCAGGTCCATCAAGGCCGTGAGGAGGTCAAGCTCATGCGGGGAGAAGGCCGTATCCAGGCCAAACAATCGGCCCCCAGCGGTCTGTGGCACAGGTCCAGCAGCTTGAAGAGGTGGAAGGAACGTGAATTGCGACTCCGAATTCCAAGCACGGCCCCGCGCCCAGGTATAGGGTCAACATGGACTCCACAACCACGTAGGTAGTGGAAGCAGGCTGGATTGATCCGAAAGTGCAAATACAAGCGCGAAGGGTTCAGGAAGTCTTCAGGCAACATGCGCAGGTTGGCTGAAGACACCAGGTAACGTGCTGGAGCCTTGCGTCCATGAGCTCGAAAAGTGTGGATAGCCCAACCTTGTTTGGTTCGAAAGCATTTGTGGCAGGGAATGCAAGGAAAAAGGTACAGCTCTTCATCCACAGTCTCCAGGGCAGCAGGAACAAGGTTCGAGTCAAAGGCCTGAATCCAGGTCCGCGTCCTCCGCAGCCAAGGTCCTGTCTGGTCAGCCCAGAAAACCCCCGTATCGAGGTCTGGGGGCGCAAGCCCTAATTGATCTGGTCATCCACCTGTTCGTGGGTATACAGCACCGGAACCAGTGGGTCCTCCTCATCATCAGCCACGTGGGCGCGACGCTCCAAGGCCGCCATCTGCTCCGAGGACAAACGAAGGCTTCCAGCCCACTCCGGAACAACATGTTCCTTGGCCCGGACCAGCAGCCCGCATCGAGGCGCCCCTGGCTGATGGAACCTGCTGACCCACCTTCGGACGATTCGGACGTGGAGGCGCGCCCCCACTTCAACTTGGACGAGTCCCCTGACCCCGCTGTTCCACCACCGCCTGGCCTCACCGAACTCCCGGAGCCCCCATTGCCACTGCACATCCCGCCTGAGGAGTACAAGCCCACCTGGTCCCCACTGGATCACGAAGCAGGATTTTGTTCCACCTGCAGGTGCCTCTGGCCCTGACCGTGAACGGTCACCGCCACTGAGAGGCTTTGTGCGTGCTGCCAACCAAGACCTCCCTGCCAATGCCATCCGGTTCCAGGTGGGCCCGGACAACCATGCTTTTAGCAAGTTTGAGGTGTTGCCACCGAGTTTTCCCAGCGTCCCCAACTTCCTGGCGTCGCAGTTGGGGGGGTGTCGGAGAGCGAGATTGTCGGCAGGTTTCTCCATGTCACCCTCACAAAAGCCGCTGTCCAGAGGATCATCGAGGCCTATATCCCTATGCGCCTCCAGAGCCTGCAAGAAAAGATCTGGACAATGAAGTCGCTTCCCGGCCGTTCCACCAAGGGCATCGGCGCGGGCCTCTTGCGGGACAGGCCAACTGGTGAGCTACACCCACCCACATGTGCAACTCCTGCCGCAATGGATGGTTGGAATCGGCCACCTTTTGCATGCTTTGCAAAAAGGGTACCCGGGTACCATGGGCTCCTCTGTGCACCTTGGAGGCTGACGATGCGGTCTGGACGCTGACGGTTGAGGCCGGTGGGTCAAGCAACGGCAGAGGAGGCCCCAGGTGCCTCCGTCTCTCCCCTGATGTCAGAAGAGAAATGAAAGTTGGCAGCGGATGCTTCCAACATGGGCCAGGCCCCCCTTCCCACGTCCAACGAGGCCGAGATTACCTTTGCCGACGCGGTCCCGGCCTGTCTACGGATGAGTCTGCGTGAAGAGGTGCTCGAGCAGACTGCTGCTGCCGATGAAGAGGCTGCCAAGGACCTCTTCTCCTTCCACCAGGAGGCCATGAAGAAGAAGGAGAAACAATCCTTTCAAATCTTTCACCCTGAACCACCCAAGGCCTTGCAGATGCAAGCGGAGATCCTTCAGGGCAAGCACCTGGTCAAGAAGGACCTTGAAGAGGAGGCCGCGGAGAAGAAGCGCAAGACCGAGCTGGTTGATGACGCGGTCCAGCTCAACTTGCAAGTCCTGCAACCACTGCAGGAGGGGCTCCAGGAACCTGCAGACACCGAAATTGTCAGCAGTGGTGTCAAGCTGGTCCGGCATGCCAATTTGCTCACCTTCCGTGAAGAGCTTCGCAAACAATGGCTGGAGTCCAAGGGCAACTCTGAGGAGGCATGGGCCAAAGCCCAAGTGGACCTGGACATTGCCAAGGCGGCCAACAAACAGGTCCAGGCGGAGCAGCAGAAGTGGATGAAGATGTTCCGCCTCAATCCCACGGATCCCTCCATTTGGCCGGAGGGGTTCAAGATGAAGATGGAGGGCGGCCTCTTCTGCCCCATGGATGCTGACCCCGGTGTTGCCCGCATCACCCCGACTGAGGTCAACAGGGAGTATGTGGACTTCTCCGTCAAGTTGAACCACGGATCCAAGCACCTCCCGCCTCGTCTTCTCAGTGAGATGCCTGAGTTGCAGGTTGAGCAGGCACAGCAGGCCGAAGGGGCAGGTGCCTCCGGCCCTGATTCCCAGGGCTACTTCAACTCTTTGAACGAGGAGACGAAGAAGATGAGCATGGTGCTGTGGGCTTTGAAAGCTCAC
The DNA here is from genome assembly GCA_009767595.1 of Symbiodinium kawagutii. Taxonomy (NCBI): domain Eukaryota; class Dinophyceae; order Suessiales; family Symbiodiniaceae; genus Symbiodinium; species Symbiodinium kawagutii. Next base: position 409,563 of record VSDK01025167.1, read on the forward strand.
AAAAGGCAACAACGTTCAGGAAGGGGCAATAGACCAAGGTAGCCAAAGAGGCGCACATCTGACCATTGACAATCTCGGCGCAAAAGTCGTAGGAGAATGCGTCGAAGGGCACCATTGAGGTATTTGGTCTCCTTGTCCTTCAAGGGGGGCCATGTACCACCATTCCAGAAAAGGATCGGGAGAACACAAGCACGAAGAAGTTGAACACGAGTGTCAATCTTAAGGTCAAGGTTCTGGTAAACTGCGCGACGGTTACGGTTGAATGCCGAAATGGACCCATTGGCGTGGACCTGAACACCAAGATGCTTGTAGTGAGCAACAAGTCTGATGGAACCAGCGGCAGCTGTCGAGACACTGATAGCGCCATGGTCGGTAGCAAAAAGCTGGCGTCGAAGGCCTCGAGCTCCTTTCCCTCTCAACAAAACCAGAGCTTCGGTCTTACCAGAGCCGTAGTTGAGCAACAGCCCATGCTCGGCCAAGCGACCGATGTAGCTTTGAAAGACATGGCTGCAAGGTGTCGGTCAGCGCGTGTGGGTTGTCATGTTGTACAAGAACAGCCACATCGTCTGCCCACACAACATTGAGGCCAGATGTCTCGCACTCAGTGCCAGGCGCTGCCCTGAAATCCCGACATCCGTTCCAAAGGATGCAGGTCTGAACACCTAATTCTCGTAGTTCTGATTCGAGAGTGCGTAACAGCTTCCCCATGGTTCCTCGAAGCGTCTCTGTCACATCTGCCCCACCCCTGACGCGGAACCATGTATGTCGATGGAACGCGGTGCCAAAATCACGTAACCATGATGGACAGCCGGTCTCAGATAGAGCATCGGGGTTCAAAGCCGCAGTGATCAGGCTGTGGAGGATGTTGTCGGGGAGGATCATGGATCGAAAGACAAACATCAAGTCAGACTGTGCGCAAGTAGGTCCCACAGCAAGCGAACGCAAAAGTCTGTAGTAGGCAGAGCGGATGTCAATGAAGAAAACTCCACAGGACAGCTTGCTCTGTCGAGTCAGTAACAAAAATGCGTTCAAGGTGTGGGAGGCGAAGTCCACACCTTTGCCAGGAAGTCCACCAAGCTGTAGATGGTCTGCGGTCTTGGCATGCCATGCAAGACTTAGTGTGGGGGCACGAAAGGTGTTGCGCAAACACTTGGCCAAGTGACTGCTCACCAAGATACCTCGAAAGGAGTCGGGTGAAGTGGTGGGACCTTTGCGTTTCCACACCTCATGAAGCACTCCGCCTTTCCAGTGGAGGGGCTCCACATGGTAAGGCACACTTCAGATACAGTGGAGCCAAGTAGTGGGTCATCCAACGCGCTGCATAGTGGCATAGTTCTGGTGGCACTAGATCGGGGCCACTGGCGCGATGCGGTTTACATCTTCGCATGGAGGCCTCCACGTCTCGCAAGGTAGGGAGGCTTCGCAACAGGTTCTCATCAGGGCACTTGTAGCTGCAAAGCTCGGTGTAGATGCATAGGTGGCGCGAAGCATCCGGGTGAAGCTTGCGACCGCTTTCAATCTGCGCAATGTGGTGGCGCCAACATTCTCGGAGTTGAGCTGGATCGGCGATGAAGGAACCAGAGCTGTCAGGAATAAGGGGAAGAGGTCGGTCTCGAACTCGTCGGGTGGAGCATAGACCAGCACGTCGAAGTTTGAAATAGATCTGGTCGTTGGGCGCTTGTTCGGCTTCTTGCGCAAGGGTGGCAAGAAAGCTCGACCTCCGATCACGGAGAGCTGTACGCAAATCACGTACTTGGCGTAGTTCTGGACGGTCACGAAGGTGAGCATGTTGGCATTTAAGAGCCCAAAGGAAGGCTTTCAGCCAAGCTTGGCGAAGCTGGAGTCGTCCGGTCCAAACTTGCCAGCAAACCGCCTCATCGCAGTGACGGCCAAGTTGGGCACGAAGAACAGCTTGACGTCGTAGAGCTTGTTTGCGACTACGAAGTGCCCAGGCGGCGTCGTCGATGTATGGCTTGCGAGGGACGCTGCGTTTGTTCGGAAAGAATGTAGCCAAACTTGCAGAAAGGGCTTGGCGGCACTGACGCCAGCGGTCATGTACATCTGTGGTCCACGCTGGTTGGGCAAGGCCTGCAAATACGCGATTCCATGTAAGGCGGTCTCGGCATTGGCGAACAGCTCTCCAGTCAACTCTGTAGCGCGGTGGAGAGGCACACTGGCGGCGGCCTCTGTGATGTTTTTGGCTGCGAATCGAGGCAAAGAGCGCAATATGATCCAAAGACCCCTGTCCAACTTCAAGGTCAGGAAGAGCCGAGGAGCAAACTGCACAATGTTGCCAAGATGTAGTCGAGACGGGATCCCAGGATCCCATTGGTAGCGGAGCTGAACCACGTAACCGAAGGACCTGAATGGATGCCAGGAAATGCGCTAGGGATTCAAAGCTGGGTCAGTTCTGCAAGTTCTCTGAGACGAGTGCCATTGGAGTCCTCGTCATCTGGAGAAAGGTTCCCAACATGGTCGTTCTGAATGCGTCCCAAGGCTGCATTGGCGTCAAGCAGCAGCACTGGGAACAGGTTGCCAGGTTGCGAGGTGATAGTTTCAGTCAACAATGTCCACCAGGCAGCTTTGGCGTCCTCAATATGCCCCTTGCGTGGTGCATGGCCAACAACAAACAAGACCTGGAAGGCATGGGTGGGGCTCCATACCACCGCAAGCAATTCCGAAGTGGCTTTGACTGCGACTGCATCTGAGGGCGAGAAGGTGTACTGTCGGCCATTGCAAGTACCCAATGGTTTGGAAATACAAATCCAAAGTTCTACACCTCCTTGACCATTGTGAGAAGCAGATTGGTATTTCACAAAATTGGACGTGTGGACCATCCTGTTCTCCTTGACACGTGTTTCCTGTAGGCCAAGAATGTGGATGTCGAGGTCAAGTGCTTGCTTCTCCAAGAGGGCCATCCTCCCCGGGAGCTGCATAGAAGGTTCATCCTTGTCATGGAGGGCGCACACGTTGAAGGAAACCAAATTAAAGGTCTGCTCGAAGATGTAGCTGCAATAAGAATTGATTTTCCATACCCCAATGTCCAATCAAGCGACTCTGGGCGGCCACAAAGTTGAGCACGGTGAGGAACACGAAGTTGGTCGCCAGCAACTGTAGGAAAGCAATGTGCTTGTAGACGTTGACGAGCAAGTAGCCATAGCCATCGAAGAGCAAAACCATCTTGTTCAAAGAGGGCACTGAAATCAAAACCACTGCTTCCCGGAGCCGGCCGCAACAAGGAACATTGGGCCAAAGAATTGACAAGCTCATTGTGGGGGTGACCTCGATGTGCTTGAACACGACGGCAATGAATATGCATCGGTTCCAAAATGGCTTCCAGTCCTTGCATCAGCATACGTAAGTTCCCGGCGATGGACAGGGAAGTATTGAAGCTCCCTTCCATGGCAAAACCTGTCGATGTGGGGTCGAACTGGAAGACCAGGTCGGTGACATCTGCACTGCGTGAGTAGGCATATAGCACCGCCCACCATAGAGCAGTGGATTCCGCCGCTGCACTATCACGTGTATGGGCTCCGATGTAGAGAGGGTCTTCGGCAGAGGTGATGACCCATCCAGAGAGCCATCCTTCAAAGCAAAGCTGGATCTCTTCCTCAACTGTCTGTCCAAGAAAAGCCGCAAAAGCCCAAGCGGCACAATCATCAGCGAGGTTCGAAGATCCATCACTAATATAGGTGTAGAACACGGCCAGGTACTGTATGATGTAGGGCGTCACCAGCAAACCAAGCAACGGTAGCTTCATGCAGCACGAAATCAACTCGATGGGGAGTGCGAACTTCCAAGGCTGCAGGAGTTGGTTGCTCAAGAACGGAAGAAGGCGGAAGAGTAAGGGAGAAGGGAGGAAAAGAGGGAGAGTCAGCATCATCGTCATCACCAACCGAACTGAAACCCAATAACACTCCCAATGCATCTTCGATCAACAGAAGTCTTGGACCTGCTTCAAACTGCCCACTGCCAATTTGACTAGAACTACCATGTTCAAGGTCGAGGGCAGCAGCAGGATGAATCGTTACCGGTCGTGAAACAGTCTTGCATGCGGCAGTGGGCTGAACATTTGAAACACTAGCGTGACCAGGGTCATTATGATCCTCTGGTCCTGTTGCTGGCTTTTGTGATTGTGCGGATTCGGTGCGCTCAGTACTTGAACTGATTCTCCAAGAAACACTGATGTCGCTTTCACCCCCATGCGAATCAATTTCAGTGTTGTTCTCAGGTTCCTCCTGTTGTTCCTCAATGCTCAGGAACACAAAAGCACCATGAAGAACTTCTCGGGCAGGACCGGCATTCCGCAGAGTCTGGCCATTCAGATCTAGGTAGATCTGGCTGCGTTGCTCTTCCAAACCAAAGCGCACCAAGAGGTCGTACTTCTTCATGGGGGAGACAACTGTGAGAGGCAGGAGAAAATGTTCAATAGCTCCACTTCAAAAATAGAAGTCCTCCAATCTGTCCAAGGAGGGAACTGAAGAAAGTCGACGAGTACCAACTGTTGTTCTTTTGCAGGGAGGAGTTCACAGGCTTCATGTGCTTCATGAAGTTCAGCGTAAGTCCACTGAACTGCAGCTAGGTCCGGCCAAAATTGCTGAACTTGATCTCTGAACTCTTCCTCATTCATCTCATTGTCGGCTGCAATGAGGAGGTCGTGTCGGGCAATCCTATCACGGTTTTCCTCCAGCAAAGGGCGCCAGATATGAATCATACCGTCTCCATTCAAAGGAGGAGGCGTTCTGGCTCTCCATTCTCGCACAGGCTGCTCTTCCTCAGCATCAGCCTCGCTGTCAGCTGGATCCTCTTCCTCCCCAATTTCCTGTTCTGGTTCTTCTTGATCATCATCTCCGTGGATGAGACTAAACAGACGGAACTCAGTCTCATTCGGACGCGGAGGGATTCGGAGTTGGCGCATAGGGGCCGCAAAAGGCTCAAGGCTAGGAAAACCAGGCCGTCGCAATTCACTCTTTTCACAAGCTTGACTGCAGTCAGGTGGACGTCCCGCATCATAGTCCCAGGGAATGACCCTGACAGGCGCAGGAGACCATGGTACTAAACCGTGCCTCCATTTTGGCCATCGTCCTCGATGTCGATGGTCTCGATCGGCTTGGAGTCCTTTGGTTTTGATGCCTTCACCTTCTCCTTGTTGTCTCTGGCTTTCAAAGCATTGTCCTTCTTGACGGGCTTTGGCATCTGTGGGCTGCCACCATGAGTAGTCGGGCTGGAGAAAACCGGCCCAGTGGGAGCCTCGGCCTGGAAGGGGATGGCACATGACGCCGTCGGAGGCATTGCACTTGGCGTGGCTGTAGTGGATGTAGGGCATGGCTGCTGTTGATGCAGGTAGCACAGCTGGTGGAGCTGCTGCTGCATCATGAGCATTGCCTGTTGTGCATCGCTCGCCGCCTTTTCTGCAATCAATACCCTCTTTTCCATGAGGGCATCTGCTTTGACGGGCTCCCCCAACACATCGTCTTCTGCTTCCTCCATGTCCACAGAAGGGGCCTGGAGTTGGGCCAATTCCTTCTTCAAGCGCTCTTGCTCCTGTTCGAAGCGCTCTCTCTCTCTCTCTCTCTCTCTCTCTCTGTCCTGAGGAGAGTTTTCTCCTTGTTGTAGAGCTTTCTCTCTCGATTTGGACTGACATCGAGCATACGGATCTGAGATTCGGACAGCGAGCCGGCATCCCCAGCCAGCATCTTCCGCATCATGTCCTTCAGGTCCGCTAACTCCTTGGAGGAGGGCGCAGCAGAGGATCCACCACCAGAGCCACCATGTTCTTGGGGAAGACGAAGCCTCTTGCCATCGAATCCCCATGTGAACAGCTCGCTTTGATCTTTGGGCTTTTTGGGTTCCCTTCGATCCTTCAACAAATCTCTTCAATAAAAATCTCCAGCCCTGGCCTTGATAAATGGTCTTACGCCGAACTTAAAAGTCTGGCACTTTGGTGCCCTTCCATGTATAAACATGTGGCTGATCTATTTAACGCTATCGAGGATGGGCGTCCGTGGCCCGACCCGTTGAAATTAGGCCTGGTCCATTTCATTCCTAAAGATGTTGAAGGCGGTATCCCAGAACCTCTCCAACACCGTCCTATCACTATCCTTTCTTGTATTTATCGTACATGGTCAGCCATACGTCATCGCGATCTTTCTGAATCATGGCAAAACGCATGGATTCCCACTGGTGCGTATGGTGTCAAAAATTCACAAGCTGCGGACATTCTCACATACCACACCTGTTGTGACATCGAATCAGCTATTCGCCAAAATCTCTTGCCCGGTGGTTTAAGCTATGACTTTGCAAAATGCTTCGACACAGTTCCCTGTCAGTTAGCCGTCAACATACTTCGTATTCGTGGCTGTGACTCCAAAGTTTGCCAAGCTCTTGATAATTTCTACCATCTCCATAGCAAGATTTTCAACATTGATGGCCACTTTGATAATCCTTTTGTCCCCGCAAACGGTATAGTACAAGGATGTTCATTAAGCATGCTCATCCTGACAAGTATGGTTGCTTGTTGGCACGAATCGATCATCCCGATCATTCCAGATGTTAAGCCCCGTAGCTACGCAGATGACCTCAGCGCGCTCATTTCAAAACCTTCCCAATCTCAGCTTCAGCGTGCAATTCGCCAAGTACATTCTCACACCCAAGTTTTCGCATCTTCCACTGGCCTTAAAGTCAACTCTCGCAAGACATTTACATTCGGCCACCAAAGCCTTGAAAAATGTTTGCCTTCCATTAGCACTCATAAGGACGCCTTTAGCCTCACTGGTGGTGTAGTCAAGGTATCCCAGGACAAGTGTTGGTCGGAATTAGAAGATCAGCGAGCCAAAAATTGGTCAGATACCACAAAATCTATCCGAATCTTGCCTGTAGGCTGGTTCACCAAAGTGAATCTTCTCCAACAGAGGTCATCCCAACTCACTTGGGGACATGGCACGCATAAACTAGCCCTCACCAAGCCTGAGCTTAGGACCATGAGAGCTGACGTAGTGCGTTGTTTGTTGAATACCGATGACTACAGAGCCTCACCCATGGCCATATTCACATTCCTAGCACCCCCTTCACTAGATCCTGAATTTAGCTTTCACTATAATGCCTTACGGATCATGCAGAGAGGGCTTACAGATACCCTACAGATACAAGAATTCGCCAAACGGGTCGCCGAGACCCAACCTAATCACGACGGCCCCGCCGCCCGTGTACATGAAATGCTAAATCACCCAGTTTTCCAAGAAGCCTTTCAAGCAGCACTCCGTGGTCAACCGTACCAACCCCAACAACCCCATGACTTAAGAGAAAGATGGAGGACGCAGGTGTGGAAAAACCTAGCACGAGACCGTCCGCAATCCTTTTCCGGTTTGCAGTATGGTTTAAAAAGAAAATTGTCCACTTCCCTCCTTCACATTTGGGCAAAACAAGCAGATACATTACAGCAACAATTGGACCAACAGTTGTGTCAGGAACCTGATCCCCTTGAAGATCCACGCCCTCATGAGAGTGCTAAGACTGCTGTTAGTGGCAGGATTGATGAATCCTGAATCTAACCACCGCCACAGGAAACTCAAAGGTGACATTAAATGCTCATGTGGAGGTGTCCCAACACACCATCATATCACATGGGAATGCCCTTTGTTCCAGCACCTTCGTGTCCCAGCGTTGCAAGCACTTCCTTCTTCATTAGAGTCCTTACCGGTTTGCTTTCAATATTGCACTCTAGTTCCCAATAATCTCGACATCAGCCAGCAAGCTTTGCATCAGATTCAGTCAGCCATCGTCACTATTTGGCAGCATCATATTCGTATGTGGAGTGAAGGAGACAACATAGCCACTGTTCAACAGGATCCAGAAAACAATCCCGCAGCATCATCAACTGTTACAGAAGAATTACCCGCAGAACGTAAAGGTCATTTGCTCCAACCTATACCAGATGGTACCGGCATGTTTTGTGTCAAATGTGGAATTTACACAACATATCTCAAACATGTTCGATCAAAGATCCTGAAGCATGCTTGCCGCTTCTCACAGTTGCCACCCGCACAATGGCTCACCAAACCGGGAATGCAACAAGCCAATAGTCGTCTTGATGAAGAAGAACGAAAGCTGAAAGAAGAGATAAATAAGCCTGGACATGATTTAATTTGGAATAGGAAAGCTGGTAGAGATGAATCTAAGCCAGATAGCTACGGCTGGATCTATTGTTTTAAGTGCCGTAGGACTTGGCCTTGGTGCAAACGACACGCAAACATTCCCAGATCCATTTGTCGCGAAACTGCCAGCAGCCAACCCACTCCCCAATGGGTCCTAGATATGAAAAGTCCCAATAGTCCCAACCCTCCCAATGTGCCACCAGAAGCTGCGCCTAGAAGACGAATCAGAGGAAAAACCTCTCTCAATCCATCGAATAGTAATACCAATGATGAATCCTTTTCACAGATTGTTCATGATCCAACCGCCGCATCATCTGCAGGAAGCCACACACATCCCAGAGCTGGCATCGGATAGCCAGCTCATCACAACCAGTGGTGGTGCCGCATGCATTGCTGCTGCTACAAGCCCCTACTACTTTTGGGTTCCCTTCGATCTTTGTCCTTCTTGCGAGGAAGATCGCCGTCGGTCCATTGCTGATTTCCCCACCATGCCATCTCTTTGTATGCCGGCCTGGAGTGATGGTCTTGCAAGAAAATGATTCTCCTGAACAGGCCTGGTGAAGGCGGGATTCCCCTCTGCCGCCTTTTCCAAATTTGTCCTCTGACTCGTTGGCGTCGTCGCCGCAAATGCCGATGCCACGCCGGCGAGCGTGGCTTCACTATGGCGACTGGGGCAACCGAGTGTTCCTCAAGACTAAGCTAAGAGGCAATCTCGAGCCCTGTCGTCCATCAAACAGTAAAACTATCAAAGCGTCCATTTTGAAGTACTGGGCGTAGCAAGTCTTGGCATGTCTTATCAAGGGTCATTTTCATGCTCTGCCGTCCGAGCTTGCATCTCCGCCCCCCACCTGATAGACCGGTTGTCCATGAGAATCGAGGATCCTAATCTCTGTTTGAGCCAATCACAGTGGTTTCGTCAACTAGTTGGTTAGGGTCAATCTATCAACCACTATTACCTCATTATAATGATGATTGTTAATAAGCTAATCTTGAATATCTTTAGTTGGGGATGGGTTGATGTTTGGTGGTTCATTGCTACATGGGAAGTGCTCACTTGATGCTGAATTGATGGTCGATAGGTGCTTCGTGAGTAATTTGTTAATGGTAAGTTGGTTGTTGAGTGACGGTTGAGAAGTTCAGAAGAATCAACAATGGTTTATTGATGGTCAATAAGTGGGGCATGAGTGGATCGTCAATGGTCAAAAATAATGAATCCAATTGCAAGTTGTTTTTTTAGCGGTCAATATGATTCTAGTATTCCGAATTCGTGGCTACTAATTCTAATGGCAAAGCAACAGTCTGTTTTCGGTTTTCTGGTTCATGGTTGATAGTTCACAGAATGATTGCCAAGCTCAGGGTCATTTAGGGATAGCTGACAAGAATTGCTTTTTGGTGAACTGTCTCAATCGTCAACAAGTGCTTGATTGATGCTCAATAAATCAACAAAAGAAGCATGGTAATTGGTCAGTGTCCTTTACACAGACTGCAAAAAAATCCTAGAAAGTTTGGGCAAATGCCCAGAATTACCACTCCATCAAGTACTACTCTGGCAAATCTTCGCGAAAAAATCATGCGACAGTGACGTTTGCTGACGAACATAGGAACACAACCCAGAACCCTGATGAGAAGGGCCACACAAGACAAAATACATTGGTAGGATTCTCTATCATAGGACTTGCTAAAAGTTGCAAAAGCAAAGGAAAGTTGGCGAATCTCTCTCCCTTGACACGCGCCCCCTGGTCTGGTAAACGAAATCGATTCCATGAGGCCCTCCATGTCAGAAAATTGGATCGGAAGCCCCCTTCATCGCTAGCCGTAAGCAGGTCACGACCAGCTTCAGCAACAGCTGACAAAGCATCAATCTTAACATATGGCAGTGGGTTCCCCATCATTAACCATTGGTTTTCCTATTATTGTTGGTGATTCTCTTCCACTATTGGTTGGTTAATATTGACCCATAGCCATATTTCAACCAATCCAATCTGCTGTGAAGCTCGGCTCAACGGGTCCGCAGGTGCCTCCAGGTGTCCAAAGGATGTTACCTCCGAACTCGGGATACGACCAGTGGAACCAGGGGCTCTCGTGACAGCTGCAGCCCGCGACTTCTGTACCTTGGAGGTCAGCTTCGATCCAAAAGGTACATCTGAAGGCATGGGATTCCATGGGATTCCATGGGATTCCACGGGATTCGAATCACATCTGAATCACAACTGGAGTTTCTGTGAACACTGAAGACGAAAATGCTAGAGCCGTTCCTGAACAAACAACTTGTGTTTTTTGAAAGAAAGAATCAGTTAACTGCTGATTCAGCAACAAGGATCGGCAGCAGCTCACTAGTGATGTAAACACATCGCCCCTCTTGAAGCGACTCAGATGGCACAGGGAAAGGTCAGGGAAACAAATGTCAAAGAGATCGCTAGAGCTGCCCGGAAGCCCCAAACATGATGGGTTCGCCACGGGAATCTTTCCGTGTTCGCAAAACGAATTCTGGGAATCTCCTTTGAGCTAGGATCAAAACATTCTGGGCTGGCCATCACAGTGGTCGAGCAAGCATTGCGGACCGTTTTCCCGCGGTATCCATGCGCTAATGAGTCAAGATGTGTCAAGATGAGTCAAGATGAGTCAAGATGAGTCAAGGATGACATGAAGCCTTGAAGCCGTGCTGATCTACGAAGGCACTGCGCTTCCAGGGTACAACTCAGGGAGGTCTCCAAGGCTTTGCCCACGTCTACAGAGGCATTGTTGCCCCACTTGGAGGGATCGTAGTACTGCACTCCTCGGAGGCTGCGGGAAGCTCTAAGGCCGCTGTTTTGAGTGGTTCATCATCTGGTAAATTGAGAACTAAGTAATGTTTGAATGTAGTTGGCTGAAGGTGAAGTAATGATTATGGTCAAAAATGTTCCACAGTGGTCGGTGATCATTGATGATGAATTCTTAAAAATTAAATAGGAAAGGACTCTCAACCATAGTCAGCAACGATCAACCACATTTATCTAAAAAACAAATTGCTTACGCGAGGGCTTCCCAGTTAGATGATTATCCCATACCCACGACTACAAGTTCTTTCATATGCCAGGTTTGTACTTTTTACTCCTGCCACAAACCACTGACCACCGGGAGCTACAGGAAGAGATTGTTTTGAGCACATTCCGGGACCTAAACTGCCAACCACTACCAATTAGCGAGATCGCACTCTGGACCAGAGCTGAGGCAACACGCAAATTATCACTGCAGCGTTTGGACACAAGCCTAGTTTGGCGGGACCTGCCCACAAGCGGATTCCCCATTATGGGAATCCGCTATGGGCAGTTCCTTCCACCAAGAGACTGAACATTTTCCGTGCCAAGGGGTCCCTGGCATGAAAGAGGCTGGCCTTTCAGCTTTGGACGTGAATCCAATCACCGTCCGACCGGGCAGGATCCGAATTTCTCCGGAAGCTATACTGTTTGCGCAAGGACATACGATACAAGTACCGCTGGCGCGTACGGGTGGAGCAGTGGAGCTTCGCGATGAATGGATTCCCCATCGGCTCCAATGGTTCCGAAGGCTTGATCAGTTATGAACAGCTCAGATTTGCCAGTTTTCCCCTGCGCCAAGCGTCGAATGCCCCGCCAGAACTTGGATTTCAGATCTCCAGAAGTGGTCGGATCTTTGTCCTGAGTTGGGAGAAATCATGACACTGGCTCCGCCTTCCAGAGATTGTGGGATATCAGTACTGCGGGTCACCAGTGCTAATCTGGGAGAACAGTGTACGTAAGCAGACTTCAGTGACAGGCTGTGTGTTGTGAGACTCGGACGCAGGGTCACGGACAAAAAAAGTCTCATTGACTGTTTTGAAGTGGGCCCTTCTCTCATGTACAATGGGTAGTTTGGCTCGGTTCTTCCATGTCACTCCTGATCTTTGAAATTGGGTGCCTCTATGTAGTGACAGACCAACACTTCTCACGCCAGATACCTAATGAGATAAATGATCATGTTTTTTATCGTTTGTATTTTGTACCGGCAGCTTTCACACCCATCATACATTCAAAAATGGATCTATAAAAATCGTGTCACAAATGGGTCCCTAAACCATACAAGAACTGGCATTTTGTATCATTTTGTATCAACTATGGGCAACCCCCAATTTGCAGCAGCACCTCCCAACGTGTGACAGAAACCTCCATCCATCCCTGTGACCGAGGTACCCAATCAGCCTCTGTGAACAAATCCATATGGTCGCCGCACCGCAAGGGTTGCACCAACATACAGTCGCCTTTGAAAGAAAGCTGATGCTGATCCAACAAAACATCAAAGAAAAATGGGGCTCATGCGGATTCATGCAATGCTGGCAGCACCCTGCAGCTGCGTCACTGAAAACAAGAGTCATTTGCCGTTTTCAACCATTAACCACTAGTAGCTAACCACTATTGATCATGATTCATTCATGAGTCATGTCATAGCCATTGTATAATCACCACCAGTTAAGTCATCTATTCATTACTCATGGCAAACAACTCGTGCACAGGTACACTACGAATGCTTTCTGGGCCCAGGCAGGTCATGAACTGCCAAGGATGTGGTGAGCAATTGGTTGATATTGGTTTGTTGGCTTGGTTTCATGTATGCATTTCTAATCTCTATGACTTGCTTAGTCTAATCCGAATGCCAACTCATTGTTGATAAGTAATCAAAGCAAGAATCGCAGCAGTTCACACAGGAGGCGGTCCCGAAGTTTGTATTTTAGGAAGTTGCTCTAATTCGCAATGCACTGCTGGATATGCAAATTGCATACTTTGATCAATGAAACAAAAGTGTCAGCTTAGCTGCGTCTCAAACGTCTAAACGACAACTATGGTCTAAGTGTCGAATTGTTTGCTCATCCAATTGTCCATGCATTGATTTGTGCACTTATCTATCTATCCATCCATATCTATCGATCTCCTCTGTGTTGTGGTAACCTGCCTATCTTCTCCTATCTTCCGTCGTGCTGCCAAAGCACAGATTTCAGGATCACAGTACTTCACTTCACAGTCGCCAGCAAATTGTCTGCATCCATCAGTCTCCCTATGGCGAGGCCGGCCCGCGAAACTGGAGATTGGACTTGGACCGACTACTGGAGAGAGAGAGAGAGAGAGAGAGAGATGACTTTGACACGTTAGATGGTACGATGTTGGATGCCATTCTCCTGCGAAGACGATTTTGTGTGCAATGATAGGCTGTAATGGACTCCAATGGACTCCGTGTATAGCAAAGAGTAAATGCAGCTTTTGTGACTTTGAGAAGTGATGCGCCAACTTGTGGTCCCATGGTGCGTTGGTGGACATCCTGATACTCACCCCCGCAGGGCCTCTGCCAACACATCAATTTTCCATCCATCCTTGGAGCAGAGCGGGGTCACGAAGTGCGACAGAAGAGCAACGGCGCTGTAGAAACTTCGAACTTCCCACCCAGTGGTTCCCTACAGCACTTCACGCTCTGGGACCCATGTGGCGGGTGGAAGATGGATGTGGTTCATTCGAGTACTCAACCGTTGCCCTCAAAGATCCAAACAACTTGCTGCCCTTTCTTGGGATTGCCGCCATCCATGCCATGGTGGTTCTGCGGCAAGCTTTCTGTAGCAAGTTGCTGCGCAGTGAAGTCTCAAAGAGGACCCCGGTCAAACATCATCCCCATTTTTCGGCTACCAGGCTGCCCACAGAAAAATGAATCTTTCACCAAGGCACTCGAAAGCCACTTTGTACGAATGATTCTCTACCTGGTGCTGAGGCTGCCGATGGTTGTATCCCTGCATCATTGATGAGAATCCCTCATACACAAGTTCGGCTCCAAAGCCTAAACAAAATGACGAACCAACGATTGTTATGCCAAATACCTTTTGTTCACAATCTACTTCTGACCATCCAGAAATGATCCCACTGTTTCCTCCCCCACTTTGGGCTTTGAAGTCTGCCAATGGTCCAACTTGTAAGTTGTGAATGATGATATACCTGGATACCCACCTTTTTTACCTTGTGAAGGATAATCATTTGGGACTGGCAACTGGCTTGGGCCAAGAATTGGAGAAGCGTTGGACCAATGAAAGCCCATGATTTCTAGACTAGTTCAGTTTTACCCACCCCATACTAATACTAACTGCAGATCCACCAGACCCTTCCAGACCCTTCCAGACCCTTCCATCCCAGTGACCGGCATCTCCGATCGTTCTGAGAGATGCCATCGGTAAGCTTCGAAGCTGCCATCGACATTGGTGGCCATCAATACCTGGAAAACTTGTTGGCACAACTAGATCCCCTACTAAAAGTTTAATGGCGACAGTGGCTATATGTGCCTATACCGCAAATCAACCATATCCGCAAAGCCTAAAAACCTAAGGTAGTAGTTGTAAGCCACCCAGGGAACGCAACGGACAGAGAGAGAGAGAGAGAACACGCACATCCTGCGCGATGCGCCGGCACGACCCTTTCATCTCCAGCAATGCCGCCAGAGCCGTCGTTGTTGTCTGGGATACTTAGCTATTAATTAAACCAAATGCAGAGAATTTCGAAATCATCAGAATGAAAATGGGAACACAACCAGTTGCGGGGAACATAAGCACCGGTCGATTTGTACAGGAGTCATCACCCGCAAGGTGATCCTCGCCTTGTGCCTTCGCATCATGCCCTTTTCCGCTGCATCTGCCACAGTCAGGAAGAGCAACACCTTTCAGGTGACAAATCGCAGGTGGAGTCATGGTGGGGCCATACTTCGCCATGGTTGATGACCAAAGTTGCAAGCCTTAATGCCTTCCATCAAAATACAGGTAGCTTGCACTGCCCAACCACCATGGATCTCCCAAGATCTGGTGTGTCCAGCCTGACCGGCACGAAAAATCATTGCAACCTGAGCCGTGCAGTGCACATCTTGTGTTTTCTGATGTTTAATGGTTCAGTGACACCAGCAAAAACAGCAAAACGTCTTATACTGGCTCATAATGGCTAAAACCAAGACTGGCTGGGTACAAAAGAACACAATGAGCAAGTATCCTAAGTATCCATGTAAATTGGTTCATGATTCGGAAAAATGCTACTGCTTGTGCAAATTCATATGTCATGATAGCCAGAACATTCGTGTGATGCTAGCCTCCTCCAGCTATAAAACAATCAGCTCCAGTGGTCCCAACAGCCAGAGCGATTTAGCTTTACGCGTCTACCGCACCGCTCCGGAACTTCCCGGAACCTTTCGAAGCCTTGAACTGGGATCTGTCCCGGGCAGAACCTTGCAATGGAACTGCTCACCTTACCAAAACCTTCCAAAACTGGAAACTCCGAAAAGCTTTTGGAAGGTTTTAGGTTTCGGCAGCTTGGTCTGCCCGCACCGGAACTTCCCAGAACCTTCGGGAACTTCCTAGAATCTGGGCACGGAAAAAGCGGAGCTTATCTAGGCTGAAGACCCCATTAGAGTGGAGTGGGCTGTTGGGGAACTAGATGTTTGATGGTCCTTAATGGTCTGTTATTTCCACCGGTATTCTATTAACCTATTTTTGATCGCTGTTCTGAACCATCCCCAAAGCATAAAAGAATCACAAGGTTTCCGCGAATTCGCTGACAACGTTATAAATGAGGACAAAACACATGAATTTCCCTCTCCACCATAAACACTAAGCTTTAACCACTCAACAGCATGAGTAAATGACTGATACCCCAATCCTCTTGCAGAACAGTTCTGTCAATCGGACAAATTTCCCCATTGTCTGACTAATACTATCCCTTGTTTACCTGTAGCGTAAACCCCTTCAGGTCAGAAGGGCCACCCCCAAACGTGTTTTGAACGCCTGTTCAAGAAGAAGCACTTCCAAAGGTACCTCTAAGGTACTTCTATCCTTCCAAAAACAAAAGTTGCTAGAAAACCATTGCAGGTTCTCTGACACAGCCAGCCAAGGAACTAAAGTTTCAGACTGAACGGCAGGTTGCTACGAATGGTGGATGGACGTTCCCGCGCCCGTGCGGTTCGGGTCGCATTCGCCCCATCCCTTCCGACTCAGCAAAATTTGCGTCAACAGGACCCAAAGCAGGAGCTCTTTCCTGCGGTCATTTTCAGGCGACAGCTGCCCCAAGATGGTACCATCTCCTAATCCAGGAAAGCAAAGCCTTCCATAAGTATTTTTCAAGTTGCGACACATGACAAATTGTTGAATTGCCGACAAATATGTTCTTTGTCGGGATCTCTACCCAAAGTCCAGCAAGACATACTGGAGCACGTGCTCAATGAAATTTGATCCAGTGCGAAATTGTCAAGTGTGTGGAGCAATTTAGCCCCAAAAGAAAAAATCATGAGTCATGAACCTGTGGAAAATACAAAGAAGAAACACAATTGACATGTAAAATGCATCAAGAAATAGACGCATAGATATCTACAAATTGCTGGTCCCAACAAAGGTTTTGCCTCAAGGTGTCATTTGTCGAAGACCAACTTTCGAGTGCAATTGGTTTTTGATCACACACAAATTTGAAAGGAAATATGTTGAGGTTCGACTTTTTCAAAGTTCGAATCTGCACCAACAAACAAGCATGATCAAAACAGGGACTGAGTTCAAAAAAACAACACCGGCTCAAATAACATCAAAAGAATCAACAATGAACCCATATCCATTCAGGCTGCCAAACTTCGCCGGCAGAAAACACCATTGAAATGGAAAAGAACCCGACACTGAGCACCAGGAACTGTTTTCATTTTGTTGCGCCGGTCATGCTTAGCATGAAAAAACAAAATGCATGTGAGTGAAGGGTCGTTCAGCTCGGTGTTTTTGTTTGGTTTCGGGATTGCTTCGCTCACCGCACAAATGTTTTCACCAGCCCTTGGCAAATTCACTGCAAAATGAGAAAAAATGAAAGATAAAACAAAAACGACAAATCAACTGCCCCAAAATGACCAACAAAAAAAAACGAAAGAAACCACGTACCTGAACGCGTCTCATGTTGGACCCGCTCGGGGGGAAACGGAAGAAGTCATCGTCACAACAAATTGGTTTGAAACAGTTTTGTGGGAAATTGTGCCTAAAAATGCGAGTTTTGGCAATAGTGTTTGGGTGGTGCTTTGTGTGATTTGGAGGTAATGAATGATACTGGATAACTTGGCATTTTGACGGTGGTGGTGGTTTGGTGGTAGTGCTGTTGTAGTGGTGTTCTAGGCTGTCAGTGGGGGTTATCAAAAAAAACATTTGTCGAAGCTATCTTACAATGCCTTGAATGTCCCTGAATCCCGTGGCAAAAGGTACTAGTTGCAAAAAATAACGCAACAAACAAACCTGCGAAGGCACATGACAAAGGCTTGAAGCAGCCGCAATTTTGGCAAAGAAATTTTGAAACCGTCGGTGAAACGTTTCAACAAAGGCTCTTCAAAACTTGCCACGATATCGAACAACCAACAAAACATCAAAATGCACAACATCAACATCACCAACAAGAATCACCACCAACACAACCACAAAAAACACAACCACCACAACAACCATAACATCCACAACGACCACAACAACAACAACACCAACAACAACAACACCAGCAACAACAACAACAACAACAACAACAACAACAACAACAACAACAACAACAGCAACGCCAACAACACCAACAAACAACAACAACAACAACAACAACAACATCATCAACAACAACAACAACAACAACGACAACAACGACAAC
>VSDK01025175.1:3147-16022 GCA_009767595.1 Symbiodinium kawagutii
ACCATCACCAGCCATCACTAGTCATCATCAACCAACATCAACCATCACCAGCCATCACTAGTCATCATCAACCAACATCAACCATCACCAGCCATCACTAGTCATCATCAATCAACATTAACCACCACCACCCACCATGAAACATGATGAACGACCACCAGCCATCACCAGCCATCACCACCCATCACTAGTCATCAACCAGCCATCACCACCCATCACCAATCCTAATCCTTTCCGCGCGGGTCACAGCAGGATGGGTCACGGAAAGGGCCATGAGATGAGCCACGGTTGAGCCGGAGTTTGGGGTGATCGAATGGCTGAGTGAGCGTGGTGTTCAGCAGATCAATGGTTAAGCATGGTGTTTTGGCATAGGATTCAGCATGGGAAAATGCTGTTCAGCATGGTATTTAGCATAGTATTTAGCATGTGAAAATGGTGAATTAACTATCAATGGTCAATGGTGTTTAGGATAGTATTTAGCATATTATTTAGCATGTTGAATGGCATGGTGAAAATGATTAATGATGGTTAATATCGATGGTGAAGGATGGTGAATTAATGATCAATGGTCAAGGGTGGTGAAGGATTTCTAGCATGGTTAGTCACACTTCGTCAAATTGTACTTTCGATTGCTTAAAGAGTGCTTAATAGCGATCAACAGTGGTGAATCAGGCTTAACCTTGATCAATAGTGGTCAATAATGGCGAGTGATGGTTAAGATGTTGGCTAGTAGTGGTTAAACACAGGTCGATAAGGGCCAATTAGGTTTTACTTTACAATCGTGATTAATACAGGCTAGTAAGGGTGATAATGATCAATGAACGTTTGTTGATGGCTGAGAAAGGCGCAAAACATCGTGGCATTATTGTTGCATGTGTCAAGCAATTGTGTGTAAATTGATGTAAATCGGTTGTTTCTAGATCTTGCTCAGATCTTTTAAGGGCAAAATCCAGTTGCAACTGCTTTGCAAATGTGAGCAGTACAGGGATACCATTGGTCACCAACAAGAAGGCTTGGCATTCCACATCATCCAAAGATATCGACATGCTTGAAAACTAGGTACATATGCATCGAGTTGTCTTCATCCAAACTCTCAACATGTGAGCACAAGCCATTGCTACAGAATATGTATACTGTCAACATACTCTCCTGGCAACTAGCAGCTTGACCCTACCAAAGGGGTATTCCAATTGCCGAAATCTTCCAATCCCTATTTGGGTTCAAGCTGTTACTGTACTAGAGATACATATACACAGTATGATACTCAAGATATGTTCATATCGAACTTGGCCCAGCTTTTCGACGAAGATCAAAGACTCTTCACCTGTGCCGCCAGAGCTCACCTGCGCTGGAAGCCAATGGTTTCACCGATGACTGCGCAGCTGGACATGAAACTGCTCGTTTCCCCGTGGAAATCCGGGGCAAAAACTCCAACAAAAATGTGCTGGTTTCAGAACTGGCCAAAACCCACAGCCCCAGGTTTTCAAATGGGACGCAGCATGAACAACTCATGGTTCGACATTTGCATCGAGCTGGCCAATCATCACCGTTCCCCTGCGACAACAACAAGTCGTCACAGGAGTCCTCCCCTGAAACCAGGGTAGGGTCCACCGCAGCCGCCAGCAGCTGTTGAAGGTGGTGACATGTCCAAGTTTTGCACCGCCGTAGAAATTAGCGAAGTAAACCAATCAACGTAGGTTACACTATAGCAGTAGTTATAACTGAATTAGGTCATAGCGTAGGTTATATCATAGGTTACATGCTTCAGAGGGGAAATATACCTACATCATGCCAGCAAAGGTTGCAGCTATTCCAGATGATTCTTGTTATTGCTTGTGTTTCTTCGACCCAGCAGAATGAATCAGGCCTGTTAATCCCATCGCAGCAAGGGACAGGTGTTGCGACAATGCATCAGCCGTTGCAGCATTCCATGCATTTGGATGGCGCCATCACGGTGACACCGCCGTTGCACATTTCCGGGTCAAGTTTCGAGCGGTTTCGGGCACCGGTATCATCTATGGAATCTCAGGCTCCCCAGCTCCCCAGCTCCCCTTGACAGTTCAGGATCCGGATCATCAGTGCATTGATATGTTGTGTTTTTAGTGCATTGAATACAGAATACATGTATATCTATGTGTATACTTAGATGTATGTATACAAAGTATATATATATATATGATGGATATGTTTTATATATATATATATGCTTAAAAATATGCTTTACATATGTTTGTTTCATATCAAGCCATTGCGGCTTTTTTTCGGTCTCTGTTTGGTTGGCAATCCCTTGTTCCATGTAGCAGGCAGGAGCATTGTTGCCAGGAGCAGCTAGCCCTGGTTGATCGGCGAGTTCGGGGTGAACCATGGCAGACCATGCTGCAGTAACAAGGAATGTTGTGCTAACACGGGATGCTCTCCCTAACAATGTCAATGGCTTGGCTGATCATTTTGTTCATGTTGTTGTAAGCTTTGCTGCGGTTTCTATCCACGAACAGTGACAACATGACTATATCCTGTGTAAGCAATCCTTGGGTCGGTAACTGTACACTCCAAACAGCAGACTCCACTGTGTCTTGTCACTTGCCGCAGCAGCTGTGGTAGCGACTTTGCTCTGCGCATGGCGGAAAGAGGTCGCAGTCTGCAACAGCTTTGGTAGGAGCCAACTGGTTGGTCTGTTTGGTTTGGTTGGGGCTGCTTTCGTGAAGTTCCACCACGCGGGATGCCTTTGAGCCCATGATCAAGCCGTTTCCGTTGGGGGATGGCCAGGGCCTCCCTTCTATTGTGTTTTGATTCCATGGGTTCGATCAAGAGTTTTGATTTGATGGATTCGATCATGTGGTGAAAGTCAGCGACAGGATAGACACTCCTAAGGTCTGCTCAAGGAAAGCCCACCAGAATCCAAGCTGGTGGGCTCAGTGGACTGACAACCTCATGTCAGTAGGCCCAGTGTGGTATGCTGGGCCCCGTTGTACCAAGGTTTCTGTTGGTTCCATGAAAAATCGCAAGAATTCGAGGATATCAGCATCGAAGCGACAACTTCAAAAGGCTACCCACAACTCGGCGGATAGCCATTCCTTGGATTAAGTAGGTAGGTACAGTAGCTTGTTGGGTCACGTTTGCACCAGGCTTGGTGTCCCAACGCAGGTGTTGACAGAAACAAACGGTAGCGATGGAATCGACCTGCGGGTTTTTAGCTGGGAGATTCTCCAGATTCCCATTGCTCTCTAAGGATTGGCTTTTGTTCCAGAATTTGCCATACTGGCCCAAATTGCGCAGAATTTCAACTGTCCCATCTGCCAGCATGCTCCCTGGGGGGGTGATCAGATATCAACTCGTGTCACTCCTCGACATGGATTTCTGGAAAGACATCATCAAGAACAAGGTGAGGTCTATGTTCTGTGGAGTCCATCCAGATGGCTCGACAGAAACGGCTTGGGCCGAACAGCATCCGCCAAGAGTGTTCGAGATGCCACCGGATGCTGATTGTGCCATTTGCTGGGAAAGGTTGACAGAATTCGATCACCGGCTCTCTTGTGGTCATGCCTTTCATCTCTCCTGCGCCAGAGACTGGCTGGCCAGGCATGACACTTGCCCTACCTGTCGAGCACGAGTTCAACTGAGAGGCGTTTTAACCTATAGCTATGGGATGAATACCGCGGTCCGCAGGGGGGTACATCTATAGCCATGGGGTCTATGTTGCCTCCAAAAGCCATCATGAATAGGCAAATCAAGTGGTACGACTTGGTCGGATCTGGAAGGATACCCCCCCTTTTTTGGGACCCCGATCTTTGCCCAGCCCGGAAACGAGGGCCGGAATTTTCTCGACGGATGTGCCGCCTCACAGGCAGCTTGGAATCGAAGCAGCCCAGCTTGGAACTGCACGGCTGGCCGCTTCTTTTTGAATAAGAGACAGAAAGCTGGTATCTCAATGTATCTCCAGCTTCAACATCATGAATTTTAACTCAACCACCATCCATGGTGTTTTCATCATGGTTTGGTGGCTACCAGGTACTTCCCCTGAGAGCAGATGAGGAGGAATGGTCCAAGATGAAACACCGAAATGCTTCACCTCGCATCTTGCTCTCATCAATCGGAATTCAATGGAAGCCGGAAGCACAAATCACCATCATCCAGAGCAGTAAACTTAGCCCTGGCTGTGTGAACCTGTCATCTTCGATGTATGCTAGTTTCGCGAGATGTCTTGGGATGTCAACCCATTTTAGCAGAAAGGCGGAAAAAAAACATGATACCCTTATTTGAGACTGCATGCAGTTGACAATTCTGAACTACCAACATCTTGAGCACAATGGTTCATGAAGTCGTAGTGATATGTATTCATGACCATTAGTAATGGCTACTATGACGACGATGTGATTGCTCAAAATCAGCCATCATTGTATGACAATTCATAATGACTGACTGCCACTAAGCAGCATTCAGCATTAGTTGGTTGTATCTTTGGTGATTGTTGATGTGCAAAACGACCACCTCCCCTGCGGATGAGCAGCCGCATGTCTGAATTCAACAAATGATGGGGAGCCAATTGGCTGATTCCCAGTTTGATTCACGGAAGTGTTTCTGTAGGGCTTTTCATCTTACACGTGCAAAGCTACCCCTTGGATAATCTCGAAAGACTCTAGTCGTCCAACTTTTGGGTTTTTTTTGGGATGTTGCATGGGCTCCACAAAAGCTGAACGCATCCATCACTTTCCTCTGTCAGACCCCCCAAGCCATCCTGAGACATTGTTGGAAGGCTGTTTCCGTTGCTGATGGACTGGAAAGTGATCCCAAATCATCCAGCAAAAGTGGTCATATAAAGGTAATGGTTGATGCAAAGGACTCCAAAGTACTCCTGCCTATGCAAAGTCTTTCCCCTCTGTGTTGTGAAAATGTGGCTGGAATCATTTGAGCTTCGGGCTGACCACTTCTGGCTCCACAAAAGTGGCAGGCGGACAAATACGGCGAACGCACAAAGGAAGCAGCAAGGAGACATGGAAGACTTGATGGATGACTAATAATACCGGTTGATCATTTAATTATTAGAAATAGTACTATTAGTCATTAGTCATAATTACTGGTTACCAGTACTACTGGTTTGATTATTTACTTATTCTAAATTTTCTAGTATTTATTAGCAAATGTTTGTAGGGTTTGAAACCACCAACCAGTGGATGACTTATAGCGATTGATAATGGTTGATCATGTGTCATGTCGCCTGAGACTGTTGAAATGATCAATCTTGGCTGTTCATGGGGCAGCCAAATATGCAGCAAAAGCTTCATCATCTTTGATATTTGTTCAGTGCTTGATCATGTTCACGCTTTATTATCAATAGCAGCTACTTCATCATTGTTGACATAATATCAATGTACGAGATGGTATCTGTAGATGCATTGGCCACTGTCAATACTAATCATGAACCATCCTATTGATGAATATTTGAGATATTATTTCTACATGAGTATACATTGATTGGCCGTTGCCACTACCAATCATTAACCATCATTTCACCATGAAGAACAACCCAGGGTCCCCATGGACTCCACGATCCATAGTCTCCGATGACTCAAAGGGCTGGCCCGGCTCTGTTTCCACAAGGTTCTAACTTGTGATCAATCGACGTCCATAGCCTCGGCTACCCGACAGGTGAAAGCTGTGGGGCAGGGGCACATCTGAACATGGCTGGTCACCGTTCAGGGTGACATGGATGACCTTGACCTGGAAGTTGTGTCACGCAAGGATGGTGTCAGTGGTTGCTTCCCAACTCATACGCTGGCTGCTTGGATGGCATCCATTGCTGCAGCCATCAGCTTCATTGGCTCAGGGACGCGAAGGACCGAGGACAGACATGTGCTGCATCCAACCCCACCGCTCACTATGTGGTGTTGCGGCAGGATGTTGCCCTATCAAGGGGATGGCCAGGTAAGTCCATGTGGATTGCTACTGCTGGGCATTTCTCATCAGGTGGTTGACCGCTTTCTTTACTCGGTTTTGACATGCCTGGACATCAGTGCACAGAGAAAATGGAGGAGGGTTTTGCAGCGCCACACTGCGATAAGTCTCCCTTGGTTTGTTTGGTTGGGTTGTTCTGCTCAAGTTGACGTTGATAAACTTTTGAAGCACATATATCCACACTCAAAATCGGGTGTCGCGCTTTCCCTTGGACGAAAGATCGCGCTGTGGACTTTGCTTGGCTTTGGGGGCCATTCCCCACGGCTCTTTGGTGGCCCCAGGGCCTCAAATTGTGCAATTTCCACCCCCAATTTGTTGATGGTCAATCATGGTGAAATAAAGAGTAGCAAACATTGTGCTGAATCCATTTGCAATAAGTTACAGCCAACTGTAGCGCTTGACAAGAGTTAGGTTCTGAAACCGATGGTTTATTGTAATGGACTGTATATCTTTCTACCGGAAACACATTTGCGAACAAGTACAGATAGAAGCAATCCTCAAAAAGTGGCTTGCTGCTGCTGGCACTGCTGCTGTTGCTGTTGCTTGTTTTCTTCTTGTTGTTGTTGTTGCTGCTGCTGTTGTTGTTGTCGTCCCATATGCTTACTATGACGCCCAACAAATGATGATTGACAACGGCCATGGGCCTTGGACCCCAAAAGGATCCGGATACGAGTTGTGGGTCGTCAGTCACCGAAGAGCGAACCTGTGCATCGGTCATCGCCAATATGACTGCTGGTCAGGACCTAGCAGTCACTACTTCATAGATCATGGCCAATTTCCGAGGCGGAACCGGAACCAGGCTTCGCGTTTGAACATCGTTATGCGTCATAATCACATACGATGCGGCCATCCCTTGCTTGGCAACTACACTGAATGATAACAGTTTTTAAACAACCACACTCACAAACTATGGATAACCAACGAAGACGCCTTGACTTGGTCACTGTAATGTACTTACTAGATGATAAAAAATCGTCGCCGACAACGGTTGATGTAGGTGAGCCAAAATGATTTTTTGTTGATGATTGGAGCAGCAGGGGTACGAGGTTTTTACGCAACGCCATTTCCATGTACCGACACAACCAATCCCAGGCATGTATCATCTAGGTGCTGTCAGCATTGTCCATTTGTACATTCTGGGTATGGGTATCCCAAGATGACGGACCAACGATTTTCACCCAAACCTAATGGACCTAATCCATTACAATTGGACTCATGGAGAAACGTCATGTACGGGAAGTTGGAAGAAGGATACCCCAGAATTTCACGGTTGTTCCTTCTTGGGCGGACCACATTGTTCTCGAAATGTTGGCCAGGGTAGCAAACCGCAGAGGCAGATGATAGATTGTCATAGATTTTACATGGATGTTATACATACATTATCATGATGTTCCATATACATTACTGTACATTACATTAATCACTGTACCGTACATTACATTACCATCCATGACAGTACATTACATTACAATTGAACTACGCTACACTACACTACATTACATTACATTACATTGCATTGCATTGCATTGCATTGCATTACATTACATTACACTACGCTAAATTACATTACACTACATGACATTACATTGCATAACATTACATGACACGACATGACATGACATTACATTACATGACATGACATGACATTACCTTACAATACATACATACATATTGAATGATATTACTGTAATGCGTTGTATAGTATACAGTGTATTGTTTGCTTACAAAACTTAATTCTGAATTACGGAACTCAACTGTTAACTGCCAAAAAGGTACGTTACATGATGCACAGTTGCATGAGTATGCTGCATAATCCGCAACATCTACGTGCAAGAGGTACTACAGCAATACAATAATGCACAGGTGCGGAATCGTTTTGGCGGACAGTATTCTCATACTGATTTTGGCTGATGGATATTTCGCTATTTTCCATAGTGCTCTGCTTTGCAATGGTTGTTGTTGAATCAGGCTGACAGAATTCGATTTCTGGCCCCCTGCAAGGATTGTCTCCTACTGAGAGTGTGATCTCCCTCGTTTTGACAGCAATAGCTCAAGGCTCTAGGCCAGGAAGCAACGATCATTGCGCTGGTCGTTAATAAACAATGGTGGGAAAAGTCTGGCGCCTTAGGCTGCTTCAGTGACGGGCCAAAGGATTTGTATCCCATGGTAGCCACTTCAGCAATCCCTGAGATCCAGTCGTGTCCGCCAGGAAAGCAGATTCGCGCTGCCAGCGCGGGACCCCAGTCGCGGAGATGTATGGAGTTTTGAAAATCAATTGTGCCTGGCTGCTGGCATGATCATCCATGGCATTCCCTGAATCGAAAAAAATGGTTTGGAACTGCTTTTCAGAACAGTTCCCCTGAGGAGACGTATTGTATACCTGGGGAATCCTTAATGCTTTTGATGGTTGGAAACCAAAATCCAGGTTTTACAACAAAAAAAAGAAAAAACTTGTATTTTTAGAAAAAACAGGTTTTCCAATTCTCAACCCGCAATTTGCCCGTAATTTACCCAAATTTCCGGTAACCAAACGCCTGGCCCAGAAAAAAAGGGTTATTTTGAAATTACTTGGTTTTTGGCAACCCAAAAAATGTGGGTTAGGGATTTCCCGGGTATATATATATATATACATTTGAGTTTATATGGGTGTTTCTTAAAATTGGGAACCTCCAAAATGGTTGGTTTATTACTAGAAATGATTAATATAAAGGATGGGCTACCCCAATTTTAAGGAACTCTCCCATACACAAAAATACTGCATATAATGATCGGGAGACAGCCACCATTGCAAGACTTAATTATCGGGGGCCGGTTCCAACAAATATTCAGCGTATGTATCATCGACGATGTGCATGGAACCAGGATGACCAAATGATATACCGATATATATATATATACACATAAACACACTATTATATATAGATGCACATAAGCGCAAATACTTCCTAACTACACGCATATGTGTAGATAGATAGCAAATATTATCGCGCATAGATGCAGATATCCGAACCACCATGTACATGCACCTAAGTACAATATTTTACACATTCGATCTTTATCTATATAGATATACGGTGTATATATGTGTATATATGTATATATTTACTTTCATAGGGCGCTAGTCCAAGCTCATCAGTTCTGAATATATACATATATGTACATATTAAAAAGTATGTGTATAGAACCATTGTGGAGTAGGTAGAATACGAAGTTTGACCATCCTCAAAAGGTAAATGGTTTAAATATTGAACACGGGGGATATTGTATGTACTCCGGGATGATTATATATATGTACATGTGTATATATGTCCATGGTGCTTTCCCCATAAATGATGGTTATTATTGGATGGTTAGTAGGGACCACCATGGCTATAGACAAAATCACATATATATATATATATACACATATTTATCAATCTATCTCTTTATATTTATATCTATCTATCTATCTCTTTATATTTATATCTATCTATCTATCTATCTATCTATCTATCTATCTATCTATCTATCTATCTATAGATATATTTTTTACTTATATATATATATATATTCATTCATATATATACTTGTATTTATATATATATATTTGATATAATTTTATTTTATATATATTTCATTTTTTCAATACATATATATTTATATATATATAACTATATTTATAGATTTAAAGATCTTATATATATATATATATTCATTTATACATAAATATTCATGTATCTACATATATATATACATAATTGCTTATTTGTATATATATATATATTTAAGTATATATATATATACATATATTGTCTAAATAAATAAATATTTACATATATATACTTGTCTCAATGAATATATATTTCTATTTAAGATATATTTACAAATAGATATATTTATATTTACGTTGAATTATCTATAGGTATATCCATATTTACATTTATATCTTGATATTTACGTTTGCATATTTATATATTCATAAAGATATTATCTATATATTTATGTTCATTGTTATACATACATATTTCTATTTTTACATAAATATATATGTATATATACATGCACATGCATGCTTCTCAAAATAAGGGACCCGCAAAGCGGCAGCCTGGAAATCAGTTTCTCATCGACAATCCAAAGGGCTTAGAAGTTGCAGATTTTTGAGCTGCACAATTTGCCATGCCTCTCTCTTTCTCTCTTTCTCCTCTCTCCTACCTGTCTACCTATCTACCTACATCTACCTACCCATAGATTATGTACAGTGTATAGATATATATGCGTGTGTGTGTTTGTGTTTCTGTATTTGCCTGCGCCTTGCTCATCATCGTCAGCACCTGACACGGTTTTCGCTGTACACACCTTCGAAGGAGGGTGAGGGCAGTTTCATCATGCACATACAAATGACAACATCCCATGGATAATGCCCCTCAACAGTCCAAAAATGCTATCTGAAGAACTGGCAATTTCTGTTGCAACCGTTACAACCGTTACAGCAGGTATGGACATCCCCCGAAAATAGATCTGACTCGACTTGACCTGGCATTGGAGTGGAAGTGTCGCCTGCGAGGCGTGTTGCTTTTGGTCGCTATGCTGGCGGTCCCTTGACACTGCCAGCGCTGGATGTCAGCTTGTCAGTGGTTCTACCAGCTGGCTACTCATGAGTCGCATGCAGGATTGACAGTACCCTTTGAAGTCAGAGAAGCACCTCGCTTGACGGGATTGTTTGGTGGGGAGAATTGCATCTATATGTTTGTGGATGTG
Organism: Symbiodinium kawagutii; assembly: GCA_009767595.1. NCBI lineage: Eukaryota > Dinophyceae > Suessiales > Symbiodiniaceae > Symbiodinium > Symbiodinium kawagutii. The sequence goes on from VSDK01025175.1 coordinate 13,837, forward strand.
GGTGAAAACCCTGGACCCCTGGTGTACCAGTGTAAACCATTGTATTCCCTATTATGTTAGGTCATCCCCCAGTATTGATGGCTAATATCTAGGCGGCCCGCACCATCTCAGCTTGTCATCGCGGAGGAGCGCTCTGGTGGCGGTGCTAAGTGATGATCACAGGAGGGGCCATGGCATTTAATCACAGTGACCACTGGTTCTTGCACGAGCTTGATGACTCATATGGCAGTTTCTTCAAATGGGGGTACCCCCAACTGGTTGGTTTATTGCTATGCATGGTTCATAATGAAACTGGATGCTTTGAGGGGTCCCTGGATGATTTTGGGGGTCCCCTATGACTTGAGAGACCACCAGATGTATCCATATGTTACAATGAGTTGGAACAGGTTGGTCAATGTATCTTGGAATATGTTGGAAAACATCGGTTCAAGTGTTCGCACCTGGACTCAACATATCATAAATGCTTCGATACTCCCTGATCGTTCAGGCAGGCTGCCCCAATGCTCAGTTTTGCTTATCGTCAAAATATCCTAACTACAAATCATCACCAAATCCAGACAAAACAAATCCAAACTAGCTGTTGCTTTTCTATGCTCAAACGGTATGCCGTTTTGGCTCCAGGCCACGGTCAACTGTATTCCAAACTAGTGACGTCAACTAGACGTTATATTCATCCCGCCTGTTTCAAGCAGAATCACCCTCCACCATCCACCACCACCAGTGTGTAGGAGTCGTCTGTTTCGATGTCCCTCAGGTTCCCACTTGCTTCACTGGTTCCAACGTGGTGCCAAGGACACAAATCGAGCGGGTCACGTGGGGGATAACCACCAGCAGTAAGTTTAACAACAAAAGGCTGCTTGGAATTGGTTTCTAAGGGATACTAATGCCTGTTTCTCGAAATACGGGAGCTCCCAAATATTGTATTATCAATCATTAGTTGTAATGAATCAACCATTTTTAGGGGTTCCCATTTTCAGGAACCCCCCTGACGGGGGACGTCAAACGTCAACCAGGAATGAGCCAACTGGTCTGTTACCAATCGTCAGTAAGTAATTTGGTTAACCAATGATAAGCTGGTTCATCACGGACAACTATGTTAGATATACAATAAGGAAAAATAAGATATATGGTGGTTTCTCAAAATACGGGACCCCCAGATCATCCAATAGTAAACATTCATAGTAAAAAATCACTAATTGTTTGGACGCTCCATTTTAAGAAACCATCATGAGGTCTGGTGAATCTGCTCATGAAAGACCCTCCAGGGGGCATGGTCATCATTGTTGGATTGCCGTTCAGTGGGAAGCCATTGAAGTTGGTGCGAATTCGACTCGAGATCTACGCCGACAAAAATGGAGATGAAATGGCGGTGAAAATGGAGATGGCCAGAATTCCATAGGGGTTACCGTTGTCACATGGAAGAAAGTGATCGAAAGTGATCTGGTTGATATCGAAGCACCTGATCCTGGAATGACCCATGGCGGCTTGACTGTGCTTGGTGCGGGATCCGCATTTCGTTGGCGTAACTCAGTAGTTGTGGGAAATAAAAAGCAACTTCGTGGGTACTGATGTTTTGTGGTGCACCCCACAAGCCTCTGGCAAACACCCTGAACGAATCTCTTGGGTTGCGCAACCCTTCATGGTTGCAGTGACTGGCGCTGCCAAGAAACCATGTCAGGACGAGCGACAGGGTAGTAGTCCTTGGTGAGGCAGGGCTTGGACGTAGTGCCAGCGACAGGGACACCCACAGTGTCTCAGAGCCTAATCAAAGGATACAATGGGTAGGAGTCAACGTTGGACCAATAACTAGTAAGGCTGATTTGTCCCAGGAGAAAATACAATAGCGTGAAACGATGTGAAACGGATTCCTTTGAGGTTCTGATTTGCGGCCAAACTGGGCATTGGCCCAAAAGAGCCCAAGTTGGGATGTTGAGGGGCCTGCAGGATGCAAAAGACATGGTTTGCTGTGGCTTTGTCACGATTATTTGTAGTTCTATCCCAACTGCGCTAGGGTATATCCAGTCACTTACACCACACCGAAGGTATCAGCTGTCATGATACTTGTGGTTTTGGGATGGTCTCATGGCGTTTAAGCAGGGCATGTCAGTGTCGATTCTTGCTGATAATTGATTAATCATCATCATCATCATCATCATCATCATCATCATCATCATCATCATCATCAT
>VSDK01025175.1:36963-58315 GCA_009767595.1 Symbiodinium kawagutii
CTGGTGCATGTCAAAACTGGCCTGAAAGGCAATCAGCGGGACGGTGTCCCAGAATGATTCAGTGGTTCAGTTTCAATGGGATCCATTAATCATTGAGAAGGCGACCTAGTGGTCGTTGTGTTCGAAATTCAATTCCAAAAAGCCTACCAGAATCCAAGGTGGTACTCACTCCAGTTGTCCTGCTGGTCAGGTAATCATGGTACACAAGTCCGCAGACTAATCAGTTGAGAAGAAGCCTTCGCCGAGGTAAGACCCCAGATCACGACCGGACCATGACGGAATCTCGGCCTGAATACACACTTGAAAGACCGAATGGGTCACATGCTACCAGTATCATAATCGATAAGACCCATCGGATGTGCCCTGATAGACACGAAAGCCAAATTGGCGATGAGAGGATGATGGTGGTTGTGAGAGGATGATGGGCATTCCCTGGTTCGGTAAACAGCTTCAGCAGTGCGGTGAACGGCTCAAGCAGTGCGGTGGATGGCTTCACAGAAACAACAAGAGTGATTCATCAAGAAGCGAAAACATCGGTGAACATCGCAGGTACACAGAGCTGATCAGGCTCTGCTTCCCGTACAATCAGGTAGCTTCGTTGGACGTGGTCCCTGATTGCACGCCACGTCCCCCTGCGGTGAATGATTGTCCCTCGGAACGGGTGGTGCTCTCACACACACACACACACACACACGAACACACACACATATATGAACACACACACACACGTGCTAGCTCGTAATCTGTGCCGAATGTTCACCGGCATGATGCAGTAATCTGTTTTACATCATGAAGCTTGGGCTCTGTTGCACAATCAATCACTACTAATTACGCATTAATGACAAACCACACTACAGTAGGCCAAAAAATGTTCAGGTTGATCCAGCCAGTCACAATTTTCTGGGCACTTGGACATTTGGTTCGGCAGAGCCTAGTGCGGGCATGTCCAGCAAAGAACTTGTTGAGTGCAAGTCTGCAAGTCCAATGGGAAAACATCATTCTTCCCCTGACCTGCATCTGGAAGTGATCCATACCAAAACGCCCATATCGATTCTGCCGTTTGGACTCGTAATCTGAGGCCCAAACCAAATGAGCCATTCGCGAGGATGGGCGTCAATCAGCTGGGGTCTAGAAAGCTGGTGTTTTTCCCATGTTTTTCCATGGTCCTCGGTGGCTCTGTCCAGAGATTGAATCCCCTCAAAAATACTGGGCATCCCTTCTAACACTACAGTTTTGAACTTCAACGTGTGTTGCCTGGTGGATTTCATAGCACGACTTTTCCAATAAGCAGACAGTTTTCCAACCGTGATGTCTCTGTTTTCATAAACGATGAACAATGGACCCGGGCTCTCTGCGAGAATGTTCCTTTTGCTTTAATTCCATGAATGCTGATGTATTTACACATTATACATATATATATATACATATGTAGACATTCCTATGAGGTAGTGCACATGTAAACATGCATGTATAGAAGAATGAACGGTCTACACCTTTGTGCGCATACACAGTTGGTGTCGAACATCTGGATCGAAACCGACCGGGGAATGTTGGCTCGACCCTGATTGGATACCCCCAATCAACACAGATGGCTGCACCACATCGCACCACCAGATCAGCCGGACGGGAGTTACCCAACCTATTGATACGACAGGATCATCACCAAGATCAATAAGTAGATTAGTTGACCCTTCCTGTATTTGTTGGTAAACAGTTGGGTTGTGCCACTCGTACACAATCTGTGGGATGATCGCGGCTGGGGAACTTTTGGGCTGGAGTACAGGATGGTCCACAACCAAGTTAACAATTTGCCATTTGGCAGTGGGTCAAAACCCTGTACCCCTGATTCCCCTATTACTAACCATTGTTTTCCCTTTGATTTGGTTGGTCATTATAGGCCATTATTGATGGTTAATATTGACCCATAGCCATTTGTTTGCATGTTCGAACCACCAGCTGCTAGAAGAAGTGTGAACGACTACTTCAACGCTACAGACTTGTTATCTCAGCAAGCATGAACAACGATTGGGAACAACTGCTTGCCAGTTGAATAATTCTTGACGACTGTTAGCAGCAACTGTTCGTCACAACTTTATACTTTATCAACTACTACTTGTCGATGCACTCTGGCCATCAACCAATCAACTTGTGAAAGTGGATCACAATCCCCAAGTTTTGGTTAGTTCAACTCCACGCATAACTTAGCAAACCCTTTACTGATGATGTCCCCATCAACTTTTGCAAGTGGAGAAAATTCCTCTCAACACGGGCATCGGATGTCAAGATCCCAGCTGAATATTCTTTACGCAAATAGTGCAGATGAGAATGCGGAGAGGAGCCACATCATGAGGGTTTCCCAAGCTTTGTTGCACCAATGTTTTCCAACCTCGGCTCTTCTCCTTTTTGACGTTCTCATCAATGTCGCACCCCTCGAAATTCCGCGCTTCTTTTTTAACAAACTAGGCGCGTGCTGCAAAAGGGGGTCCGTGCCACGTGCCCGACGTGCACGGTGCCCTTGTGTCGGGGTGGTGACAAGTCTCACGACGACGGCAATTCTCCCGGGAGCAGCCGCATCGTCACTATTTCTTTGGATCCTTCCCCTTGGGAACTCAGCGTTGAGGTCCGTCACAGAGAGGTTTTAGCGGTTGGTTCAACATGGTTAAAGTATGTTAAAGCGGCAACATGCAGCAACTAGGTATAATCAAATTTATTGAACATATATAGTCCCCCACTATAATTTGGGGTTCCTGACTGGTTCCAACAATTAATAGGAAATGAAAAATAAGATTGGAGATATTTGGTTGGCTTTATGCGACTATCTCTGACCATGATCAAATTTGGTGGCGTCCCAAGTTTAGTGCGCAAACGGAGACTGGGACTCCATTTGTTCCCAAAAAACAATCATACCAGATTTTGTGCGTTGATAGCGAGCGCCAAGGGGGTATTGATGACACTCAACAGATCAAATGATACAGTCCTGGCCGGCTATGCTTTGTTTCATTTTTGCGAACTTATATGGTGGTTTCTCAAAATAGGGAACCCCCAAAAATGGTTTGCTTAGTACTATATAATTATAAATGATTCATATGGGATGATTTGCGGGTACCCCTACTTTGAGAAACGCCCATATCACAATACCTCGATCATTGAAATTGAACAAAGCTAGCTCTACAGTCCTCCATTCACGGAACAGCCTCAGCAATGATAGCAAGTACCAAGTTGTGATGCCAGTTGGGTGATCATTTTTGTTGGTTTACCCAACTGGCGTGGGTACTTGCCTCTGTATGATGCTGATATGGATGTTTGAAGAGTATATTGCAGAGTATATTACAGAGTATATTGCAGAGAGTATTGATGTATGATACAAATACTGATGCTTACACAGTTTATTGTAACGATGTGGGAATATTTATTGCGTGCACTGGTGGATTACACTACAGAGGGGTTTCTCACACTGGTTTCTGACAGTGCTCAAACGTTGAACATAGTTGGTGATGTGCTATGACAGGCTAGGCAGCTGTCGAAACTGGATGATTTTGATGGCTATGTTGGCTCCTCATTCAATTGCTTATTGGTCATTGAGAACGTGCAAAAAACACTGGAGTTGCTTATGCTTTCAAAGGACTGGAAGCGTGTTTGTTCCCATGGAACAATCTGACGATCTTTTATTAGAATGCCGCGGAAAAAAACGGTGAAGGAGCGTGGGGACCGGCAGACTCGAGAAAGCTCCACGGTCCATGGTGACAACTCAGAGACTCAGAGATTCAGCCACTCTCGTCGTTCGCTTCATCCGCCACCTTTCAAGTTCAGGGGTTCATAAGATTCCTGGGTTCGAACCGTAAAGAGGAGCTGCTTGACTCAATCTGCTGTCGCTGCAGCTACCACACTTGTATGGTTAATTAGACGGTTAATTCCAACCTCCGAGGTGGCGATCATCCTCTCCTCATTTTCTTGCTGCACACTTCTGGACATGCTACTTACCATGGTTATTGACAGTAATTACTCAATATTTGAGACTGGGATCACGCTGGTGCATCAATCTTTTTTCTATAATGGTCTCTCATGTGTAACCAGCGACCTTTTTTGGGGCATCGGCATCTCCACTTCAAGATAGATAGTGGTAGCGGTACCTACCAGCCGAAGTTCTTTGAGTTTCAGAAACTGCCACTTGGAGGGCATACCATGACACCATATCACAAACAATCGGATGACCTGTGACAATAAATCCATCTTTGCCGTGACTTTATATTGCCATGTATTCATTCTGCTAGTTTTGTTTGTGTCGATGTTGAAACGACCATGTAACATTTGCAACTATACTATTAAGGTGGGGATTTCTCAAGATGGGAACCCCAAATCATGCCCAGTTTTGGTCTGTTTTGAGGGATTTGAGTAACCACCATGAGGGTGTTTCTCAAAATAGGGGTACCCCTAAATCATACTTTATTAACAATTTTCAGTGGTAAACCAACCATGTTGGGTCCCCTATTTCAAGAAAACCCCATGTAACAGGCCCATGTATACGTGTGCGCTCACCAGTCTCCAGCTCACTCAGTGGAACTCTCCCAGCTTTGTCGCTGCACGGCTCAAGTCGTTGCCTCGCTCCCACTGGAAAGAACAGGATGCGAAGGGGTGTGGAGAAGGGGTGCCATGCAATCGAAGTGGGCCCAACGGGCCCCACGGTCTTGCTGGGTGAGTTCATGTTGAAACGACTGATCCAAGGCCTTGTAATGTATACATGGGGGTTTCTCAAAATGGGGAGCCCAAAAAATGGTCAGTTCATTACACATATCTAATAAAGGATGATTTGGGGGTACCCCTATTTTGAGAAACACCCGCATGTATATGCGTCTCTGAATGTGGGTGTTTCTCAAAATGGGGGTACCCCTTAATCATCCAGTTTATCAACCATTTATAGTAATAAACCAACCAGTTTTGGGGATATCCCTATTTTGCGACTGGCCATTTTTGGCTTAAAGCACGTGTGTGTATATGACCTTAATCGAGTACAAGTAATGTCCAAGTACGTTGTTGCAGATGCATATGCATGTGCGTGGGTGTATACAGATGTGGGGTACTGTGACAACATCTTCTTGCGAGGTGTACTTCATATTCAGACGCACAGAAACTAAAAATCAACCCGAGAGACTTTCACTCCTTCAAATTTTCTCCTAGATGCCATTTCATTAATGGTGCCGTGAAAATATGCAGTTTCTCTATTTCTCTGAAAGGTGATAAGTTTGGGAGGTTTAGTAGTATCCTCACTGATGTACCCTCTGCTACAATCAACCGAGAACATGCTACAACAAACTTTGAAAACGATGAGACCAAGACCAGGCGACTACAGGAAATTCGTCAATCACTTTGAAATTTGGAACAGGTATTGGCTGGGATAGTTCACAAACGTGGCTCACTTCACTACAGCCTCACATTTTGGCGGCAGGTGACTGGTCTCCATGATTAGCAGTGTCTGGTGATTTTGGCTGCTATTGCTTTTTATTTGGGGCCAACGACCCAAACTTCTCATAACTTCTCCAAATGGGGTTTCTCAAGCCATAGGAGTACCCCCAAAATGATTGATTTACTATAAAGGATTGATATTGGAGATTTGGCGGTATCGAAACTTGGATTGTGCCTCGAGTTCATCCCCAACCAACCATCCGACCAACCGACCGATCAACCAGTCACTAGTCTAGTGTGGTTGGAATGCCCTTGTTGCGCCTTTTCTCGTTGGCTCCATCCTAAAATGATTGTTGGTCAGCACCATCCTACTATCATTGTTGGTCATTTGTGGTTACTGACGCATATATAGTAGTTGTTCAACCATCAGTTTGTCGGTGATCATTCCCCTTGAATCCCTATCATCGACCATTATTCAACCAAAATCAACCATCATTCACCAACCAGCCAACCAGCGAACCAACCAACCAACCAGCCCTGCGGATGCGGAGATGTCAGGACTTTCAGCCTCACATCATGGCCACTTTCCGAGGCCCGGGGATTGACGTCCAGGTAGCAGTTGTACGATGGCGCTTCTTGTTGTCGCTCGGTGTTGGATCCATAGTGTCTCCATGTACTTATTAGGCTGTTCGCACGCATATAATTGTGTCGAGATATATGTATAATTAATAAATATGTTTAGATATAGTATATGAAGACAACATTCTTTTTACTTTGAGCATTCGCGCGCAAACATCTTCTCGAGAGAGAGTGATAAGACTATACTACAGTATATGATGGTTTAAACGCGCACGCTTTGGCCACTGGGTTGTTCCGTGTTTTGGTGGTTGACCAGCATTGATCATGAGTGTCAATCCGAAGTCAAATGAATATGTTTATATATATATATATTCATACTTATACATATATTTTTAGTTTATTATATATATATATATTTGCATTTAGGATATATTATATACATGTTTATAATATATTGTATGATGTAATCATGGCAATCATTTCACACGAATCGATGGCTCTGGTTATTGCTTGTTGATATGAAAAATGGCAACGCTTTGCCACACGCAAAATCACCGCTGAGCCGTGGCCGAGCAACGCTGCCATGAGACTTGTCGTCAGGAGTTGATGTTTTGCATCACCCAGGACCAAGCAAGACTGACCACTATGAAGCAGCAAATCAGGAATAACAATACATCTTAAACCAGTCTTACTGCAAGTGTTTCTATTCACAGTGGTTTAAACAACAGTGGTCAGCTAAACTTTGAAATCAGTGGTCAGTTTCTTAGATACTGCTACTTCGTTCTTTCAGCTGCCATTGATGGCCACGGGGAATTTCTTGACACCAGAGCTCATCCTCGCTTAGAGACATCTAGCTGTGAGCACAGCGAGCTGTTAAGGGAACCCCTGGCCTGCTCATCAATCACACAGCAATCCTCTTGTTTATTCAGAAATAGACTGTGAATATCTGTGAATAGTGCGTATTGATGATGTTTGCCGTTCTTGCTGATGGCAATTGAACATGTTTGTTGTCAAACCGGTTGATAAAAGCCAATAGCACCGCCATCAACAAACATGATCAACAATCATTATCAACAATCATTATTATCAATCACCATCAACAAATCCGTGGACCTCATATCACTCAACGATCACTAACCATCACAAGGAATCACTAATAATCACCCACAAACATTATAGATTGCTAATAATGGCTATTAATCATCAATCATTATTCATGGCTATTGTTAATCACTAGAAATCACTAATCATGCTTATAGAACCAATGGCTATCAATGACTATCAGATGCTATTACTCACTAGGAATGGCCATTACTAATCTCTAATGACTAACAATCATTACTTCTAGTTGCTGAAATTTCAGCAGCCACCAGGGCGTCAGATCCGTGCTGCCAGTGCGGGGCCGCGGATCCGGAGGCGGAGAGGAGGCGTTTTGTATTCGCAGACCTCTAGGTTTACTACTAACAAGGGCTGCGAATTGATTACATCAATAAGATTGATATAGTGACCTTTTCTTATAGTACAGTGATCATCAAGATTGATAATTTTGATATAATTTGATTGCATCAGTTGTATTCAATTGTATGGTTATAACTACATCAATTACAGGGTTTATATAATCGATTCATCAGTGATTTCCATAGTTTTGATATATTTTAATTCATTTCAATGGTTATAATTACATCAATTGCATGGGTATGGTTACATCAAATATCTACACATACGCATCATTGTACGGTAATGACTGCATTGTTACATTGTACTTGCGATATGTTATTTGTAGGTGCATACTCTGATGCATGAACCTGAAGCTTGTGCATGATGGCAAAGTCAGGTAGATGAACATTCAGAGTAGGCAGACCCTTCCAAATTTGTTCAGCGTGCTGCTTGATGGCTTGTAGGTCCTGCACATCACGCCTGGTTTGGTCGAAGTCATACGGTCTAAACCTGGGACAGCCCACAATGATTGGCTGATCATGTTCGGGGGATCAGACTACCTGGCAGAGGATTTTCCTGGGGCACATCCTATTGACACCAGGGGTTTCATCCTAACATGTGGGACCATCGATCCCCACCTTAGCCCGAGCAGTGAACGTCCAAAGCTTGATTGTTTGGGTCTCCGGTATGGGCCTCTATGCCATCGCGCCTTGTAACTAAGTAGCCATCACAACTAGCACCGTCCTCCCTTATCTAAGTAGCCATCAAACATGGCGATTCTCAAGGGATGGTGCGAGTGAAGCAGCAAATCTTGCTCAGAAGCGTGACGCTGTGTTTTGTTTTTTATCCTCATGTGAAGCGGGGAGAAACTTCTTCTATTCTTAATGATTAAGATTGGATGATTTTTGGGTACCCCTATTTTGAGAAACACCCATATGTTTGAAAATCACCATGCTGTGAGTTACTAGACTCTCTTTCGAAAGCACATCAAACGGAGATGGGTAAAATTAAGTGACTTGTACCTTGCTTGCCCTTGAAATCGGCCATTTTTTCATGGGGGTTGAAACCCCAACCAGTCACGGGCTGCGAACTTCACCTTGTGGCTGAGGCGTTTTGCTCCTGCTGGCCCTGCTGGCTGTGCCTGGACCGCGATGCCTCCATTGTTGGGTGATGTCCTGTGCTTTGGGATGATTCCCAATGATTGTTTCGAGACAAAATCCGAGACGTTTGGCGCTTTACAAATCATGTACTTTCTCGAATTTTGGGTGCTTCTCGAATACGGGACCCCCAAAATCATCCAGTATCAATCATTCATAGTGATTTTTGCATCTATAACTTGGAAGTACCCCAGCGATTAGGAAACCACCATATATATATATATTTTTGTCTTGCAGAATGGCATAAGCCAAGGTAAGGGTCCTGTGGAATGGAGTGTATCCCCGCCCCAAGTGATACTTTTTGTGTTGGCAGACCGCCAATGTCGAGCACAAGCCGTTCATCAAAAGTGGGGTACAAATTGAGGTTGGTTTGGCTCCTGCTCATGTTGGACTTCAAAAGCTTGGCATCGCATGGTTTGCTAATGCATTTCAGATGTTTTTGCACATTCGTTGGTCCCCGACTCCAAATGATCAATCGTGTGATTCTTTTAGGTCGTCTACAAGCTCAAAACCGCTGTGGCTCAGTTGCGTAAGAGGTCGGTCATTGGTCGGTCCCCTGCCGTGAAGCTTCGCAACGTAACAGGCCAGCGGTGCTGCTCTGCTGTAGCAATGTTGTCCATGCTTTACTGTTTACGGTAGATCCATTTGTTCATAAAGCATCCCCAGTCTACCAGCTCAATAATTAGCTGGTGATTTACCATCAAAATGGTTAGTTGATGGATCCATGGATCTACTATTCCTCAACAATCACTAATAGTCACTAGTAAACACTCATAATCAGTAGCAATCACCAATAAAGATAAGCAAATCAGTACCAAACACCACCGATCATTGCTTAAAGTTGTTGAAACTGTAGGTGAATCTCAGTCACTACTTACCGAGAAAGTTGGCACCGAGAGATTCTTCGTTGTAGCGCCGAGGGCGTGCGCTGCTGAGGTTCCTACTTGCTTCACCGGTTCCGTGCCAAGGACCGAGTCAGTGAAGCGGCAGCTGATGAACCTGACAAAGCCTTGGAACAGGCAATTTTTTTGGGGATGACACGGGTTTAAAAGGTTAATCATGGTGGTTAATGGTGATTAAAAAGGCGAAGAGGGTGATGTTTGGTGGTTAACGGTGGTTCAGAATTTTTGGCGGATATTCATCATAGAGGATTTTTTGGTGATTTTGATGTTCGCGGTTCACAAGGTGCCCTTTGCCAGGGCCAGGAGAGCGTTGCTGGCACCGAGTGGCACCCGCTTGTATTTTCCACTCAGCTGAGCCTCGCGATGTCCTCACCCAGCACATCCACAAGAGGAATGATCAGAAGACATGGGGATTTCTCAAGCCATAGGGGGCCCCAAAGTTATGGTTGGTTTAGTACTAAAAATGGTTTAGAACCCCTCCGCATTGGGCTCTTTTATCGGAATCTAAGGAAATTTGAGTCACAACGATTTCTTGAAGAAAGGAGTCCGAAGAAGATTCTAAGAATATTGCAGCCAAGTAGATGATTTCATTCCTAAGACTCACCTTGAACTTCTTGAACCTAGTTGATTTCATTCCTAGGTGAACCGCATTGATTTCATCGTTCGTGACTCGTTGGCGTCGTTCAGTTGGTGCACGTTCTGCACCGCCAGTGATCTCCTGGAGTGACATGAAGCTGGTGCTTCCCAGGTCTATCAGTAGCAGTTGAGATCATAAGCTTGTCATGTCATAGGTTGACAGAGGTTCAAGGTGTGAGCCACGAAAAAAAGCTTCATGATTGCCTTTTATAAGAGAATCAATATGAGCCACCGGGGCGAAAGAGAAAGAACTTTTGGATTATAACAAATCCGTCATAGTTTTTTTTTTTCACAGCTCATGTATTCTATATGTATCAATGGCCTATAATAACCTCAACAGGTCAACCTCATGATCTCAACTGGTTGTACATTCATCACCTGAAATGGTCTCGTATCCATCACCTCATGGTTGTCCTACGGTTGGTTATTTCCCCTACTAAAAACTGTATGTAGTTTATCCCCCGCAAAACCATATGAAAACCATGTTTAAACCACCACGTAGTTGGTAAATATTCCCATAAACTTGTTGTTTACTATCCCCTATCATCCACCATTATGAATCGTTATCCTCCATGATGAACCATTCTAATTCCTTATGAAACCATAGTAAAACCATGCATATTATTCTCACTAATCCCCCATAACATTCAAATAAACCATTATAATATCCCCTATCAAACTACTAAAACTAATAGTTTTAACTATTCTATAAAACTCTATTGAAACTATAATCCACTATGAACCTATAAAACTACAAGTCGAGCTTTACATGTGGTTCAAACCCGTGCAGCAGCCATTGGCCTCCAGCTCAATCTGGCCAAGAGTGAGTTGATCGCCGTTGGCCAGGTCGACACTGGTGCTTTGCATTGTCACTTTCCCGATGCTCTGCTCCGGGACACCGCCACGGGTTCTTCCAAAGTTCGCCGCGATTTTGAATTTTTGGGAGCTGCCATTGGGAACGAAGTCTTCGTCCGTACTCACACTGCTGATCGGGCGGCCAAAGCGGGGGACCTACTTGACTCCATGGGGGAGCTGGAAGATCCCCAGGTGGCATTGCGGCTTCTGCGCAGTTGTGTTGGATTCGCCCGCCTGCTTCATAGCATGCGGTGCAATCCGCCCTCACCTCAAACTGTGGCGCTGGACATGTTTGATGGTATGGTCCGCAGGTGCTTTGGTGATTTCACAGGGCTCCACCTCACGGCTTCGCAATGGAAACAGGCGTCTTTGGGCTTTGCGCATGCCGGACTGGGCTTGCGCTCCACGTCCCACCACGCCCCAGCCGCTTACTTAGCCTCATGGGCTGGCGCACTTCGTTCAGCCAGTGACATCGATGCCAGTTTCTCTGTAGAGGAGAGCAAGGCCAGCCCTGCCGTTGTTGCTGCTTTGGCCGCTTTCAACGCCCAGGTTGACGCTGCCAGGGCTATTGCCGTTGATGCCGCCCTTGCCAGCAAAAAGCAAACTTTGTCCCACGCCTTGGATGCGGCAAGTTGGAACGAGCAGCTCGCCCACGCTTCCCCAACTGATCGGGCCACCCTCCTTTCGGAAGCGTCGGTGGGCGGCAGGGCTTTCCTCAGTGCCATCCCATCGGGCCGGACCCAGATGGAACCAGCTGTTTTTGTTGCCGAGGTCCGTGCTCGCTTGCGGGTCGCCGACGCTGACAATGACACCTGGTGCCCGCTTTGCGATGCTGTTCTTGATTGCCATAGCCATCATGCCGGGATGTGTGCCACTGGAGGAGAAAGGACCCAGCGCCACCATGCCGTTCGGGACTTGGTGTATGAATGGTGCAAGCGGGGAGGCCTCCGTCCAGAACGGGAGCGGCCCGGCTTGCTTCTGCCCAACCATCTTCAGGTCTGGGCTTAACATGCTGGCTTGATTTGGCATGCACAACTGCAGGGTTCCCGTTGGTGGCTTTAATCCATGATCTGTATTTCCAGGAGTCTCTTGCGTTGGCCAGCCAGCAGGCAGGCGCGGCTGCAGAGGCCTATGCTCGACACAAGGAGCTCCACCTCGGCACCTCTGAAGCTTGCAAAGCGCAGGGGGTGAAGTTTGTGCCAATGGTGGCCGAGTGCAGTGGCAATTGGGACGCAGCAGCATTAAAGATTTTGTTTCACTTGGCCCGTGCAGTTGCCGCTCGCACCGCAGAGGATTCGGCAATGTGTAGCAGCCTCCTCCTCCAACAGCTGTGCGTCAGCATCCGGTCGTGCCGGGCTCGAGCGGCGCTGCGGCGCCGCAGTGCTGCAGTTTGAGCAGCTGAGCGGCACTGCGGCGCCGCAGTGCTGTACCTTCAGCAGCCACGCCATTCCAGGGACTTTGGTTTCCCTTCGGCAGTCGTTGTGCCTTTGCGCTACATCCACTCCAGATGCCTCCATTGTCAGTCAGCCAGAAACAAGAGCCACAGCTGGAAAGTATTGTTCTGGGTAGAGGAGGATTGGAACAACAAGCAAAGGGAGACCATCTCATGAGTTCTTTTTCTGTCTCACCATTTCACAATGACACTTTCGGCTATAACCATGGGGCGGTTGCAGAATGCACCACCGAAGGGCAGAGAGTGACCTTTGGATGCTTTTGATGTCTTTCATCCATTGCGTCTACATTTTGGTGGTCTCACCGCTTCTTTGCGGCCATGCTCAATAGCAGCATGCCCTCGATATGCTTGATTACTCAAGGTAGACATCAGATAATCTTGGCCTTGATATTGAACCTAATGCACTATAAAACTATAAAATATGTTCATCCTAATCCACTATAAAACTCTATTGAACCCACCAGGCACCCACGGGGCGGCGACTGGGCGCCGGATTCTGCCAGGACAGGCACCGCGACAGCTCTCCGTGCTGAGGTGGCGACGGGTCCCATCCTGGACTGAGAAAACCAAGGGGTGAAGTCGCCATTGGGTGGTCAATTGTGTGTGGTTGATTATGGTGAATTATCGTGATTTATTATGACTTTTATTGTGGTTTATGATTTTTGTTTATGGTGGTTTATTATCAATTATGGTTTATTATTGTGGTTTAGTCACATTCATATTGGATGAATCGTCTGTTTATTCACATTATTGGATTGCGGTGAATCCTTGATTCTGATTCGATAGAACGGTGCCTTGGATCATCGGGGCTGTGATGGGGGTGTTGTTTCGGCCACAAGATGGCAATGCCATGCGATATGGCGAGCCGGGTCAATATTAATCAACCAGCCAAGGGTTAATGCTTAATAATAGGAGATAACAACCAAAAATTGGGGATATACCAGCTATATCCAGCTATATATGGCTATGGGTCAATATTAATCAACCAAGTAATGGGGGATGATAACCAACAAAACTATAGGGAAAACAATGGTTAATGATGGGGAACCAGGGGTACGGGGTTTTGACCCACAGCTATATCTTCTTACTCAGTAAAAGCCAGGACAGGCAATCCCTCTAAGACGCCTTGGTTCTCCAGCATCATGCCATGCTAGCAGAGTTGTGACCGTTTTGGAATCTGTTGGTTCTGTTGGCATCTGCTTAGAAACCAACCCCTGATTCACCGTCATCCATTGTCAACCATTTTTGAATTACAACTGTTAACTATTATTAAGCATTAATGAACCACCATCATTAATTAATTAATCATCATAGAAACATTGGCAGAATAATGCCATTGTTAACCACAACTTTCTTTGCGATTTTCATGGTGCCATCCGTGATTCACGAATGGCCTTTGCGAGGGCGGCTGTTCTCAGGCGGCTGCATCTTCCGGTTCTTCCGGTTCTGGTTCTTCAGTGGCCTTGGTGAAGGTACGCGCAGCGAAAAGCGCTACGTGCAGTTGGGTAGCCAGGGTTCCCATGGCGAGCATCATGCTGGCGAGTGGATCCCCATTAACACCCCCCCTATCATTGGGATCACAAGTCATCCCCTGGGAGCGGTTCATGAACAAATGGAGCTACTATGAGTAATTAATGGTGTTCTTTGCTGGTTTATGCTTGTTACTGCTGGTTGAAAATGGTCAATGCTGGTCACTGATGGTCGCTGATGGTTAACGCTGGTTGAGCATGGACAGTGCAGCTTCATACTTGTTATTGACGACCACCAAAGGCGATTTTGGCAATTTTCAATGTTAGGAATTTGGCAATTTCAAACAGCCACAGCCACCTTTCTAAATCGGACTCAAGGACACAGAATCCAGTATGGCTTAGTGCTGACACTTACTGTAACTGTTCAGAAACTTGTGTATCGTCTCATGAAGTCATTCAGATTTTGGGGACTTCACGGTCATGGGTTGTGCGGCACAGCTTCTGCCGCCCGTGACTAGTTCAAGTTTCCGGACTGCGCTCAGGAAGTATTTTATATAAAGCATAAGACAGCATGGCATCTCTGGCATCTCTTCCTAGTCTTCAATTTTGATATCCAGGGTTTGGACGGGCACTGGTCAACAAGCCAGAAATCTCTTCACTCTGAGATATCCAGCTTGAAAACCATCAGTAGTTAAATTCCGGTGCTGGTGCTCGTTCTGGGCCAGCCTTTGTGCTGAAGTCTGAGTGGCAATTCCAGAATTCGTCGTGGCAGGAGGGGATATGATCGGATATGAGTTGGGATTCGCTTGATATCATTGTGGGTTCATCAATGGTCGTAGCTACGAACCATCCGAGTCAATAGCCAATGATAGGGAAAGCACCAGCTTTGGGGGGACACCATTTTTGGACAAATCTTGTTTTGGTGAAATTTCAAATGAACCAATAGCTTGAAGGTACCCTCATGGCTGTTGACAATCATCCCCTTCTGTTCCTGAGCGGTTCGCAGTAGTGAGGGGTTTTAACCATGCATTCTTTTCCCCATCATTTGAACCGGTTGGTTGGTTGACAAATATTTTGCAATTGACCATTCAACTGACCATTACTAGCCATCAATTAACCATCAATTAAGCAGCAACTGATTACCAGTCAACCATCAATTAAACGTTGATGTCAATATTTGTGCTACTGCATGGTGCTGCCATTGCATGTGAACTTCAGGATGTGACGGGTCCCCGCCACTCCCGGCACGGCAGGTGACCAAGGAAAACAGCATCGCAACAGCAGGCGATGATTCAGGGATGTTCGCATCCATTAAGGTTTTGTAGTGGTGTTTTTTGTTGGTTTTGACGTTTAGGTCGATATATAGGGTTCGCAAAAACCACCAAGGTTTTTTAAACCACCAGGGATGTCTACTTGGTGGTTTTATAAAAACATGATAGTGGATGAGAAGCATCAACAGTGACTATTGCTGGTTATCATCCATTCTACTTGGTGGTTTTGCAATAGCTACTGATAGCTGACAACCAGTTAGCTAATATCAATAGATTGATCAGGTAGAAAATAACCATTGATTTTATAGTATTAAATATAAATTATCTCGTATTAGCTATTGATCATAGTGGATGATAGCCAACTCGAATGCTTAAACACTTGCTTGTTGAGTTGGTTTCATTGGCATTTCTCACATGTTTCCCAGCAAAATGGATGGTTAACTTGCGCATATTTTCGTGATCAACCAACCACCAACCACTTGTTGTTGTGATATTGGTACGGGTGATTTTTCTGCAATCTACACGGACTTGACCCACAATTCTATGCAGATCTGATCTACCATGGTCTAAGTGTGACTGGTTGAACGTGGCCAGCGCGTTCTGACAGAGGGTTGTAGGGGATCAGCAGAACCGCTTCTTGGGTTATGTAAGCAGCTGATATTCATGGTTCATTGATGGGTTTGTTGATGGTTTGTTGATGGTTACAGTAGTAGTTAGTAATGATTGGTTAGCAGTTATACTACCAACTGCTAGTAGCAGTTAGTTATGATTGGTTAGTATTGGCTACAGTACCACTTCGTATTGATGTTTCATTGATGGTTGAGTCAACTAGTCGCTGGTGGCTGTCAAAATTGACCCAAAAAAATCCACTCGCCAAACCGCAGATGTTTCGGTCAAACCATTGGGATCTCGTGGTTTCCAGGCTCGCGAAAAGTCATAGCTCCATCAACGGACTCTTCCGATACACAAAAGAAACACCATTGTCAGCATTTTACTGTCAGCAAGTATTGATAAACTCCATTGTCAGCAATTTATGATCAGCGCATATCTCCATTGCGGTTAATTATTGGTGTCTTTTCTTGGAGAAAAATGATCATTGATTCCAAGGATGGCTGGGATATTTACCCTAGACCGAAATGGCTATGGTACTTTCATCCTCGGATTGTATGACCAATATCATTTGACACTGATTTTTAAGAACGATCTAGACTACCAGATTCATCAATGACTATATTATACCTAGTGGGCTTCTTTTCATTCTTGGTCCTTATCTCTTCTTTGATGTTTTCTCAAGCCATGGGGGAAAAATATCTAAAATAGGGTTTGTAAGAATTATCATTTTAAAATCATTTTTCATCATAATTATCATAACAACATCATAAAACCATCATCATTCATCCACCTCATCCATTCATCACATCATTTCACCATAAAATCATCACTACCAATCATCATATTAACCTTATTCATTTCTAAGGAATAAATTATTCCTAGAAATATTTTATTCCTAAAATCAATAAGGCTAATTATTATTAACCCTTATTCATTTCATCATATTTCATCATAATTTTTATTCCCAGAATTAATATCAACATTTCTTTAACTATAATTCATACTATTCCTAGAAATTATTTATTTTATTATGTAAAAATATTATCATAAAATATTATGGTAAAATTGAAAATCATAAATCTAATAAATTATATTTTATTAGAATTATGGTATGCAAATTGCTATCATAAATCATTGAAGACAGAATTTTTTGAACTTACCCAGTCCTCGGGTAAAATTACCCAGACTATGGGTATAACAACCCAACTGAATTACCCAGTCCCCCGGGTAAAATTACCCACCTTATGGGTAATTTTCTAAAAATATGCATTTTTACCTCAGTTATTGATAGTTTTTTGGGAATTACCCAGCCCTTGGGTAAAATTACCCAGCCATTGGGTAATTTGTAGGTGTCAATTACCCAGCCTGTGGGTAATCTACTTGAAATCATCAAATTGCACTAATAACATTATCAAATATTACTATTATGACAAAACCTCCTCACAAATCTTCATCATAAAATAAATGGTGAATTTCAATAAGGTCTTTGTTTTCATAATTGTCTATCCTTTTCATATGTTTGTTTATTGATTTTTCTAATAAGTCCATCCTTGTATTAAACATTGGATTTTTAGATTTACCATATTTATCTATGAATTTATCTGGGTTATATCTAATAAAAATGTATTTACCTGAAAAGTCCATAAATAAATCATCATATCTATTATTTTCATTTTCTTTAATGTAATATTTATGTTGGTTTTCGTCCACTTCAATGCATAACATTGTATTGTTAATCAATTTCCTTAAGTCAATGCGTCGTTTTGTAGCACAACAGCCACCCTCCAAATCTACATAAAATGGTTTATCATTTTTGAACCCTTCATATTTTGAAAATATATGAGTTGCTACTTGGATTTCTTTTGACTTTTTCCTGACTGTTAATGTTCTTGGGTCATCAGGAAATAGATTTACAAAGCAATGGGTGCAATAACCTTTCAGTTTTCTGTTGCCAAATGTTCTACAACCAAATGTATGCTGGGATTTACATATTTCAATGCCTTTACAGTCGGGACACTGGCTTCTTCTTTTGTTATGCTCACATATTTCACTACCACCACATTCTTTACATCTGCTTCTTATTTTGTTATGTTCGCATATTTGACTACCACCACATTCTTTACATCTGCTTCTTATTTTGTTATGTTCGCATATTTGACTACCACCACATTCTTTACATCTGCTTCTTATTTTGTTATGTTCGCATATTTGACTACCACCACATTCTTTACATCTGCTTCTTATTTTGTTATGTTCGCATATTTCACTACCACCACATTCTTTACACTGACTTTTTCTTTTGTTATGCTCGCATATTTGACTACCACCACATTCTTTACAATGGCTTCTTACTTTGTTATGTTCGCAAATTTGACTACCACCGCATTCTTTACAATGGCTTCTTACTTTGTTATGTTCGCATATTTGACTGCCACCACATTCTTTACACCTATTTTTTTGTTTGTTATGCTCGCATATTTGACTACCGCCACATTCTTTACAATGACTTCTTGCTTTGTTATGCTCGCATATTTCACTACCACCACATTCTTTACACCTACTTTTTCTTTTTCCGTGCTCGCATTTTTTTGAAACCATAATACTGACCTACTTTTTAATATTCATTTGTCTTTAGGTCATTTTTTTAAACGAAACTTACATAAAATTTACCACAATCAACCCCAAAATTTCTTCAACTAAATCATTGATTTTATATATACATAATGGTTTTGGTTGCCAATTGGTTAGGTTGTTCCATAACCTTGTCCTTATTCTTTTTGACATTCCATACTGATAAACACTCACATCAACATAATGTAGTTGTTTCATAAACGGTTGTTTTTTCAATAGTCCAGTCTTGGCGCTTTCAATGAACCACGCTTTAGGTTTAAAATAATCTATGATTTCCAAAATTTTTAAAATCAATTTATTTGCTTCATCAATCATTCTAACACCATTTGTTTTAGCATAGGGGGGTGATGCATAGATGAAATCAAAATGCCCTGAAGGTATTTGTTGATAATCCCACTCCAGTATATTACAATTTATGTCAGCATTTTTTAAATCCAATGAGGTTACATTCCAATGAAGTTGCTGTGCTACAGTTTTAACACTACCACTAAATAATTCCAATAATTTCATTAATAATATTATTTAGAAATATCATTTATGAAATTCACTTTAATTCATCCACCATCAATTTATAGTCTCCTTCGTCATCTTTCATAATTTTATAATACTCTAAAGTGCTACTTTTAGGCTCTTTTATCTTTCCAGCCCTCAGCATTCTTAAATACTGTTTCTGTTTTTCTTGGAAGTTTCCTTTTGGTTTTTGAACTCCCTTCTTTTCAAAAATTTCATTCATCTTTTCCTTCTCTTCTTCATTAGATACAGGTTTGTTTGCATCAAGTTTTTCATCCAATGTTTTAACCATATCAATTACAAGTTTTATATTTTTTATTGCAGTGTTAAGTTTCTTATTCAGTTGCTGGTTCATTTCTTCAGTATCGCTCATACTATGTATATATTATTATTTAGAAAATATTTTCCAAAATTTCTAAATATTTTTTCAAAATTTTAAAAATTCATTTCTTTAAATACCTTTTTTAGAGCACTTAACACTTAACTTGATGTAATCAATACTCAGTTTTAAAATTTCTAAGGTAAAACTACAACACTTTTTCACTTTATTATTCTTAATTACTGGCATTTTCTTATCATCATTAACTGCCTCTTCTAAAACATTAATAGTATCATAATAAATATCCATATCAGAAATCATTATTAAAAATAATTAGATAATAATAAAAATATTATTATCTAATTCAACCGGCAACTGGCTACAAAATGAATTCAAAATCTTCTATCGCTGGGTTTTGGGAAAGAAAAGTATCAGGGTGACGCTATGACAGACTTTCTTAGGGGATGAAAAACAAACTAATTTACCTATTGCGGGATTAATGCCCTTTACCCACCTCTGTTACTTTGCTGTGCTGTGTGTAAAGTCCCATTAATAAATAATAATATATTTTAATTTCTAAATAAATTATAATGATGAATAATAATAACATCCCAATAATTAAACCTCATAAATCTGCAGAGTATGAATTCCAACAGTCTAAGTATGATGTAGCTCCTAGAATACCATTCTCTCAAATTATTGTTGCACCTTCGGGCTCAGGGAAAACAATCTTGCTCCAGAATATGATATTGGATATTTATAGAGGTTGTTTTGAACGCATTTTTATCTGGAGTTCATCCATTCATATTGACAGTGTATGGTTACCAGTGAAGGACTATATAGAAAAAACACTCAAAATAGACCCTAAAAAGGAAAAAATATATTATGATGATTTTATTCAAAAAGATATGGAAGATGTCATAGATTTACAATATAAAATATCAAAATACCAAAAAGACCATAAATTTAAAAAACTGTTTGCTACCTTAATCATTTTAGATGACTTCATAGATGATAGCCGATTTTCAAAACATAATAGTATGCTTAATACTTTATTTATCAAAGCAAGACACGTAGGTCTGAATGTTATTGCCTCCTCGCAGAAATTTAATGCGATTTCAACTGTCGCAAGAACCAATGTAAGACAGTTATATTTTTTCAGGTTAAGAAATTATAAGGAGATACAAAGTATGGTTGAAGAATTATCTGCTATATTATTAAAAAGAAATCTTTTATCAAATGAAAAAAACTTAACTGATGCTAAAAATACACTTTTAGAAATTTACAATATAGCAACAAAAGAACAATACAGTTTTCTTTTTGTGGATTTAATGAAGCAAAATATCAATGATATATTTAAAATAAAGTTTAGTAAAAAAATAATTGTTGATGAAAATGAAACTTAATAATATTATTTCAAAATAATATTATTAAATTATTGACATACTGCAAAAATCCAATTTTGGAGCCATCATATGAAATCGTTGTCTGTCTTTGCTTTGTAGTTCTTCCACTTCATCAATTATTTCCTTAAGGCATTTAACTAATATTATTTTATCAATTTCTATTTCATTATTTATTTCATCACTATTAACATTATAATTTTTTATTTTGTTAATGAATTCATTTTCTTTTTTACTTTCTTTATTAAAATAAGAACCCATATTATTAGATTATAATATATTATTTTTATTCCTTAGATTTAGATTTAGCCTTTGCTTTAGGTTTTGGTTTGGATAACTCTTTTAATGCCTCTTGTAGTTCATAAACACTGCTTTCTAAATGTTCTATCTTCTCCTGCTGTTCTTGGCAACACTTCCATAATAAACAGCACATACGACCATAATTCATACTTAAATAATCTTTATCAGTATTTACTATGTTTTCAATGTCACTTGGTGTATTTTGGAGAACTTCATCAGCTATAAAACCGATATTAGTTCTCTTTTTCTTATCATCTTTTAATTTAAATTTTTTAACATTAATCTTTTTAACTATATCAGTGCAGTTTGAATGAAAGTCATCAATGTTTTCTTTTAATCTTTTATCAGATGTTTCTGTAAGAGCAATACATGTTATATCTTGATTACTTGATATATCTGTTCTAACTTGTAAATTAGA
>VSDK01025177.1:3627-39667 GCA_009767595.1 Symbiodinium kawagutii
AGGATGATGATGATGATGATGAGGAGGATGAGGATGAGAAGGATGATGATGATGATGACGATGATGATTATGATGATGATGATGAGGAGGAGGAGGAGGATGAGGATGAGAATGAGGAGGAGGATGAGGATGAGAATGAGGAGGAGGATGAGGATGAGAATGAGGAGGAGGATGAGGATGAGAATGAGGAGGAGGATGAGGATGAGAATGAGGAGGAGGATGAGGATGAGAATGAGGAGGAGGATGAGGATGAGAATGAGGAGGAGGATGAGGATGAGAATGAGGAGGAGGATGAGGATGAGAATGAGGAGGAGGATGAGGATGAGAATGAGGAGGAGGATGAGGATGAGAATGAGGAGGAGGATGAGGATGAGAATGAGGAGGAGGATGAGGATGAGAATGAGGAGGAGGATGAGGATGAGAATGAGGAGGAGGATGAGGATGAGAATGAGGAGGAGGATGAGGATGAGAATGAGGAGGAGGATGAGGATGAGAATGAGGAGGAGGATGAGGATGAGAATGAGGAGGAGGATGAGGATGAGAATGAGGAGGAGGATGAGGATGAGAATGAGGAGGAGGATGAGGATGAGAATGAGGAGGAGGATGAGGATGAGAATGAGGAGGAGGATGAGGATGAGAATGAGGAGGAGGATGAGGATGAGAATGAGGAGGAGGATGAGGATGAGAATGAGGATGATGATTGTGATGATCATGATGATGATGATGATGATGATGATGATGAGAATGAGGAGGAGGATGAGGATGATGATGATGATGATGATGATGATGATGATGATGATGATGATGACTATGACCATGACGAGGACGAGGACGAGGATGAGGATGAGGATGAGGATGATGATGATGATGATGAGGAGGATGAGGATGATGATGATGATGATGAGGAGGATGAGGATGATGATGATGATGATGAGGAGGATGAGGATGATGATGATGATGATGAGGAGGATGAGGATGATGATGATGATGATGAGGAGGATGAGGATGATGATGATGATGATGAGGAGGATGAGGATGATGATGATGATGATGAGGATGAGGATGATGATGATGATGATGATGATGATGATGGTGATGGTGATGGTGATGGTGATGGTGATGGTGATGCATTGTTGCAAGATCTCAAGATCAAAATGCATGTCAAATGCACACAGATAGAGATATTGCACTGAGGTCCCTTACGATGGGGTGCCAACACAAGCGCAGTGCCCCTGGGACAACAATCAACCTGGCCAGGCCTGTTGGGCTCGGCTTCACGTGTGTTTGCTTGGAAATCTTGGAAGCAAGTAGCTGATAACTTCGTGGTCAACTGCAGGCCATTTCAGCAGACCATGATATACCAATCTGTGGCATACTCATTCTTGTTTTCAAGGACTTGCAGGGGAAGAGTTGTTGGTAGTGTGCATAACTTTTGTGAACTCGCAATGATTTGTACTGAGTGTTCCGTGAGCACGTATACACTTAAAATTGTGTGTGTGTTTCTTTCGTGATCCAAGAGACGATCCAATCTCAATTCTCTGTTGATGTTTTCGTACTTCAGAGGACTTCCACCTTGTGGTTTCAAACAGTGACATGGCAGTGGGTCAAAACCCTGTACCCCTGGTTCCCCATCACAAACCATTGTTTTTCCTATAGTTTTGTTGGAAATTAACCCCATTGTTGATGGTTAATATTGACCTATAGCCACATGTTTGCAGGTGCTGAAAACTCATCATTCGGACTCCTCTCCTGAGGGCCACCCCCGCACCAGGAACCCGTCTACGGCCTGCCGCTCTGTGAAACGGCCTGTCCCAAAGCTGTGGGACAACCTACGCCGCGACTCGGATCGTTGCGAAATTTGGATTTGCGAAATTTGGATGGACACCAAACCAACACCCAACCTGGAGATAACCACAAAGAAAGCTATAGGGAAACACCGGTTAATGATGGGGAACCAGGGGAACCAGGGGTATACAGGGTGAACTGACCCATAGCTGCATCCAAGAACTCTCGGTATTTGGTGTCTATTGCTAAGCTCTGAAACGATCGAAGTTGCTGAGAATCATTGACCCACTGAAACCAGGAGTTTCGACCATGGAAAGCCACAGCTCCTGCCAGGGAGGGCTTCATTTGGATCGAAGCGGACAAGGAATGGCAATGTGCTGCTGGTTACCGCTCACCTGCAGAGGTGCGACCGGGATCCACCACGACGAGTTTTCAGGATCCGGGTCAGACATCTCGAAGTCTCGGAGATGATCTGGGTTTTCAATATGGATATTCTATTTGCATTGAGCACATTTGAGCACACCCTTGCATATCATTGCAAACCTGCATGCTGTCACAGGTATGTTTATTCTAGATGCAAGCTTGCGTGGTGTGCTTTCCTGTCTCCTTGCGTACTTGCTTGCTGGCTTTAGTGCTGACTTTATCACTGACTTACAAATTGAAGATGTGCATGCTATCTTTCTTGCTTATGTTCAGTTTTGCTGTACATACCTACCTACCTACCGCTACTGCATGTGAATGCCCTTCAACCACCATGCCAGCCTAATTGCCTACATACCTACCTGTACCTGCATACCTACTTGCCTGCATACCGACATACCGACATACCTACCCACCTACACATTTGCATACACACCATACCTACCTGCATACCTACATGCCCATTTGGAAGTATGTCTACTTATCTTATATTCATCCAAATGAATACGCTCGTCCATGCATCCATCCATTCATACGCCAAAGCCACATGGGTGTAAACAACCCTGGATGAATAGATATAGAGATAATATAGATGTTAATTGTTTTCACCGGTAGGCTCTCTGTACGTTTCCGTAACTGCAAACCCAAGCGAGGTCCACCATGAGGTACCCTCAAATTGGTCACCTCTTGAGGAGAAAACAGGACGAGCTTTGTCGAGGATTGGCAACGTTTTCTCAGAACCTCGATGGGTACCAGTTTTTTTTGAATCTATTAGATTATTAGATGTATTTGTTCAATGAGATATAAAATTGTTTTTCAAAACCTCAAAGACGTTTGTTTTCAGCAAGATTCTCAACTGAATATGCTGATTCATTGTGACCTACCTGTGGCCTGTCAGACCGCCAGGTGAATTGCACGACCAACGTTGCCTGCGAGTGGATGCTGGACTATGGTGGTTGCGAAAAATTGGAGCCGCCGCACGCTTGCAGGGGGACGCAAGGATTGTGGTCGTGGTGACTGCCAAGATGGCTGGGACATATAAAAACGGAAAATTTACGATGGTACTTAGTTTGGTTATAAATAACTGGTAGTTTATCTTAAACCCCTATAAGTTGGTTATAAACCCCTACCTCGAGAATTTCAAGATTCTGAGCTGAGATGCGTTGAGATCTAAAATAAATTCTCACATTGTTTGGGCATTTTATCGAAGATCAGGATGGTCCACTCCTGGAATTGCTGTGTTTCGTGTGTCGCAGCTGCAGGTCAATGGTGGATGAAACTTCCACCTGACCTATTCTATGCAGACAGTACTGTAAGTGGAAAATCACCGTGCTTAATGCCAGGTTGCCTAAACTCTGGTTTAACCCTCTTTATCTAACCCAAACATAAGTTTGAACCCGGTATCACTTTCCACTTCCAGTAACGTAAAACGGAATATCCATTTCATAGAAATAAGATCAACCAAATAAATCAAGTAACCAGATCTGGCCAAGAATGGATAGTTGATATAGATTGATATAGTAGATTACCCATGGTATAGCCACGAATGATTCGAACTACGACGTCGGGGACAGTAACCATCCCTCGGTAGAGAGCGAGCTGGAAAAAGACCAAACACGCTCGTCTTTCTGGGTCCATGGGTCCCGCTCAGCCATTCCAACAGTGTGTTAGACAAACAATCATGAATGGGTCCAAATCATTCTACACCAAAGCCTTGGTTTATTATGAATTAAGTCACTGGATTAGTTGAAAAGAAAATCATTCTACACCAAAGCCTTGGTTTAACCACGAATCATTCAGAAGAAGTTTCCTTTAGATTCTCCCATCAACCATTTCTGAGAAAGAAATCCTGAGCGTTCCCCATGCATTGCTCCATAGAGGGACCATACCCATTCTGTAACTTCGACCTTCAGAGCGAAGCGTGCCATGACGGCACCCCCCCATCCCCAATAGTTTCTGGAGGATGTTTGCAGGTCACCGGGAGGAATGAGACTATAGAAACATATAGAAACTACGTAGCTAGCACCTATTTGGCAGCTAATTTGATGCTTGGTGGTGGTTTTAATCAGTTCAATCAAGTTCAATCACGTTAAATCTCTCAATGTCCGAATTTCTGATGATTTGGTACGCAAAGGCACGCCCTGTAAATATCCTGACACTGGCTCCACTGAGGTGTGTTGATCTGAACATTTCCAGCTGTGTGGTAGATCCTCGGATGGCAGACAACCGTGGCTTTGAGGCTGAAATTTGCTGTGAACAGAATGGCAGATGGCTGTGGTCCTTTGTAGTCTCTCTATGCCTCTTTGAACTTTCAAATTATTTTTCATTTATTTGCAGAATGTAGAATCAGCCAAAGCGAAGTTACAGAAATGATGTGGGGTCCTTCTATTCGTTAAGTTGAGACTGCACAGACATCGTGTGGCTGCTGTGGGGCTGCAAGCGGCAGATCGCCCAGGATCTGTTTTAACTTTGATTTTTACTGCTGAAACCATCTGAAACCTGTACGACAGATTTGATGGACTTCAAGGCTGGCCTTCAACTTTTGCGCAGCTAAACTAGTTGGTGGTTTGAAGCATGTGTGATTTTCCCAAACGTAATTATGAACAAATGGTCGGTTGACCAATATTTTTCAAGGCTGGGTGGCTCAACCAACTACCAGATCCCACCAACCCAATAGCGAGGTTGTATTGCGCCACTTGGACCACTGAGTGGTATTGCGCCATCATCGACGCCCAACCACGCCCAACCAGGACACCTCCAGCTGCTCCAACCTCGATGGAGGGGAGAGCTGCATCTTGAGTTGTATTGCGCCACTTGGCTGCAGTGCCTATGTTGGTGACGATGCTGGGGAGTTCTTAAGCCATGGGGTCCCCCCAAGGTATGGTTGGTTGATTACTATAAGTAGGGGGTACCTGCATGAATTTCAGAAACCACCTATGTTGGTGTGTGACTTGGTCGGGACTGGTTTGGATTTCAATTTACTGGCAACAGAGCAGCTTACATGTATGATACATCAAACAATCAGCCCGACCGCAGGTCTAGATCTGAGTTGTGCACATAAACCTCGGAGAGTCTCCACATTCACAAAATTGAGCGTCGCGTTGTAATTTCCAGCTTGGCCAGCTGATGATTCTGCCAGATGTGCGTTTCTCGAAGATAGGGCCCTCCCAATCTTCTAGTTTAATTATCAATAATTTATAGTAATCGGCCATGATAGTTTGTATGTCCTCTATGCTTCTATCATTGTTTATTATCCTCTTGTTAATAGCCATTGTTATCCGTTCTGAGGTTCACAATGACTTGAGAAATCCCTATATAGGAAGTGTACCAACCATAACCATAAAGATAAACCCGTTAGCTACCATCAGAATCAGCGCAACGTCGTTGCCCCCACTGGTCGTCCCGCTGGATTATCATGATGGGAGGCCCCAACTATTGGGACCAATCCCACAATCAGTGGTTATAGTGATTAATTATGGTTAATTAGTGGTTCGCCAGGCAAAAAACGCAGTCATCCACTGTTTTTCATCACTTGAAAACCCATCAGCCATTCTTTAAGCATTGGTTAACCATTTATGAACCATTCATGAACCGTTGTTAACTTTAACTAACCAGTGGTGTATATCCCCTACTAGTGATTGCTGTCCCTTTGTCAATATCCATGGTTGAAAATTGGCTAGTGGTGAACAGCCAGTACCAAAGGGCCCTTGACCCACAACAATGTGGTACCAATTTGACAATTTAGCTGATTATTGGATATGAGATGCTATACTATCCTTTTCATATGTTTGTTTCACCAAGTGGGACCGAAGAAGTGCATATCAGTTAATTTGGTGCCTTTTTTCCACTATACTTGTAACATATCATAATCTCTGAAAAAAAGAGGAATCTCAGGTGATGGCAGTGGCCATTTTACTTTTTTTACTATCTGGTAATTGTAGTTAATCTGGTAATTAATTAATCCATAATCCTACCATTTTTCACTACATTTTTTTACTACCTGGTAATTAATCCATAATCCCAAAAAGAGCACCGGATTCCGTGGATTTGTTTCGCCGCACCTGCCATGGTGATCCATGCTGCTCCTTGACGCCGCTAAACGATCCAGGCCATTCTACGTGGGTGAGAGCACAACGGGAATGTGTCCAACAGGAAACATCGCAGCTTGGCCAGGGTGGAACCACAGGATTGATACCAGTAATGGTCCTATTAGCTATTAATCCTTAGTTAATACAGTAGCTAGTAGTTTATTAATAGCTATTCTATTGTAGTAAAAGCTACCTATTGTAGCTACTGGTACTAGTTGGTTAATACATTGTATTCATGGTCATTAAGTTATGAATAGCTACCTATGAGTTAGTTCAATCATTCAATTACCTACATGGCTATTGTATTAAATGATTTCTACAGTAATTGTTAACCCACTGGTAGGTCATTGAATAGCTTCAACTTGCCAGTCTCGTTGGTCATGTTACCTCATACCATTACTAATAGGTCATCATGGTAAGTAATTGATAGCCATTGATCACCTATCAACCTACTGATAGCTACCACATTCAATGATTACTACAGTAGTATGAATTAGGTTTGTCAACTTTCAATTGCAAGTGATCATCTATCATTACAAAACGCTCATTTTACATGACTTCCGAACCAGATTTATGTGTATACAACGGAATTATCAACTCATCAGTAAGATCAATAATCAACAGTACAGGCTCAAACGTAAGGATCTACGGCGTGATCGCTGTTTGTGAGTCAGGTGTGGTACCAGACATATCCACAGCAGATCTGTTCCAGAGTCTTGAGAGGGTTACTTCCAGGGAAGAGTTTGAATTTCAACATAAGCTGCAATCACCAATTGAGAAACAGGTGTCTTCATGAAGTGTGTGGGTGTGTTAAGTTTCCTTTCTGCGACGCAACCCGCATTGCTTCCAATGGTTTGAATGTCATGTGGAATGTGTTTGACCATTTTTCTGACGGGATGACGGCCTTAAATGCGTCATGCACAATGCCAATGTCATGTTTCTGGAATTGTGCGGTTGGCCCTCAAGCGAAAGCCAGACACCTTGAAGGATGGGAGCCATTGGAAACTCCTTGTGCTACGTCCGTGGTACTTCCAAGGATCCAGAAAGAGTGCCTGACTACTCGTTGCCGATATGCGAGGCCGATCGCAAGCCACCAAGTTGATTCCAATAGATCATCTTGGAGGTTTGGGATTTGACCAAACAATGGATACTGGCAGATCCAAAGATCCATAAAGCAACCTACAGTTGATGGTATTTCAACACCTACTATAGTACCTAGTGGTCTGAAGGACATTGCTGGTGGAAAGCCACTGAAACTTGGGTCGACGCGATGAATTTTGATACGTTATGGGGGAAATCTGTTTTTGCAGGCCTTTAGAACCTAATTTGATTGGGTGCCAGGCATTGATCAGACGCAGCGCTTGTTTGGGCCTACTACAGCTAGACAGCTAGCCCAAATTGATCAATCATCAAGCTATTGCCTTCCCATTGAAGAGCATCATTGTCACGGTCCATTTTTTCCCTGGGGCTGCACACAAATCGTCAACTGATGCAGGATGGCCAGTACACACTGGCGGTCAGGATGGCCAGGTAGAGCATTTACAATCTGTTTCTGTTGTTGTTAGATCTTCTTCTTTGTTGCTTCTGACTGTCAGTAACCATCGACCAATCAGTAGGCATGTTCATCAACCATTTCACTCACCATTTTTACCATCAGTAACCAACCATTTCAAACAATTTCACCAACAATTTCAACCAACCATTTCTGAGGATCAGCCGACAACTGCAGCCTATCGTGTCGCCAGGTGACCTGTCCCGATCCCAGCGATCCGCCAGCAGGCTATGAAAAGGCCAATGCCAACTTCGGAGCGTCGCTGGGCGCAGCAATTCATGGTGAGTTCCGTGGCGCAATGACCTAGGATCTACTAGGGATCTACTAGGGATCTACTAGGGATCTACTAGAATTTCTATGGAAATCTATGGATGTCTCGGTTTTTTGCAGCTTGTGGCTTGGTTTCCTAAGATGAGTTGCTGTTGGCCCTAAAACGGGATTTGGCTGCTCCTCGGGCGGTCGAGAGTACCTCAATTTTAGGCTGCACATGTTGGCAGCGAAACTGCATGGCTCAGGTGGCAATGTGCTGCTGGATTTTCTGGCACGGCCAACAAGAGCTGCCACACCACATCGTGACTTGGCCTGTCGTTTCTTAGGGCGAACATTGCAAGGCTTTCTTTGAGTCTTTCCATGTCTTTCCATGTCTTTCCATGTCTTTCCTGTGGTTCATTTTGGAACCTGCAGGTTATGCTCTGTGCACGTAGGCTGAAATGGATATTGCTCAAATTGCCGGTTTCTTTCGTTGAGAACCCCACCAAGCCACCTGGTCATAGTGAGGAATCGTTAAAAGCCGGCCATAAACAGAGACGTGTTGGCTTTTGGGGTTATGGCTAAAGAAATCACTTTTTTATGTTGCTATTCCTCCTCAGTAATATGAATGTATCAATCAACAAGCACAATGGGAACGCGGTGTTTTGCATGACCTATGCAACTCATGTTTGTTTCGTCTTTGTAGCTGTCGATACTACAGTAGGTCAAGTAGTGCTTGTGATAAAGTCATTTTTTTGCCGCAATCTTTATGCCACAAGCATGTATTGAACCGGTAACTTTCTAGAGCATGTTTGAAAACAACCATTTTCTTGACTTCCACAAATGATATGCTGTATTCTATTGTATCAGAGGGAGTCTTATTAACCATTATCAACCATATGAACTGTTGGCAACATTTATCAACCTTGCACAGTTTGTATCAACCATAGCAACCATCCATCATTTCTTGGAGATGCTGGAGGATCCCTTCAGGCGCATGTTGATTGGCAACACCTCATGCCGATCACCTTACATGTAAGGGTTGGAGTGGACCCATCTCATGCCATTCATGTTTTGTGAAGTTTGTCAGGTGTTATTAAATGTTTGGATTTTTATGAGATAAAATCTCATGTCATTCATAGATTGGGTATTTCTTCCCAAATGATTGTCGAAAAAACCAACTTTAGAGACGAATGGGGCAATCTCACGCATAGCCTTGCTGCATAGCCACCTCTCGTCCAAGGTATGAAGACGGATGTATCACTACGACTGTGTTGAGCGGTTGTCTCCCGATTGTGCCATGTGCTGCTCTCAGTGTCGGCAGTGTGCCGTTGAGCTTCTTTGCCATTTGAACACTGAAATTTGCAAGGCGATTGGGTTTGTTCGATTTCCTTTATGAATATAATAAACGGAGTATTGTTGTCCGGTAGCGGATGGCACCACGGATTTTTATTTGAAAGGATGTTTTTTGCGGTTCAGCCAATAGCAAGGGCCTTTGTTTCTTTTCAGAGACACTTTTCACAGAGCTCTGATTTCTACTGGGAGATCCATTCTGGCTGGTGGCTTCAAACGTTTTTTTTATTTTCCCTAGTGATTACTAACAATTGGTTGGTTGACCAATCTGTTTCATAGGGGTTGAAATCACCAACCAGTATTGAACATTTGATATTGGGAGTCTGCATTTAAATGAAGAACTGCAGCACCCCGATGGCGCTTCTAAAATCTTGGCATCTTTCACCTTAGTCCTGTCATGTATTTCTCCAGCGCTGCCCTCCAGGAGCCCTTTTCTTAGCCGCGGCGGGGGATGTTGCTACATGATTTTCTAAAAGCCATTCTATTATCCCATCACGATTGTATATGTTTTTTATCATATTTCATGGGATCAAATGTGATTTGAATGGAATATCAACATATCTAACGGATAATTTCTTGTTATAGAATATAACCATGTTATATCATGATACTATTTAATGGGATAATAGAATGGATGGTGAATGATCCCGTCCGCACTGATCTCGGTGTTCCCCTGCGGAACTCAACGGTTGCCTCGAGGCAAAGATCCGGATCCCAGGACACAGCCACCTTGCACCTCGGTGACCGGATGCTGGTGCCCCTGGTGCCTGTGATAGGAGGGGCCCCGAATCGGTGATGTACCAACTGATCAACTAAACTGACGGTGGAAAACGACGGGGTCAGAGGTGCAACTCTGGAGAAAGCACCTGCGAGGCTAGTAGGACTCCCACTTTGAGAGACTCCTTGTCCCAGCTGTTATTTGTTGCAGCTTAAGCAATGAACATCCAACGCACAACAAGAGGTCCATAACTGCATAATGTATGGCTATACAGTGAAGCATGGGAAAGGTGGTTGTATCGTTGGTTGGTCCGTGCAGTACCTGGTCTGTGACCATCCTCCGTTTTGGGAATCCGTTTGTACCAAAACATACCGAAACTTGAGTTTGCAGATTTATGTGTCTACGGGGGTAAACCTGAGTCCAGTGATCATCAGTGTAAGTCCATTGCAGATCAAATCACTGCCTCCAAATGGTTGGCTGCTTGGCTGACCACTTGTAGCCCACAGCTGCTCATCTACCGGTGCTCAATGGTTCATGAAAGCAGGTTGTAACATCTTGTGGCCCTAGTTGTAGCTGGAATAGCAAGGGACTACAGCCAAGAAACAACTGCAGGGGATCACCCAGATCACCCAATTATCCACATCTCACCCAGGTTATTACGACACATCTACTTGCTACGGTGTTTTGGCAGGCACCACTTGCAACTTGGAAGCAGGAGATTGTTACAGTCAGCCACTAGGTACCAGGCAGTTTATGCTGCAGGATTTCCTATGCCTGGCCCATCCTTCAGCGGTTGTGTTGGTCCGCAAAATGCCATCTAGTTGGTGGATGTTGGTGGTTGGAACTAATATGAATTTGGGATGGCTGAACTAACTGCCAACCAGTCATGTCTCATCAATGTTGGCGCAACTGGAACCTCTTGGAACCTCTCTCATTGCGAGCAGCATTGGTTTTTCAAGGGGCGCAAAGGGCGCGCTCAAAAGGTCTAGGGTCCACGTGGGATTGGTCCTTTTTTGGTCACAACCAGGAGTGGCAGTGGTGTAACGAAATGGTAATTAGTATATATAGATATATTCTAAAGGTGATGTGATGGGTCTAGGAAGCACCCCTGAATTAGGGGGTACGTGAATGATGCACCTAAACTATCCAAAGCGCAGAATGAACACTTGAGGATGAGCGAGGGACAAGCATTTATTGACACATCCATATCCTAAAAAGGACTCAATTGGTCTTTTTATTGCCAAAGCGTCACTCTTTGTAATGACCCTACTCAGTCGTTTGATCTGAGATAGGCAACGGAACAAGCTAGGTGACTAAGTCACAGCTGAAAGTGGGCGGTTCCAATCCCGGGTGGTCGCTCCACCACAGGGAAGAGAAAGGCAGAACTGTGCTAGATCACGGAGATCAGCACTGGATGCCCCCATCTTACATCCTCTGAAAAGACCAGAGGGAAAAGCCTGGCTAGAGTAAAGGGCTCGTCTTGCAACGTAGGTACACTCTGCAGGGAATATCGCAACATTCTGCTTCTTTGCAACCCGTATGAAGTGTCTCAGCCAATAATGACTCAATTGGTCTATTTGATGCTATTTGCAAGGGATGCACTTCCTTTTTGGCGGGTGATTAAAGTAGTTGTCGGGTTTCTCGTGAATCACTGTCAAAAGTCAAAAGTGATAGTTGTTTTCATACAAAAATTGGCCCGAACCATATGTACCATATATATCCGTATATACGTATCGTAGGCAATCTTTAGCAAACTGTCACTCTGAAGCAGCATCTGACAAGTATGTCAAAATGTGTTGGAGAACTTTCTGCATTTCCGAACCTCACAGCTTTCCCTAGTGAGGTTCCATCGCTTGTTTGTCGCCGTATGTTGGGACTGCAGCTCGGCAATCATGAGATGGGCGGAGCAACTTGCTTCGATGGATTTGTTCGTTCCTAGGAGGGTTGGGGTCACGTTTAGCTGAAACCAATACAGGAATAGTTTTTGATGGCTCAAGTTTCTCAAGTAAGCATACGAAGATAACAAAGAGGTCATTGGATGTAAGCATGGGGAGCAGTGGGCTTGTCCTCAAGTTGCTGAACGTTTGAATGTTGCTACAAGAACACCAAGACAGAAAGGTCTACCCCTGTATCTTTCTCAAGACCCTATTGGCAACATCCATGGGTCTGTTTGAATCTGGCTTTACCTGGCAACAAGAGATTCTTTGAGGGAGGTTCTTTAGATTCTGTAGATAGATGTCCGGTTTTCTCATTTATGATGTCTATGGACATCTTCATTTGGGAAAGTGACGGAAAAATGTTGTATTTTTTACTAGGATATGGGAAGTACTTGCTCATGTTTCATTATGTTAGTTTGGCCTTGTTGCAGTCACACCGCGAAGTGCTGTCATGCACCGCCACCCTCAGTCTCAACCCATGAAGTTTCGTGCTTGATACTGGTTCAACAGGTGTAACACGTGTCATCATTTCTCAATCTACTGGTGGATGATACTGCGCTTGGCCTCAGCTGTCACTTCATGGTAAAAGCGGCAGCGTATTTCAGGCCCCATTCTGACCTGATCGGGGGCAGACTTCATCAGTTTTCAGGACATTGATCAAGATCTATGTGTGTCTGTAATTCTTGCCTCCTCAAGTCAATGCCACAGTTGCCGAGATGGACATCAGAAAAAGTGTGCTCACTAGTACAAAGCTACGTTGTTACGTAGAGAGCTGGTTGTTTTTCTGTGGAAAGGTCGCACTTGGACCAGCCGAACTGCCAGGTTGGCAGTGCGTACTGCGAAGTGAACAACACGGATCCTTTCAGGTTCCGCCAGAGCCGTTCGGTGCTTTCAGCATGCTGCCCGAGACGAGCGCTTGTTGGGGGAGAACTATACTTGTTGGGTGCATCATGTGCGGGCATGGACACTTGTGATCCCTTATGTGCAAATAATGATGTACTTTGAATGATTCCATGTGGCTGACGTTACATGGAAGCAAGCTCTGCAGTTGAACATTTATAGTTGATCACCAGCTTATTCTCATCAACATGAAGAGGTAGTGGCTCACATCCATGCCCACTTGTTAGGTTTCATAGTCCCAATCAGTATCAACATTATCAACTCTTCTCAGGGATCAACGATCGTTTTGTCTATTTCACCTACCGCATGTTTCTATGGCCTCCATGCAGGCTATAGTGGAATGTTTGGAGAAGTTACAGCACCGACACTTCCTGATGTGTGGGGCCCATTGTCCAAAGTCTGTGTCTCACGACTTGGTGTCATCAACAGTGGATGGAAATGATAGTACCAGAGACATGTTTTTTCCATACAGATATTGCCAGGTGCACTATTTGCCCCACCAAATTTGACATTATCAATTATTTCACTTCAAGTGTTGTTTTCGTTTGCTACCTAATATACTTGCAACCTACTTTGACCTATAAATGTACATATGACCTATTTACCACAGATATGTAAATATATCTTGTTCGATGGTGCACATGGTGATTGGATGTGAGTCGCACGACTCGCGCCAGGCCCTTAGTCTGGGACTGGCCCGAGTGCTCATTGGAAGCTTGGGACTTGTTCAGGGCTTGGTACTTGGATCATAACCAGCCCCGAGGCGCACCACGTGAATGTTACCAGGCTGAGCCTTACTGGTACGAGAGCCTCAAGCCTATTGATTGGATCATGATTTTAGCCAAGAAAAGCATGTCATGTTAGGCTTGGAGCAGCTCTTATACAAATGTGGGTGTTTCTCAAAATAGGGGACCCCCAAATCATCCAATGTTAATCGTTTATAGTAATAAACCCACCATTTTGGGGGGGGGTCCCTATTTTAGGAAACCCCCATGTATGCTGTAACACTTCAAATTGGACACCAACATGCAGGGCGGCTTCGCTGGGAAGCCTGGGAAGTGCGCATCGTAGCTTGCAGCTTGTGATGACTCTGTATGTTGCTGTCGATTCAACGCTATGTAAAGGTTGGCTTTCTTGAGGTAACCTACATTTTGGGCCTAGGGTTCATGCAGTAATGTACTGGGACCTGGGTTGCCCTGAATCTAGATAGTCTAAAGCCTTGCATAGAAATTGTAAGGCAGATAAACAATTGGGATAACAGATGGGTAGCCATTTTCTGCAGGATCAGCTGTATGCTTTGCATGTGCTTCTCCAATAATCAGTCGCTCGTGGGTATGTTGATTGGGCCCACCAACCAAAGCAGTAGGCGGTCAACAGGTACGCCAAGTATTCGGGGTTATTCCCGCCATTTGGAGAATTTTTGGCGTACCTCGCACCACCCGAACAGCCACAGTTTGCACGGACTGCTGGATTTGAGAAAACTGGGCTTGAGGCACACCCATCTCACTGACAGGGTCCTCTTCTTAGGACTATGCGAGCTATACTCAATGTTATGCCTACAATGGCTGAAGTGAACAGTGGTTGATAGTGATTGGTAGTAGTGAGTGGTTGATAGTGATTGGTAGCAAAGCGAACGACTATGGAGCTTTTTGCCCACTGGTCACCATATCATTTAGAACAGAGAAGAATTGGGACAACTTCATTCGGGAGTGTTTTGCCTCAACTTGGTGAGATCTACTTGACAAGTCCCATCTCCTGTTAGTTCTGAACTTGTTTCCCTGCAGGGTTATCACCCCTTTCCAATCTTCCGGATCCAGCACCTGTTGGGAAGCACGCTCCACGATGGAATCCCAGCCACAGACAGAGGATCTTTAGGGTTACAGTATTTGTTGCAAGCGGGTTCCAGACATTCCGAAACGTGGAGGTGCTCCTCATCAAGTGTGTTTG
Source organism: Symbiodinium kawagutii (assembly GCA_009767595.1). Lineage (NCBI taxonomy): Eukaryota > Dinophyceae > Suessiales > Symbiodiniaceae > Symbiodinium > Symbiodinium kawagutii. The sequence continues at coordinate 18,577 of VSDK01025177.1, forward strand.
TCCAAAAATGATGTACCCCCCAGGTCACTGGTGGTTTCCCCGTTAATGCTGGCTATGAACTGGTGGTAACAGTGGCTGTGGACTTGAACGGCTATCCTTTGGTAAACGAACCGGGCAATGGAAAATGCAGCATTTATGTTTGGTTGCTCAGGCTTTCCTATGAAAGAATTGGTCATTTTGCAGCCAGCCATGTTCGTTCACCAGAGGATAGTAGGTACCATGGCGAACTGGACCCCAAGTGGGCGGGCCCTTGTTGATGCTTCACCGCTGAGGATCCGTGCCCAGATCCTTCGGTCATTCCAGCAGGCTACTTGAAAGATGCAGGCGCCAAATACCGCGGCCGAGATCAAGGGGGGGACGTGTAACATCCAAACATGGCCAAAAATGGGGCGTGCACACAGGCACTTGCAAATATTGTATGATATTGCATGGTATGTATCTCTTAAATCTAGATGGCATGGTTGGTTGATGATGGTTGGCGATGGTTGGATGTTGGTTGTTCTCAAACGTGTTGTGAAAACAAATATCGCTAAGCCGGGAAGCTGACGTCCACATGTTTGGTTGACCAGCTAGGGAAAAAGAGAGAGAGAGAGACAGGAAGAGAGTGGAAGAGAGAGGAAGAGAGAGGGAGAGAGAGGGAGAGAGAGGAAGAGAGAGGGAGAGAGAGGAAGAGAGAGGGAGAGAGAGGAAGAGAGAGGAAAAGAGAGGGAGAGAGAGGAAGAGAGAGGAAGAGAGAGGGAGAGAGAGGAAGAGAGAGGAAGAGAGAGGGAGAGAGAGGAAGAGAGAAGGAGAGGAAGAACTGTTAATGCCGCCCTTTCTTTCGTCCACGACGCATGTCAACACCCAGATTAGATCGGATTGTTTGGACAGAAACAAATTACCAGACTGATACTCAAGATCATGTTGCCACATACAGGGTCCCAAATCAGCTTAAACCAATACCCTCCACAATTAAACAAGTAGTGGGTGTGGCATTGGTGAACACACCCCTGACGCAATCGGAAGGAAGCTGGACGTGTGCCGCACCTTGACTTTGACGAGATGTTCAGCTGGAAATGGTGAAGTATATTTGAAATCCCAGTCTCTTGAGGTGTGACAACAGGACAAGCTGTTCATGATTTGTTGTGTAGGACATTGTTGTACCAGTGCCTCCATTCTATTTACCTGCGTTTTTCAGGGTGTGTTGGGATCATCGTTCGTGATAACCCACCAGTGTCATGTTCACTGCTCAATCGTTGCGTTGTGTTCTCAGCAGCTGATCCTTTGTAGGCTCCTAGTGCCACAGCACACTGGAGCTGCACTGCCACACCATGTTGCACCATTCGCACACTGTTCGTGAAGCCTTGGAAAGGCATTTCGTGCAAACTCCACGAGTTTGAACTTGAGATTATGATAATGGGTCAAGCAGTTCGCCAACCAACTTTCATGGGGGATAATCAACAACTAGAGGGAAAACAATGGTTAATGATGGGGGAGCCAGGGATACAGGATTTGATCCATACCCATATGACTATAAAGACTCCGTTAAAGAATCGGTCTGTGGTTCCAGGTTTGTTCTTTTATGAAACATTATTAATTGATATTAATTGCAGTTGGTAATGAACGTCAAATTCATGAATGGGGGTTTCTCAAAATAGTCCCCTCAAAGAAAACAGGTTGGTTGATTACTATAAATGATCAATATTGGATGAATTGGAGGTACTGTACCCCTATTTTGAGAAACACCCAAACAGGTAAGGTCCTGAAGTAGTTGGTTTTCATGAACAGGGCGGTTTCCGCCCTTTCACAGTTCGCTCGTAGCCTCGCCAAACAAATGCAGGTAGAGTTTGAAAGGCATAGTGTCAACAAATTTTGCGAGATTGCGCAAAGGCAGTCAATGGAAGAGACAAATACTCAACTCGCTGCAGCTAGACCGGTTTCGTTTTAGTGTCAACGGATTCAGGTCGTTGAACAACTTGCCAAGTCCATTTCATTGAACATTATGTTGAAGCATCAGCTGTGGCTAACCAAAGGCTACTATTGTTCCACTGCAGCACACTGCAGCTGGCATTTGTCATCTTTGGCATGTCATTCTAATGGAATATGGGGTTGCCTGGAAGTGGTGTGCCCCCGAACAAGTGCTATGCGGTGGCCATATTTTCGATAGCCTAGGGTGCCCCCAATGGATGGATCTACCAAGCAAAAGCTGCCCATGTGTCCTCCAGAAAACCCCCATTTTTCAGCGCAGCATTGGACATGGAAACTGCCAGCTGGACGAACTTCTGGTGCTCAACAACCACTACAGTATGCTACAGTGCTATGGATGGTTGGCACCATCTATGCAACCAGTTTCACCAATAACCAATTGTGAGCCAATGCACCATTGCTATGTACAACTTGCTTGTTGTAACGAATAGTTTTATGTGTAATGCAAACGTTGTGTGCCAACAATACATAATTAACAATAGTTGCATGCCAAAAATCATTGGTATGCACAACCGACAACACTAAACTTGACAGAGAGCCACTCTATGTCAGAATGATTAGCCCCATGCCCCATGATAGAGGTTTCTTGGGTGTTTCACTTAGCCCTGAGGACGGCTTCGTGGGAACAGCATCCATATCGTGTGGCTTGGTGAATTGTTCTTGGTCCAGCTACCCCAAACCATTCAGGTGTTATCATGTGTCATTCTCAACGCCCTATCCTTGAAGTACAGCATACGTTTGGGTCTACCACATGCCATGTAGGTGTTCTACGGGATCCTGAGGATGTGACAAAGCCAAACACCTCACTGCACAGCATCCACGACCGGTTGACAATTTCTTTGAGTGCTTGGACTCCTACAATTTGTAGATCCACGAATAGAGGGTACCGATGACCATCTTCCAAATGATCCTGTCTAATGGAAAGAAAATGTGGGTGGCATACCAATGCAGATGGAAGCTCCCGTGGCAGTCAGCAGCATTAGAGCCATCGGTGCTGACACGAGTTGCACCACCGTTGGTCACTGATTATTTGGCGACACCAGCGGTTGTTGCTTAGCGCTGTTGATTCGGAATTACAAACAGCTGACTTCGGAAGCGACCACAACTACAACATGTAACTGTGTGGGGTGGTATTGCATGACAACATGATTGACATCCAGCTGTTTGTGCGAACCGACCCCAGCTTGAACTAGATTCTGCTGCTTTCGCTCTCAACTCCAGATGGTATTGGCCATCATGCAGTGCTTACCAAACCACCATCACAAGACCAACTTCACCACCCATGGCCTAGTCTGAGGGGTCAGGTTGCCATGATCAAAGTTCAAGACATGGCACCTAAAAATCCACGCCCCCACAGCTTGCTATTGTCCTTCTAAATTGGGAACTGACATGGGACATTAACCCACCAATGAACCAACCAATGAACCATTCAACCCACCAATGCTTGTTACAGCAACCAACCAACCCACCAATGAAGCAACCAATGATCCGACGGCACCCACCAAGCTATCCATGTAGCTTGTGCTGGCCGGCACGGTGAGACCATTGTTACTTGTTCCCACCACCCAGGCATTGCCAGCCCCATTGAGCCTGGAGCAGGTGCCAAACAGCCACATGGATTGGGTATCTCATGATTTGGTGGATGAATGTGCAGGATTTGGTGGTTTTGTGTGCTAGATCCCATGTTTTCAATCATGTGTCGGCTTCTTTTGCTCCCAAGAATCGTTGCGTGTCAAGGTATGTTTGATAGATTTCGTTTGTGAAGAGCAGCTTCACTAGACTCTGCATCAAAAACAGCAATGGATTGGTGATGACTGCGTTACCTTTCACTTTCTGGCTTCTTGTCAACGTAACTTCCACGGTTGCACCCATGCCTGGTATATCTAGACATTCTATGCGTTCAAATGCGTAGCATCTTCATTTTGAATTGAGGAGTCTTAACGGTCCCCCCTCATCGTTGATGATAAATCCAAAGAAAACTTTCTACCGGCAATTGTCACGTGAAGCTATAGAAAGCCTGTTACACAAGTATCATGGCCAGTGCCACAAAAGGCTTCACCACTTTTTTCAAACGCATCTTGACTTGCGGAAGGTGTAGTGTGCAATGTGAGCAGCATGCTCAGTGGCAGGGGCGGGGAGGTGCTGCTGGGTGCAAAGCTGTTTGAGTCTGGGAATGGATGGGACTAGTTCTGGGGCTTGCAAATTCTGGCAACTATTGACTGGACAAGTCTGCTTCGGGAAGGTGCTGCTGGGTGCAAAGCTGTTTGAGTCTGGGAATGGATGGGACTAGTTCTGGGGCTTGCAAATTCTGGCAACTATTGACTGGACAAGTGAATTATGAATTTCACTTACACAAGTGGGCATGGATGTGCTTTCTGCAAATTTTACGGGAAACAAGGTAACGTTGTGAGCTGTTGGATGCAAGAACACAAAAGTTCTACTTCTTGCTTCGCTTCTTCTGGTTGTTTCAATGCAACAGTGAGTACCGAGACCAGTTGCTGTTGTGAAGATTATTCAATCCGCATGACCACGTTCCATTCCTTGACAAGCCAGGGCTATTGGTTAACTCACAACCTCCGGCATAGCTGCTGCTTTCCTGTCAACCAGATTAACCACAGAAGAACACATCCATAAATGATGATAACTTGAAGGTTTTCCTTGAGATTTGTCTATGGACTCCCCTGACTTTAAACAGTCCGGACGACCTCATACTGTTGCGCCGCCAGATGCCTTGTGCACCACTTCCTTTGGACGCTTGCATGCTGGATTCCTCCAACTGCAGTGATGGAGTGGCAGTCAGGGACCCCAGGATAACTGGCTGGTGGCTTTTAACCATGTTTTATTTTCCCTAGTATTAACAAACGGTTGGTTGCTTGACTAATATCTTTCAAGTGGGTTGAAAGCACCAACCAGATAAAGATATCGGCTCGAAATGGTGCTTTGGACAGACATGAAATTCTGAAATCTACGCGGATCTACGCGTACTGGATGTAAAGTGATAGGTCGTACCACTTGAATATCCAGTTCATACCGCAGAATTTATGCATTGATGGTTATGGTCCTGGCAAGGTCAAATCCACTTGACGTTCCAAAACTAGTGGTTGTTATTTGCAATTGTAGCACCTTGGCTTTGGGAATAGTTCGAAGTATCAGAGTCTGGTAGCAAAAAAGTGATCATTCAGAAATCATTTGTCAGTATTTTGCGTTTTTTGTGGTACTATGCAGAGTACAGCAGTCGATGTGCTCAACACAGGCAGATCCGGGGCAGTGGTTCATAACCTGCCTTGCAGTCAGCACTTACGGGACTGGACTTCTCTGGAAAGAAAAAACGAGATGGCTCTCAGTGTCCACCATGGTTGACCTTGCTTTCTAGATGGTTTCTCTCTAAAGAGAGATGAACAGTTTGGATATCTTACTGTGAGATGAACATGAGGATATCTTGCGTTGTGTGATCTTTAGTGGACCTATTCAGACCGTATCTCTCCGCTGCCATCAGAAACTAAACACAGTAAGCCCAATGTGAGGCTCAATAATGTCCGGGAAGGGAACACGCATGCATCATGCATGTAGAAGATTGCGCAAGCACTTATGAAAGTAAAGTTCACCACATACAGATACAAAGAAAGAAACTGCCGGAAGGCTCAACAAAAGACACCAAAAGGAGAATAGGTGAAAGCGACAGAAATCAAGTTTGGGGAGCCAAGAGTTTCGTAAGGTTCGCATAAGATCGGATTCCAAAATGGAACAGCACAGGATTTGGACTCTGCCCTTGCCCTGGGGATCGTTGTGAGATCACTTCCTGCGTAAGGAAATGAAGCCACCGCCTGTGATTGGATGTTGACTGTTCAAAGGTACACGGAAGCACCACGCAGATCCATGAAGCACCAAAGGACATCCATGCGGATTAAGGACCTAAGATGACCTAAGCACCGCGTGTGCAACAAACGTACTGAAGATTCGCCGCAGTTGCCGAGGCCGGTGGCTCCTGCGACGTGTTCTGCAAGTATCCCTATGTTGGCACACCTGGAGAGGCAGAGGGCGCAGGGAGGCGCTGTGCCATGTTGAGAAGTGAATCAAACCCTTGATATAAAACTTGATATATAGTTTTCATATTTTCAATTGGGCGATCTCTTATTCTGTAGAGTCTCTACAGGTTTCCACTGAACTAAAAAGGCAGACATGATAGTCATAGATGGATTGAAAGGTCCAACAGACCCACGCTACATGTTTATCCTTTGGACTGAACGGACATTAGTGGTTCATTTTCTGTCTAAAAGAGCAAGGCAAAACCGCATGCTCAAGAATGTCTCAAAGAGCCTAATATGCACTTGTGTCATTGTAGCAACCATTATCAAGCCTTGATAAGCTATAGGGCATGATTCCAGGTAGCTGTGTATCAGGTATCTATGCATCATTCAATGGTAGCTGGTTGAACTGATGACCCCAATGAATCGCTGTTGACGCCAAGCCATCGTCTCGAGGCCACTTGTCCAGACGTCAACATTGACGCTTGGCAGATGATCCACTGGCTGTTGGGAGGGTTGATCCCTTGATGCCTCGGGGGAGGCCAGGAGCGGCGCCCTTAGATGTGCTCGAACGAAATGGTAGGTCCTGGCCACTCAAAGGTGGTGGTTCCTTACCACTCTTTGGAGATGGATGGCTGACTTTTCGATATCCAATGACAGTAATGATTCCAGCCGATTCTATGTTGTTTGTCGATGACGATACCCAGTATGTGAGAGTATTTCAACTTTGACTCGGCACATCCATTCATTTTCGGAACCCAAAAAATCCAATCCTTGATGATGTTTAGGAGGCAAGTTAGCTGGTTTGAACCAGGGTAAACCATGAGATCATGAGATCACTGACACAAGTTGAGAGGATCACCAATGTAGACACCTTGCGTGCACGAAGTACTACAAGCAAACCCCGACTGATGCAGTCAGGTCAGGACCACAGCACAACAAGGACCACAAACACCTAAAGAACAACTCGCAGCTTCTGGCAAAAACTCCATCAGCCATGCTCATGATACACCTCGTATATTGTGCAATATATCAAGAAATCTGGCAGGATTAGAGCACTTGTCACCCACCTGACACAGATCTATTCTGATCACTATTTCCTGTATAAATCACCTTTATGTCAGATATCGTGGACTTGTACTGTAAGCCTTGCATAACCCGTTACAACATTACACTGCTACTTGACCAGTTCAAATGTCCTACCGTAAAGCCCCCTGGCAGCTTGACATCGGTTGACTACGTTGAACTTCACTTAGGATCCGAGTTTTTTGCCAACACTGGAGTCACCGATGTGCATGGTTGCGCCTTGGTTGGGATGGGTCCAGGCGAGTCCACAGCTTGATCGGGTCAGCAGCATGGTTGGATAGGAGTGAACAGTTGAATCAGATGGCTGGGTACCCAACACATACCATCCCACAACAGAAGCTACGATGCATGGTTATGGACTGCGCCATTGTTACCCGATTGATGGGGATTGCACTAAGATACTATAATGGAGTCGCTGGCCGAATTTAAGCATAGAAACTAGAAACATCGACCGTGGAAGCGGGTCATCCAACCCCCCTGGGAGTAACAAGGTGGTGGTGTCCTGAAGTGTTTTTAGCCAAAGTTGGGCATGTGGAAGATGGTCTAAGTCAGTAACTGATTGCTTAGATGTTCATGAGGGGTATATACCACATATTGTGGGTGTTTGATCATGTTTGATCCGGATCTGGATAGTTCTACCGGCTCCATGATCCCTTGACAATGCAATTTGTTGCCTGTGAATTTCTCCCTGGATCTGCCCAACATGTTTGGACTTCCTCCTATATCAGGGTTAGTGAGGTGTTTGACATACGGTGGAGGGGATAACAAACCGCCAGTCCGGACTGGTTCAAGATAGATTTTTTGCCTCATTATCGAAAGGAGTTGGAAGACTTCCGGCTACAACTAAGCGGCAGTATCAGACTAAGTCTTGTGGGTCAAGGACTTGTTGTTGCTGTGAGGTGTTGGTCTGAAAGCTGATTGATCACAAGTGGCATGACAGTGAACACAAAATCATGATATCGGTTGGATAAGCCTTTGCCAGCGGCACCACTGCATTCACAACTGTGGCCATCAATAGATATGGCGGAAGCAAGAACGAGCAAGAACCCGAAGAATCGAGGCATTGGACAGCTGATTCTCCAGATGGGATTGCTCATTGTTCGCTGCTAATCCTACCCTTCCAGTTACCTCTATAGTAGGTAACCAGGGAAACCCAAGTGGAGATGGTTATCTATGATATAAGTAGCTGGAAGGGTAGGGAATGATTAGTCAGTGATTAGTCTCTTTGATGGTCCCGTGCTACACCACATCTGTGCAGAACATGCTGTGCATTCTGTCCATCACATTAGGAAAAGCCAACTGCTAAGGATTGCAGCCAGCTGGAAATGATCGAGCGAGTTGGCTATCGACGCAAGTCCAATGACACTGGAGATGGATGGGAATGTGATTTCGCCTGCACTTGCTGGGAATGGTATGCAGTCAACACAAAACTTGCTGTGGGACTATGGGCCTATGTCAAGACAGGTACAGCCAGTGAACATCAACGGAATAGCAGTACCGGTTCTTGCCATATGTTTATCTACTGTGGGATACCCATCAACTGAGTTTTTGACATGTTTATCTACCAAATGGTTGGGGTCTTCGGGGAGCAGAACCAGCTTAGCGCTTGGGGGAGCAAAGCCTTCGGCTTTAGATCAGCTGCTCTGGGATGCCGCTCGTGGGTGCAGTGGCGAAAGGATTTGTAGCTCTCCAGGGGGGTTGTGCCAGAAGGGTGAGCAGCTGGAAACCTTCTTTGCTGTTCAAATTCTTGGCTTCCCGTTTTTGGGTCAAAGATGGTCAAAGTGGATGCCAAAGGTCAACAGTCGTGGTACACGGTGGTGGTGCAGAGTGACTGGTGCGTTTGCCAGGTGATAGCGGATATTCGGGCATCGTGAAAGAGGATTGCTTCCTGGAATTTGATGACACCAACCCATGCAGCTGGGCTACTCCCCAGCGCGTTGGGGCAGGTGTCAACGGGAATGCGCATAGCCAACCACTTCAAATGGCTGATGGTGTTCTAGGCCATCACCTAAGATACTTCAGCGTTGGGGAAAGATAGATGAACAATTTTACAAATGAGGTAACTCGACCATCAGTTGACCGTTTTGAGAATTTGCCGTTCTGACAACACAGTTTCATTTTGTTTTAGCCAAGACTGCTGAATGAGATTGAAGCGTTTGGCCAGTTTTCAAGTGTTAGAGAAGCAAGTTTTGCTGAGTATGGCCGACGCCTGCAGCAATGCGAAGGCATTTGTGAGTTAACGATAGTTAGTGGATGTCCCAGTCATGGAAGAACCCGAGCTATTTTGGAACATTCATTCCAGCAGGGAACCCTTTGGTAAACTAATATGGCAACGGAAAATCCATCATGGCTATTGGTGTTTTCCCAGGGTTTCACTTTACAATATGGCTGTGGGTCAAAACCCTGTACCCCTGGTTCCCCTATCACTAACCAGTGTTTTCCCTATGATTTGGTTGTTTATTATAAGCCATTATTGTTGGTTAATATTGACCCAGCTCGCCATATGGTGAAAATCCATTGCCAGCTAAGGGACTACGGGAGGGTAGCTATTGTCGAGGTACATTTCTGGACAACCGTGGGAGCCCAGGTGGAACACCTGCCCTACTGCTGAAGGGCTGCCGACCCCTGGTGGACTGTGTGGCACCTATGGTGGATTTGTGCCAATTCGATGTGTTGCTTGGTGCAGCCGAGCTGTGGACATCGGATGTTTGATGATTTATGACTTTCATATATACATAAATATATATATATATACTTTGATAGTTGTTGGAGTTGCCGCCATGTGCTCAACAGTTCACACGAATGGCTGAATTTCCTCAGCGCTAGCGTTGAAGGGGTGCCCAAGAGTTGTTGTACTCGTGATGAACTTGACAAAGCACATCATTATTTTGCCGATTGTGGCCCACCTGTGTGCATGACCACATTGTTAGCACACAGTTTGTTGAGTCGACAACCTGCAGAACTGGGCCGCTCAACATCCTAACTGGATCTTTTCATGGTCAACATGGTACTAGTGACTTGACCTGGAGCTTCTTGAGCCGTTAGAGTTCCTATGGCTGTTGATGTGATCGCACTACATTGGTCACCACATGATGTTGTCGCTACATTCAATAATGTTTTTGAAAGAAGGCCCTTATGGCCACTTGTAGCAACCTCCAATCCAATGGGAAACATGAGAAGACGATGAAGACTTTGACGTGTGATCTTCGCCGGTGAGCCATTGTGATCTTTGCGACCGCGATGGTGTTTGTGGAGTTCTCCATCCACCCTGGATGGTCTTGGGGGAGGGAATCCATCATCCATTTCTGGTTGGCACTGCACACGTTGCCAAGGTCTTTGTGCCAAGACGTTAGCCGGGGCAACTCCTGTAGCATCAGTTGCCGATTGCCATATACTGGTTCGTATCCTGGCAAGCTGCTGTGTAGAGAGAGGGTGCTGCTGGCTATGGAACAATTCCACTTGTTGATGGTATGAACCGTCCCGGGGTTGTGAGCTGCAACTGGAATGATGAGCTTTCATGGGTCGACTTTGCCCAGCTGTTGGCACGCTGGTTTGGGAGATGCGCTTGCCCTATGATGATGGTGATGGTGACCGAGCTGTAGTTTTCAGGAGATGTGCTGACCATAATGCTAATATGCCTGCAAATATGCCTGCAAATATGCCTGCAAATATGCCTGCAAATATGCCTGCAAATATGCTGTATCAAGTAACTATCATGTGTCAATGGAGTGCCCCTCAGATTGGCGTCCATCAATACCATATGCCTCCTATGACAGACCTACGAAAACCATGGCCACGGTTATAGGGATGGACTGGAACGTCATCTACTGGGACATTCCGGGGTTTGTACACGATGGTGCCCCTTTGGATGTATATGGATGTTTCTGAAAACACGGGTAACCCAATCATCCATTGTTGACCCGTTGAAGCAATTAATAAACTAACCGTTTGGCGGGTCCCCTATTTCAATAAGCTCCCACAGCCATATATATTTTATCATGTCTTGGAATGTTCGGAGGTACCCAGCGTTGATGGATGCCATACATCACAGGCACACCGTGGTCTGGCCACGGGGCACCATGGAGAGGCATTGATCTGACACACGGGCATCGGATATGGCCACAGCTGAGGTCAAAGATTGCCACGTGCCCGCTGAACAACACGGATGCTTTGCAAGGGCTTCAAGTGGATCTACCGTTGCTTTGGCTGTGATTGGGAGTTCAGCATGGTTCAGGGAACCCAGACGTCTTTGTCTCCAGCGAAGAAACCCTCTTGAAAATGAGCGAACTGACAAACTCAACGGTGTCTTGTGGAAAGATTGTAGATTGCTCATGATTGCATTTAGTATCATTTAGTTGCACTTGGATTTCTTGGCTTCTGCAAATGTGGTGCTTCCCTGCCATGCAGATCAGGAGTTGCAGTTTTCCCACATGCCCCGATCCAGCGCAACTGCCTTTGGGCTATGTGTTGCATTCGTGGCTGAACTGCACAGAACTGGTTGTGGTGTGTCATCCACATGTCAAGCGGGGAAGCAAGCATGACGGGTAACTCGCTAAGAGACTCCTGTAGTTTCTTTGTGGCCACTTGTACAGTAGCAATGGTGCAAAGACAACAAAGCTGTTCGAAGTTGCGACAGTTATCAAGTAGATGATAATGATCCGTTTCCCCGCTTATGGCCTGTGTAGATTCAATAATCAAAGCGGGCGGCTGTAGTGGGAGTTGTGTTTAGACCGAGTTTCAAGCAGCTGATATGGACATGTGATGTGCACCTCCAACTGCCATCCCAAGTGGTGTTCAGGGTCATTTTTTGGAAGGAAAAAACATGCAAACACATCCAGTTATCCTCAGTCTTCGAATTCATAGCTGTCACAAGTTTGGATGAGGTTTGAATCCGCTGTAGGCATAAATGGTGTATTATATGATATCATGATATGTTGTAAGTCTACTCCTAATTACTTTTGAACAATGAGTGCTTGCAGCTTTGCTAGATAGACTAGCAATTAGCAGTCTTAATATCAGGTCAGAATTGGTTGCTTAGTATTGGTTATTATCAGTGTGGTAGGATACAAATTATCTCTCCTATAACCAAATATAGCTTAAAACTTATAACCACATTAGATATTGATTAGTTATTTATAGTTTGTTATTTGGCATATGGTATCCTACCACCCTGGTATTCCACCCGCTAGTTTGTCATGGTTGGTTCCCAAGCCCATCAGCAAATCATCATGGCCCCTGCGCTCAGGAACGGTACCTATGGCTGTGACCAAGACTACAAAGGCGGCTCAACCATTGAGATGATCAGTTTGATCATCGGGGGAGCATGGACCACTCCAGTTCTGAGCACAGATACAAATAGTCATGTATTAGTAGTAGTTTTCTTCAAATATGGCAATGTGGTAGTCAAATATAGTAGTAGTAGTTTTCTCCAACGGATGGAATTTCAGATTATTGTAGTCATATATGGTGTTGTCTCCAAATTGGAAGCACCCAAAAATGGATGGTCTATTAGTGTCAATGGATAGTGTTGAATATTTTTGGGGGATACCCCCATGGCCTGAGAAACCACCATATAGTCATTGTGGATTCTCTTTGATGGTGCTCAGGGCTTGGATGGTTGCCAAGATTTACCAAGCTAGATTGGGGTCAACAGGTGTCCACCCAACTATTTCGTGGTTGCCATCTACCGACAGCACACTGGTGTGGTTTGGGACTACCATTCAACACATACATGGGGACTTGTCACAATATAGGGAATCCCCAAATCGTTCGGTTTATTAGCCATGTATAGTCATAAACCATGCATTTGTTTTTCGAGGTTCCTATTTTGAGAAACCTCCACCTGACTGTCATTTCTCTTTACACATCTCACGCAAGATGACTGAAATGCAAGCAACCCTGTGAGGGTGAGTGGATACTGTTTGTTCCCAAATATGTAGCGGCGCTGTCAACACCCTCTGGCTTTCGCATCACACGGTGGCCTGCATTCGTACGTCATCAACGCCGCTCCACATTTTGTTTTCACCGGTTGGGATGAAATGCAATCTTATTGAAATCACTCAACTGGTAGACCAGCATCTCGTTGAATTGAACCCCTTGGAAAAAGCGCCAATTCTGGCAGACACCCGACGACACCCAACGACACTCGCTTGGCTACTGAATGGGTACACTGAGCAGTCGATCAAATCCTGTTCAATTCTGCCACTGTCCCGTCGGATATAGATGGGGTACCCACCACTCATCTTAACCATCATTCACCGTCATTCGCCACCACAAAACCACAACCACTTGTTAACCACTAGTCAACCACTAATTCATCATAAATCATCAAAAACCATCAAAAGTGATCATGAATTAGCCAATAGTTCAACAGATTCCATGTTTTTCTGAGTTTTTTCCACATCCCACCGTTCTGTTGGCGCAGGCACCGTGGAGCGCCGCTGCAGCGCTTTCTCTGACCGTGCGCTGGGCAATGCTGCTCAAGGTGGGTTGCCGGCAAAACCATGGCGCCCTTCGTGGTGCTTCTCATCGACCATTTTCTGCTTGGTGGTTTTAGACATGTTTTCCCCCGGAAGTAGCAAGGTGATCAACCGGGATTTACCGGTTGGTGGGTTTAAACATTTTTTATTTTCCCTAGTAATCATTAATTGACAAATGGTTGATTGACAAGCATATGTTTCAAAGGGGTTGAAACCACCAACCAGTTTTAGTTGCTTCCGTTGATCATTGGTGGTTGAAATTTAGTAGATCGGTGGTTGACCCATAGTCATGAAATGGAGATGATTAGTTCTGACATCTCGCAACCAAAACCACTGTTGATCGTTGCTTTCATGTTGCCTACCACAGCTGGGGCGTCAGAAGCTTTGGGTGCTGCGCAACAGGTTGATCATGACTTCCCATACACCATGAACCCATCCATGTCGGCGATGAAGCCATCATGGTTGGGTGGTTGATTTGTTGCTGATCTTGTTGATTGTTTTGGCGTATTGTCTGTGTTCATGCTGGTCATAGCGTCGTCATTGCATTCTGTCAGATTAATCAGATTGATCTTTGTTGATTGATTACAAGCAATTGACACAATCCCGCATCAAAGTATTGCAGTTAATTGTGATCGCAGCCAGTGGATTTACTTATTGAGAAGGATTATGATCCCAACTACCACACTGAGACTACTATGGCTACAACTGTTGACGTGTATGGTTTGTTATTAGCCACCGTTAATCGCAAAGTGCGTTGGTTCGGCAACGATTATTACCTTGATGGTTCATATTCTGACCTCAATTGATAATTGTTTGTACCATTGACCAACGTTACTCAACCATTCTTGGTTTACCAAGAATGGTATCATCAGCCTTGGCCTTAGTTGGCTCAAAATGGTATTCCAACCTCCAGGAATGGTTGATGATTTGCCAATGCCACCAGTATTAGTTCAGCACTGCCTATAGATGAAACGTTGCTACTTTTAACTTATCACTTAAAACGGCAGAAGCCATCACTTACAATGACTGGCAAATCAGTGGTACTTAATGGATTAATGATTGCTTCAACGCTGGAGGTACGTGGTGATTCGTTTTCAACTGATTTGTAGGAATTGCGTGTTTGTCGTTGCCAATCACTTTCAACGCCTAAATCATAAGCCAACATCAGCTATCAGCTATCAATTCACTACACGCCATTACTTGTCATTGCCAGCCCAGGGGGGCTCAGCACTGCTGTGATCAGGTCCCGATTGCTATACTGAAGCAGTTTTCTCGGGCTGCAAGGCGCGGCACTGTTGCACGATAAGATCGGTGGTGTAAAGTGGTATCCTCGAGGTAGTTATATAACTAAGGTGGAGATAACTAGGGTGACTACATGTAAGTACCAGTTATATATAGCTATATGACTTAGGTTGTCACTAGAGTAATTCCAGTTGGTGGTCTCTTTATATTGGGTTGATGGGCTCAGTTTTGGGAGTTAAACCATCACAGGAAGTAATATCGAGCTCTGAGAATGGAAACTGATCCATTCCCACACATGACTGGCTTTTCTTGCCTGCTTTGCTGGAAAAAACCTACCAAAGGCTATTGTGGTGCATGGACACCACAATGGGCTGCATACTTTGCGAAGCATACACAAATTGGAGACAGTCATTCAGTAAATGCAACTGGGGTCTAGCGTTGACTATCATTGGGCGTTGACTATCATTGCATCGTCTATTTGTATACACTTGAATTTTGCAGTTCTGCTTCACCCCTGGAACTCATGTTGACTGCGGATCGAAAGATGATATCCTGGCTGATGCACAAGGTTGGTATTGCTTTTTAGTTTGGTAGTCTCCTCCAATGAACAAGAGGCTGTCGAACAATCCAGGGTTCGCATGATCTAGTTGCAATCTTGTGCCTGGATTAGGCGATGAGACAGCAGCTACAGCATCGCAGTTTTTTCATGTTGGCAGTTGGGAAGCCCTCTGGTCGAGGGAAACAGAAATATTGACACTGCCAAGACAGTGAAGAAGAGCACATGTGGATCTTGGAGGGAAGCAGCAAGAGATCATTGGTGTTTCAGGTACTCTCAACAGCACCAGTTGTAAGTAGCCCGTTTTGGAATGTAAATGTCAATTGTGTCCACCAAATCCACCAATTAGGCCATCACTTAATTATACTGTAATTATGGAGTTTAAAGGGCAATTCTATAGTTCAAAGAGAGGCTATGTATATAAGTAAATTTCAAGAATAAATCCAACAACATCCACCAATTACAAAGCAACCGAATGCTTTTCATTTAAATGGGAAGCTGCTGCTTTGGGTACGCCATGGTTGCTCAGTAGGTCGTCGCCGAGATCGTGCCATGCCAACCACCAGTGGTGGATGTTTGCTGGGGCCTCAGCTGGTGAGTCAGGTCCAAGCAACACACGTACCCCATTTTGGACCTGACTCGGACACCAATATTTTTTTGGCCTGGCAGCGGCATACCAAGTAGTTTGATGAGTTTGATGTAATGTGTTCACCAAGTGGAGAACAAATCATGCTTGTGCAGTTTAAGCAAGACACACATGGGTTTTAAGCGGCAGTGAATGGCAGTCTTCTTTTTTGTGTGGTGCTTCTGCGTGGCGTACCTTTGATTGGTTTGGAATAATGATAAGGCGCATTGCTGTGGGTCTGTGTTGATATATACGCATTCATATATGCACACACACACAAAAACAAATACAAATAACATGATATATAATTTGCATACATATGTGATTGCATAAATTTGGTTAGGTAGATGTGCATACAGGCATATGGATGATTTGCATGCATTCCTTACTTCTGTTCATGATGACAGAAAAGGTCAAGGTGAGCAGAAAACATATTATTAGGAGGCTTTTGCCAGCTGATTTCGCAGCTCATTTTCATCTCCCAGGGCCAGGGCTCCGCGACTGATCATTCAATCCGAGGTGCTACTATGTTGGGGGTTCTTAAGAGAAGGGACCCCAAAATGATCCAAAATGGTTGGTTCATTACTATGAAGGGCTAGTAAACTGGATGATACCTGGAGGTACCCCTATCTTGAGAAACACCCATGTTGGGATTGTCCAAAGCCATCATTGCAATACCAAGCGTCCAAGCATCATGATATGATTGGTGTGGGATGTTCAATGACTCCTTTCGCTGAGTGGTGCAGCATTGCAAATTCACGGAGCCCTGTATTTTCTGGGATGAACATTCCGTAAGACTCAGGCACTGTGGGCGCTGTTACAACAGTTTTGAATTGACTTAAATCAGCTATATGGGTCTATCGCCCAGCACTGATGGGGCCGCGCCTGGTACTAACTCGTCTGAGATGTTCAACCTGGAACCCCACCATTGCCAGGTTCTCTTTTAGTGTTCTGCTATGTAATAGTAGCATTTTTCTTATCAGATCATCAACTCATTTGACCAAAAGATGCCATAGACAAGAGTATCGAGCATGAAGTGCAGCATCAAGGGCTGTCGCAACCATTTCTCCAAAACTTACTAGGGGATTCCCCGCAAAAACAATCGGGGTTGACAGTATCGACTGCCCGAAGGGGTGGGACGTTCACATCCCTACGGCAGCCACCGATTCGGTGAGCTATGTTTCTGATGTGAACACCAAGGTTAACCAGATACGACTTGATGTCTTTGATATGTGCCTGTTATTTTCATGTTTTTTCAAACATGTTTTTATTGTCCCTAGTAGCTCTTTTCATACGGGTTGAAAGCACCAACCAGGTTGTCACGGGTTGTCCACGAGCGTGGCGAGGTCTTCACAATGCTTCATCCTGCACCGGAAGTGCCCTGGATCCTGGTGGCTCGTGCCACGTCGAGTGTTTGCTGCCCTTCTACAAAGGTGCCGACCTCGACCGGGGAGATCCACTGGTGGCATGGCAACCCATGGCATCATGATGCGGCTAATCTGGGAGGATCACTGGCAGCTGGCCGCGAAAAATGGTGCTGCGTTGATACCCACTGTAGCAATAAAGAGCATTCAATTCATCTACTGGATGCTCACCAAAGGCACACTTGTAAAACACATAGCCATATGGGAATGTTTGACCTAAGAACCAGCACTGTGCCAAAGCGCAACCCAAATCTGCAGAGCGCATGTGCAAGAGTATTCGTAGTGTAAATATTTGAAATGATTTGTATGCAAAACACAGAACTGAGCAGTACCGAAACCTTGGTGATCCTTTGTGCCATGCCCGGTTCAATGGGTGGCATTTAATTGATGATTCCATGTTTGAGTCTATTAGGTCTATTTAGCAGGGACTAGAATAATTGGAAAACCTTAGAACTGTTGATTCATCAAACGTTGCGTTTTAACAAAAGAAAAATATCCAACCATGTTCCGCGGAAAGAACAGGCAAGTGTATGTGTGTGTTCCTTCATTTGCAAGTGATTCACCACCGCAAAGAACTATCGATAGCCTAGTTGACAAGATCAAGATGATGAAATCAGTTTGCCTATCCCAACAAACAGTTTTAGTTTGTTGAGAGGAGCAGCAACACACGTGCTACCGAGCACCGCGTCCAAGGCACCGACATAAAAAGACAGCACAACAGTTTGATGGGGACAGGTGCCCGTTTCATAAATAAACTCATATTGACTTCAGGTTTTTTACCTGGAATATGTCCCGACGAAGTATAGATGAGCTTTCGTACCGGTATGAACGTAAGGAAGTTGGGAAGAGCTGCTCGTTTCCTCATACCTTTCTTGCAAGATCTCATTCACTCCTTCCTTGTCAGTTGAGCAGCATTCGTGGGTTTGTGAACCTCCGCGGGCTTCAGTAGAGATTCGCAAAATCCATGACCGAACAGGCCTCACCAAGAGTAGATGTGTAGTGGACAGAGACAATTTGCTCGATTGGGGTTCCCCTGTTGCGGATATCTATCACCGAAGGGGGTGTCGAGTTTTACCCCGGGTTTGCCTGATCATTGTTGCGCTTCCTGTAGGGTGGTACCCAGTTAGTTGACTCAGCTTGTAATCAACTAGGGGAACTACCACTTATGGTAGATATGATATACTTCCTACCTATGCTGAGGTGGGTTATAAACCAAATAATCAAACTAGGCCAGTCCGTGTAGTTGACTACCGTCTATAATTAACGTCTCATCACAGTGCCGGACAGGCACCCCATCGATTGCGACCTGCCCGTTGGACAATATCGACACCACCGGAGGACTGCTGTGCTCCAGGGACGTTTGCTATGGTGAAGTTGTTTCAAATAGAGGAGTTGTGCGGACCTCTCTTCCGCATGCATGTACGTAAATATACATTCGAAATTGTAATATATGGAAGTAGTCGAAGGTACAACACATACATTTAAACATTTATATTGCATGAACAGGTCATGGCACCTGACTACCATTGAGACTGTGGTCCACCATGGATTGAACTCGATCGAGTGTCAACTGGGTCAGCATCCAGTATATAAACTATCCATGTTTTATTGACACTTGCTCGATGCATGAATTTAACCCTGCGGGCTAAGACCCTCTGACGGCATGGAAAGAAAGAAAGAAAGAAAAGAAAGAAAGAAAGAAAGAAAGAAAGAAATATTTTACGTATATCAAAGCTGTATGTGTGTACATAGATATATGCCGAGGTGAAATATGAATGCAAACAAGTCTCAATCCAGTTCCTGTTTGCCTGAGGCACCATCAAAGTCTGCCCTGGCCCAGCGGGTGATGGTGAGGGGTTTTCATTGGGGCCCCTATTACAACTCAGATTGGTATCAGCTCTTTGAAACCATCCATGGATGTGGGGGCGTCCATGCGTCCATACATTGGAAAAAAACTGATCAAAATCAGTTTAGCCTTGAACACTAATCATGACCATCATCATATCTAGCCTTCATTCATGAACTACCGCAGGTGGACGATGAAATCAAACCCCGACCATTTAACATCACACCCCACGCCCCCAAATTTCGATGCTGAAGTGCTTGCAGAAGGTCGGCGCGAGTGGACCTGAGTGGACGATCAAACCTGAGCTCCACCAACTCAGTGGCACATGTTGGAACAGTGAGATTTGGAGTCTGCGTTTTTTTTGCATCCTTGGGTTGGGGGTTTTGTTTTTTTGTCCACCTACAGTAGTGTTCATTATTAATCATTTTGTTTATCAATTTTCATCATGTCTAGCATTCATGGACTAAAATGAAACATAATTGTATAGCCAATTCTGATATTTGTCAGATACACTTACTGTAACCATTCCGAATGGCCATTGGTTGGCCCAGATGTTCACCAACAACATGGGTTCTCCTGCCCGCAGGACTGGAATGGACGGTGCCTCAGTGTAGTTTCTTGGCCCGTTGCGTTTCGGTGAGGGTTGGTGATGGTGCCTAGCCCTGGTGAAAGGTTGTCAAAACTGGTTGGCCGTGATTTGTTCAAACAGGGGTTATACCAATTATATCATCATTTTTTATTAAACACATCTATCACTGATGGTCAATAATTGAGGATCATCAACAATTGTGATTAAACCACTGCTAGTTGGTGGTTTGACTGATGAGTATGTATGTTGACCAATATTTAGGAATGCTTGGCTGATTCACGTGGATTTTTCAGAGGGGTTGGAACGAACAACCAGATAAGGGATGGAGAACCAACTGGTAAACAATGACCATTGCAAGACACCAAGAGTTTTGATCAAGGTGGGCTTCCCCACGGGTGTCATTGGCACTTTAGTATACCCACTGTGGATGGCAGTGCCTGAAAGACAACCTGAAGAGGGGGTTTTTGATCAAACGCAACTGGTTGATTCGTGGCTCAATGATGGAACTACTGTACTTAATAATGGTAAATCATATGCATAATGGATAATAACGGTCAATGATGGTTGATGTTGGCACTAGTCAAGTTTGTTTCAAAGCACCCTTGGGACTGCCATGGCTGAAGCAGCTAAGCTCTCAGTTTGGACAGCTACAGCACCTCAGTGTCACCACAGAGCCGCAGTGATTCTGTTGTCTTGGCATCTCTGAGTGTATCGTGGTCTATTAACATTTGCAAGAACTCATGGCATCTCAATCAAGCTATGTATACATTTATGGACATGTCCACATTGACCCTTCATGCTTGCTGCATCCCCGGTGTTGTTGGCTATTATTCCCTACTGCAAAGTTGGCAGTTGGCACTTGCGCTGCTGCTAATGCACAACTTCAATCATCCCCTGAACAAAATCAACACATTGACAAGAGACTCATTCTGTTCTGCCGAATTGCCTGAGAGAATTGAAGATTTTTCTCACATGATTTTGCAGGATTCACTAATCCACATATACTTGGGCAGGGGCCCCAAAAGGAACGCTTTCCCAGCTTTGGCTGCATTTTGGGCGGATTCGTCGATCCCAGACTGGAGGAACCACAGCTCATACGTGCAAGTTGGATAGCCTCAGAACAAACGGAACAGCCATCACAGGCCTCTGGTGCCCAGAGCCAACCTTAGAAGAAGAGCCCGCCTACGGCCGGAACCCTGAAGGCCCCTGGGCAGCTTGTTGAGCTGTAAAAACGGAATGGTTAGATAGCAGCTT
>VSDK01025177.1:39677-51974 GCA_009767595.1 Symbiodinium kawagutii
TCAGCAGGAGAAGAAACCAAGCTTGAAGATCAAAGACGCCAAGAATGTTTCAGAAATTTTCAGAAGTTCTCATTGATGTTGAATCATTAGATTAAATTATAGTTGAAGGGAGATAAACTTTCTTTCAGTCCGTTTGGTCGAAACGGAGAATTGATTAATCTGGAGTTGGCATCACTCCATATCCAGCTGTAGACCTGGGCCGACTGAAGAATGAGCTCAGCTTCGTGGTGATGGTGAACTGGTTCGCTTCACTGTTCGTCCGTGCCGCGCTATGCTTTCGTGTGACATCTTCAACTCAGGATGCTTTCAGGAGGTGGAAAACAAGCCGTTTTCGAGAAGAAAAGATAGAACAAGTCCGAAGACTTTTTCCACACCAAACTGGAGCAACCTGAAAGGTTCAAAATAGCCGATATGTAATTTGAACGAATTCCCCATGCATTCCCTGGGTTGTCAT
This sequence comes from Symbiodinium kawagutii, assembly GCA_009767595.1. Taxonomy (NCBI): domain Eukaryota; class Dinophyceae; order Suessiales; family Symbiodiniaceae; genus Symbiodinium; species Symbiodinium kawagutii. Next base: position 40,132 of record VSDK01025177.1, read on the forward strand.
CTGCACCGATCGTATCGCCCCACATGGATCTCTATGGTAAGAACCCCCAATCTTTGTCACGAGGTGCCACTGAGCTTGACTTGGTCTCCATAAATGGGATCCTCCCAAAAGGCATGCTTCGTTTACGAAACCTTGATTTTTGGATTGTTTTCAGACATCAGATTTCTAGACTCTAGACTCTAGACACACACACACACACACACACACACACACGCACACACACACACACCGATCTTTGGAAATCAGTGGCATTTTTGTTGTCATTTTTGAGACCCGTTCAGCATTACCCCTGCCCCGCAGGTGGGAGCAGCCAAGACAGCAGTGGATGGATTTGCAATCCTGGCTATGCTGGCATTGCACAGGCACTCACCCCATGCGAACGGGAGATTCCATGGGTTCGATCCGCACAGCTGATCGTAGACTTCACCTTGGTGTTCTGATGATGCGGTAGCAACAAGAAATGGCAAACGGGTCGGGGAAAGACAAATTGATTGTTGTTACATAAAATGATTGTTGATACACATTGATTATTGTTAAATTGATTGTGTGTTTTCATGTAGCAAGCATGTTTTTTCAAGTGTGGTTCCCATGCGGTGGCCGCCCTGCATACCTAAAGAATCGCCCTGCAGATATGATGGCCGTCCAAACCCAAACACAGCAGTACGGTGCACAAAGATATCGATGTTATCATGATACAGTACATCATATATTCTCACTATAAGATGGTTTCTGAAAATAGGGGACCCCAGAATGGTTGGTTTGTCAATGTAAACGGTTTGAAAAGGATGATTTGGGGGTACCCCTATTTTGAGAAACCATCATATGTATATACTTGTCATGTGCTAAACCATGTGCACAAATAGTCGCATCCAAGGGTGTCAGAATGCGTGCAACATGCCCCCCCGGGGGGCGTTGAAATGCGGTTCTGGGGTGACACCAAGGGATTTTCAAAGGCTTTCAGATTCAAACACGTAATCAGATGCTTTCAGCATGGAAGAATCCAATTTTTTCAAGTATGCAAACAGTTCTCGGGATTTTGGTGACCAGAAGTACGGAGTGAAGGGCCATTTCTGGCGCCTTCTGAAGGACTTAGAAGCGATCAAAGGCCTCATGACACCAACCGTTGGTCAATCCGCACCTCCCAATGACTTGGAGAGAGCTGGGCAGCTCCAGGTCTATTGTGAATTGCTTCCACGCCAAGCGGTGAGGGGACCCGGCCGGGCCGGGTAGGGATTCTCAACATCAGAAACCAATTGGTAGTGGAATGATTTGGTGCCATGGTTCAAGGAGAATTTATGTACAGACACGCTTCATATATTTTCATATTCTTTAGCACTATAAAGGGTCTTGGGCATAACATGGAGCATTTCGAAAGCATAGCATTCTTCAGCACAGCAATTTAGATGCACCAGTACGATAAGCACCAAATTAAACATTGAACTCACTAATTATTTCACATGATTAGCCAGATATGACAAATCACCATGAAGCCAGACTATGAAACCTGATTCTATTGCCAACCCATTAATCCCTGCTTCCTGACACCAAAATCCTGCCATGTTAAACATTCCTGTTTTCAGGGTATGATATAGTGATTTGTTTCTTGCGGCCTGGTCAATTTGGTTGTTAAACAGGACCCTTTTGACTCCTAATCTTCATTGCACAGAGGGGTTCCCCACAAAAAAGGTCTTGCCGCCCAATGATCAATATTCCCAATATTCTATTATCTTCCATTAAAGGGTCCATAACTTTCTACTTGCTTACCTCTGCTTATTAGTTGCAAAGCCAACGGTCGTTGACCACAAGTATAAAACTTACCTGTTTTTGGAAAGCAATAAGGGAGAAGCCTACCAGCATCGACTTTGGCAATATTAATTCTATAGATTGAAAGAAGGGATCTATACTTAAACAAATGCACAAGCATGCAAAAACCATACTTTTTTGGAAATCACGACTGCAATGACCCTCTCATGACTCCAAACAATAGGTTCCCCTAGGTCCCCTCCTAATATGACAGTGTTCCTCCAGGATTCTGTATTCAGAAAAGGAATTTTGTGGTTGGGGGAATAAAGTATTAAAGGCTCAATGTTGCATTGATGGATTTTTGCCCTGTCAGTGACCACTCAGGAACAATTTCCCAGTACATAAACAATTTACAACAAATTGCCCCTTTAGTACCAAACTGGTCCAATTGTCAGAGAATCAGAACCATTACAACTACTAGAAATCACCACTATATAACCAATAGCAATCACCAAAACTAGTCGACTAATGTCCACGGGTAATTTCGTCCCAACAGCTATTATAACCACTGGCAACCACTAGTTTTCACGAGTCATCACCAGAACTAGTAATTAGAAATCACCGTTATTACCACATGCAACAACCATTAGAACTAGAAATTGTGCTCAATACCAGTAATTGCAGACCACAAGTAATCACAAGTAATCACCATTTTACAACTAATCACCACTTGAAATCACTATAGTAATAGTCATTATGTTATTATATACACTAGTGATCGCTACTGTATTCACCTAGTAATCACCACCTAGTAATCACCACCGCCAATCACCACCGGTAATCACCACCGGTAAGCACCACCGGCAATCACCAGTACATCCCCACGGATTGCTTGCAGTCGACGCGTGGCTCAGGGATCACGTTGCCCAGTTGCAAGGTGCGCGAGCCGCCGGGGAGGGGCTGCAGCCGCTGCCGGCCCCAGGTGTTTACCAACGCACCAGAGTGGTTCAACAACTGGCAATTCATTGGTAGATCAACTACCATTGTTAGTTGACTAACAATTATATAACTGTCAATTGTTAGTTGATAGTGAATTGTTAGTCAATTGTTAGTATTGCAAGATTGACTAACAATTCACTATCAACTAACTACCAATGAACAATTATATAACTGTCAATAATGCAAGCAAGTACCAATAGTAGGGAACAATTGGCAATGTAGATTGGCTAATTAGTTATGGATATCAAATAACAATTCTACAGAACTGCCAGTAACTACCAACAAACTATCATATGATGTAATTATAGAAGTGACAACCATTCTATAATTATCCATTCTATTACATTCTCTATTCATCAACTGTGATCATTCGTTATTGAGTTCTCCCCTTACAAGACTGTACGAACCTCATGTACACTATTAGTTTCCAATATTTGAGCGGGGATCGGACAAACAAACTAGCACGCATTGATCAAGCCCCATGGCAGCGGCTTTGTGGACTTGAACCTGCCACACCACTGAGTTCTGAAGCAGCCTTGAGGCTTCCCTGGCCCGCTCGCCATGGCCAGGCTCCAAATGTCTGGTTGCAGTCGTCTGGAACCCTGTGTGCCATTGCTCGCCGCAAACCTTGACTTTCAGGTGGCGTTTTGCTATGGCAGCTGTGTGGTGATCCTATCGTCGGTAGGGATGGCCATTGCAGATCTCTTTGGAAGACATGTTTGCAGTCATTTTGTTTTGCTTAGGAGCAAGGCCGAAGATTCAATGTGCTTGATGGTGACAGCTACGTGTGAGAGTTGTCATCTCAGATGATTAACCATGAAGGGTTTGTCATCCACCATTAGTAGTTGGCCATAGACCCTTCATGGTCCGCTACTTGACCTGAGACTGAATGTAGTCTATATAGTCTATCTTGCACACATACAATTTATTACCCTCACAGGGTAATTCAACTACATTCGATCTACAAGGAAAAAGTTGAAGGTCAAGAAGGGACACATGATTGAGTACTTGAATACAATCAATATTGGGTACTGCGACATCGGCAAAAACAGCCATTGGTACAATACTTGTTTCCAACCTGTGTCGCAATGCTTCCCTTTCAGAGTACGAAACGGCCACGTCTAGTTTTGGTCGTAGCAAAAGGATTGGTTCTTGTATTTTGACGGCGTTCTTTCAGGCACATTCTGTGCCAGCAGTGGGCACAGCTCTGATTGATCGTTGTCACTCGCGGGGTATCCTACAATGGCTGGTCTTTGTTGCGCTGATCATAATCTATTCCCGGAATACCATGAATTCCCGGGTGAAACATAGTAAAACCAAGGGTATAGCTGGATGTTTCTCAAAATCGGTGACTTAAATCATCCTCCAGGGAGGTCCTCCACCTCCAGCCATCTGTTTTAGATCCGCTACGGGTGGTCCGAGTCCAGCCGTTGAGACCGGCACAGGTTCGCTTGCCAGCACTTCCGCCCTCGCGTGACTTTCTGCTTCTGGGCTGCAGCCAGAGCTGTTCCCCGCGCCGGCTACGGGGCCAAGGGCTGCTGAGCTGATCATGTTGAAGCTGTTCATTGCTCAAGCCGCTTGCTGAGATTCTTCAAAACTGACTGCATAAGCAAGATACTCAACTTTGTAGACAGCTGAATGATGGCCCTATATTGGCAGTGATACTACAACTCGTTGCTCTTGAATCACATAGTATGATCATTGATAGCCGTTACTGACCATCCAACCCCACCATGATTGTTGGGGGATACCTTTGAAATTGGGGAGATTGCCCAGGATCTTCTGAGAAGTGAGCAAGTCGTAGTAAAAAAGATATCGACAAGAATGCTGGAGTTTCGACAGCATGCAAACATGGGACATTTTTGTGATCCTGTGTTCACCCCGTTGCTGTAGGAATTTTCTGCGCAGAAGAAGCCTATGTGGCGGGTCGCTTCCAATACATGACTCACCAATTCGTTGAAGTTGTTGAAACCAATCAGACAATACAAGCGATGGAACCATAGCCGCATGTTTCACATCAACTTGGAGTGGAAAACCTGTGATACTTTGACCTGGCAATGCAGGAATCGTTTTAGATGCATTTTCCAGCTAGCAGAGGGTAAGGAACCAATATCCCCACCCTCTACCAAAAGCATTCTTCGACATTCTCAAACCTGATCAACCGCTAGTTCTTCAACCAAATCTCTACCAATTCGGTATGATTAGCCACTGGATATTCTCGGCTGTGGGGGAGTGATCTTGAGATGTCTCAGGAGGGACCGTTCTGAAAGCCAATACACTGCGACCATCACGACCCATTAATATATACTAGCACTAAGTCATGGGTAATTGTCAATCATTATTGATCAATCCTGATCAACCCAATTCAACCGAGTACAGGTTCTTGATACATATATTAATATATAGTCACGTATACTATAACTGTGCATCATTGACTAGCCCAATGCACCCCGTTTTGAAATGTGCTTAAGTATGTGTACAATTGAGTACACGTGATGTTGTTATACATACATATGCACCTACATTTATATATATATATCATATACTTTATGTAGATAGATATATATCATTGTTTACTTACATACTTCTCTTTTTATTTTATATATATATATATATTAAATAAATAAATATATATATATACATATCATATCTAGATGTCATGTATTTGCACATGATGATTTGCGGTCGCCCAGCTGTGTTCACATCCAGGCTCCGACGTGGCGAAGGTTTCGAATTGGAAGTTTCGCCCAGCTGCGAGTCGTTGTCACCGGGGCAAGCGTGTCTCATCGGGTGCCGTCGACCCTTCATGGGCTCAGTGGTGGCAGCCCGTTGCCCCGTGGGCAACACGGATCGCTTCCAGGCAGGATGGGTTGAGAAGAGACCTGCGAAACTGTGGGAAAGCCTGGGAAACCATCGGAAATCGTGGGAAACCATGGGAAATCCTGGGAAACCATAAGGGAAACCATTGGGAAACCACACGGAAACTATAGTGAAACCAGGAACTCTGGGAAACATGATTGGAAACCCAAGGACCTCTGACTCAGGGATTGGAGAAAAAGCACATGTTTAGTGTAGAATTCAATAGCGTTGATATCTACGCGTTTACACATTGCAATTGTGTATTCAAAGTGAAAATGAGTACAACAAACCACATATATACGCATAGGATAAACACATCTATACGTACAAACGCACCAGACGTACTGCATGGCAGTCATACCGCATGGTCATGCCTTTGCATACCTCACACACACACACACACCTAGAATCCGCTTAGATTGACTTGCATGTGTACATGTTGCAAGCATACATGCATGCATGCACGCATTCACAACTGTTGTAAAACAGAACCTTACATTGGTAATTTGGCAAAGCAGCGTAGGGTACCCTACGTGCTTACACAGACCGACGTACAAACAAACATTACAAGAAATCTAAGGTGCATATTCCCGATGCAGAATCCTGCACCTGTTTCAACAACCAATCTTCACGAAGCCAAGCCATCACAAGACCACTGCCGGCCTGCCATCCTATCATCCTGTCATCCTGCCAGCATCCTGCCAGATACCGCTGTTGGATACGGCGCCTTTTTGCGAGTTGCAGTGCCCAGATCCCGACACTCCACCACTGGAGGGCTATCGCTTAGTGGATCAGCAGCCGAACCAATGGCAGTGCACCCCAGACTACACAGGCGGCTCGGCAGCGAAGCCTGGGTTCCATGGGTTCCATGGGATTCCTCTGGCCAGTTGTGGCGTAGGTTTGGAAACCTGAAAACCAATTGATGTTGGGATCCCCAAAACATGCTGAACCTCAGAAGATGCGGTGCCACAGGGCTTGGGATGGAGAGCCCTTCTGATTAGGGAAATAACGTGCCTCCTTGCCGATTCAAAGGCACTCTGCAGTGGTTTGAGTTGTGTGATCGAACCCCCACAAGCTTAGCCTTTTTTCTTCTAAGGCTTAATGGCATTGGCAAACGTCAATAGTTGTCCTGAAGTTGCCACAAGTACCAACCACATTCTGCATCACAACGTATCCGATTACCGCAATATGATCATTTCATTTTTCTTTTCAACGATGCTCACTGGGTGGAGGGTCTGCCACTTGGCTAACAGCACTTGACAGCACTTGACATCAACAATCGCCAACTGACAAACTAGAGCCATCATTCAGAATGGTACGCTGGTGCGACAGTTCTGCCAACCATTCAATTTGTCATCGAGAATAATGGGCATGCGGCATGACCATCCAATAGCGCTAGTTGCAAACACCGTCGCCAGTTGCATGTAGTGATACTTCGATGCCTGGGGATTGCAATCCTTGAATTCCTGAAGTCACAACTGGTGGTTTCTCAAAATAGGGGACCCCCCAAATCATCCAATCTCAACCATTTGTGGTAAACCTGTCGCAAATCTGTAGAAGCGCAGCGCTGCGCCAAGGAGAGCCTCTGAAGTATTGCAATGCCTCAGCAGGCTGCAACGAAACAAGCTATTCGCAGTTCCTGGGACGGGGAGTGGCCACGCCACAACTGGCTGGTGGCTGCTTCCGCAGGAAATAACCACCACAGATGACTTTTGCTGGTGGTTGCGTGCAGCTTTTTTTGTACTGTTTTTGTTGCAAGTTTCTTCCACTTTTGAATCCAGTTCTAACTTTGGTAGGTTGGTTTGTTGCTTGGCTGGTATCTATCGGTGAACAGTACTGGGCTTTTGGCAACAATATTTTTGCGGCGGAGCTGGACACTCCTTGGATACAAGATTCCAAATCACTTTAAATTCACAGGGTGTGCAATGGTCAGGGTATCAGCAGCAGCAATTTCGAGATAACAGCTGTATCAAGCAACTTGTGGTTGACCATTGGCAGGATTCGGAAGAAATTTGTCAATGTTGAAAAGATGTACGTGAAAATCAGCTTCAAGAAACGTGTGAAGTCCTTCCCGCTAATCGTTCTTGGAACTTCCTTCAGCGATCACCCACCCCTAAATAATGTATATCTGAGGGGGGTGTACACCCCCCCCCCCTTAGTGCGGCATGAAGCCGTTTTTGATGCATTCCCCAGGAAAAGAGAATATACATTTTTCAGCTTGTTGGAACATGGTTTTGGTCAGAAAACGACCACCTGGTACCCCTTGTTGGCTATACATTTTGGGTTTTCCTGGCGGATTTCCTAGGGATTCCCTGGAAATTTCCCAAGAATGAAATGTATACAATTTTTGTTGGAGTATTAGTCTGTACCCCTTCCGGTGCATACTTAAAAATATACATTTTGGGCGGGGGTCGTTTTTTACCAACAGAGTACCCCCTACCTCTGATACATTGGCAAAAATGTATGGAAGGGGGGGGGGTTGTATATTTAACTTGGGGAGGGTGATCTTCAGCGGGAAACCATGCGGACGGCCGGAAGGCTGTCGGGTTCCTGTGCACTGGCAGAAAACAGCACGGGAGGCACCGGAAAAGGCTGCCCAGCATCCTGAACTGCCTGAGAATAGCCGATCCAACAATTTCTAATGGCTATTTACAAGGAGATAAGCACCAATGATAGGAGATATACCAACTATAGTGGATTCCAAAGTAAAATCCAACAAGCCTTGAATTGATGATTCACAGGCTACGCGCGCGCCCCAATGATCATACACCACCATTGGAATGATGTTTTCGTTTCTCTTCTTCTGGAATGATGTTGGTGACCCTGCTGGTGACCCTGTTGGTGACCCTGTTGATGTCTAGGTATCACCAGCGGTCGGAAACCGCCTTGCAGAGTTTGACTGCCTCGCCGGCAAGGTTGGACTCCGAGGGAAATTGCGCCAACGCGGTGGAGCTGGACATCAGCTTCAGCGGATGTGCCAAGCGCATGCCATGCACCGGACCTGATGTGAAGCTCGGCTGGTGCTGGAACTGATCATGGTGCAGGGGTAAGGCGTCAAGAAGGCTACAGATACGGACACGTCATGACACGTCATGACTTCATTACATCCAGACATGTTCATGACTCATAGATCATAGGATTTGATTTGTAATGTTTGGGATGATTGGCAGACTATCTTTTTTTCCATGCATCAGTCCAAATCGACTGACCATGACAATTTATAACATGACCTGCGGCTTTGCCTGAGACAGTAGCACTGTTTGGAATGTGAACAAATACTTGGGTGACATTGGGTGACTTATGGTGACTTTGCAGCTACACCCATATAGATTTCAATTCACGTTCCCCATATGTAGTTATATTGGAGGAACATAACTTGAAGGTGGGCGATATCCCAACTTGGTATTGTGTGCTATCCCCTATTGCTACCATTGTCATCCATTGTCCCGCTTTTAATCCTGGCAACCAACAGGCCAGGAATAAGAAGAATGGCACTGTGATGATCATCAGGGCTATGCCTTTTATGCTGGTTATACCCCCATAAATCCTACTTATAGTTATACAGTTATACAATTCCTACTGATAGTCCCCATGCCATTATAGTCCCATAAATAATTCGTCGTTGTAGCATTGCTAGTTGATGGTTTCTCAAAATAGGGGTACCACCAGTTATCGTCCGATATTAACCGACTATAGTGGTGAATCAATCAAGTTATAGGTTTTATACCCCTATGATTGCTTATTATCCCTTTGTGAATGGCCATGGTGAAACACTATAAGCCAACTATGAACCACTATTGTTGCCTATTATCCCTCATCATTACCCACTATAATTCCCTATGATAGTCATCTATCATTCTATCACTGCTATTATCCTCTAGTATAGTAGTAAGCATCAACCATAATGATTTAACTATTATCCCCACTAAGATCATCAAACACAAAGTACACCAAGGCCCATAACGAAACTGGGGGTCCCCTGCTTGAAGGAACCCGCTGCCGCCCAGCGAGGTCCTCCTGCCAGTTGGAAAGTCTCGACTGCACTGAGCTGCTGCAGCCTGGCGTCTCCTGTGAAGTTCGATGCCGCTTTCCCTTCAGTGGCGAAGCCACGGTGGTAGCTCAGATGCAACGGCCAGAGGTGAAATCATGGCAAAACCATGGCAAAACCATGTAAAACCACCGGTGAAACCATGCTGAATCCTGTCGTTTCAAAAATCGTCTCGACAGCTTGGCAGCAAATCTGCTCAGCCGAGGCTCGTTGCCCAAGAGACAATACTCTGATGGAAGGAAGAGGTCCGGATCTCAGGCTTTTCGGGGCTGCATGGTTGATTCTTGTTGAAATCAGTGGGTTTTATAGGGGTTATCACCATCAATACTGGTTGATAATAGCGGATAAGAAGCAAGTTTGATGGACTATATCGCTCCCTATGCTTCCAGTTCCATTGTAGTATAGGTAACCAACCCCAGTTACAACCAGAAATGGAACCAAACCCTGGGTTACTTCATGTATGGCATCCCTAGATTGACCTATATAATGGCCAAGTTCTGTAGGTAAATATACCATACATCAAGCATGTGGGAACTTCGAGGTAACCAACCCCAAACAACAATGGTAGAAACCAGCTGGTTGTCTACTATGATGGCAACTGGAAGCATATAGGTGATTAATTAGAATAGTTTTTCATGGCTAATAGTTTGCATGCTTGTTGTCTTCGTCGCTTCTAGTTTCTCATGCTTGACTGATTCTGGTTGATTGGAATTTCAAAATGGTTTATGTTTGTAATGGTGTCTTAGACACTGGGCTTTATTTTGCGCTTTAGCAAAAGTTTGCCTTGTATCAATGCTTCCTTGCAGCATCGAAATGTGTGTCTCGTGCTTCTTTCCAAGCCATTATTGAAATCATGGCCACTTGGCCTGTGAATCCGCAACGGTGGCTGCCGGGAGCTGCCTTTCTTACGAAGATCCGTGAGATAACGATCATCGCGCCAAGCGTCTGATGTGCAAAACTGCTTTAAGATCTTTTGAGATCACCCAAACACATGGGGCTAAGCGGCTTTGCCAATGGTTTGCCTTGCTGATCATGGGTCTGCTTCTCCTACCTTTAGCTCAGCTACAACGGAGAGTCGACTTATATCCAGGGTTACAACGGTAAGCCAACTCATCCGGATAGAGCATCAGTTGTAGAACTGGGAATAAGACAAAGAATTCCCTCAAGTTCACTGTCAGCGAGCTGTCTCATGGTGTTGATGTCAAGGGTTTGCTCCTCTAAACCAGGTTTCCAAACGTTCTAAAGATAGCTCTGGAGGCAAAGTGGAGTTCATGATTGTGTTACTCAGAGGTACTTGCGTTTTTTTTGTAAAGCATCGATTTTGGGATTGAAATTCTGTTTCTCGCCATTCATCGTCATCCAGAAGCTTCCTTCGAATGTCACCAGGGGCCAATGCACTTCTTTTGCTGTGACCATTCACAACACGGAGCTGTGTGCCCACCATGGTCATCCTGGCAATCAAATGTGGGGAAACGCGAATCACGTGTTTTGGCATGACCTACGCTGTTGCTGGTTTGTTCATCATAGCTGCCATCATTCATCATTACTGCGCGTTATTAAATCATATGGTGAACAATTGCATAAATCATTCATTTGTTGAAGTGTTTATCCCAGGCGCTCCATGTGCGGATCTACCATCATTTACCTATTATAATAAACCAAATATAGGTGAATATTTGCAAATATACCATACATGGAGAGTTTGGGTCTTGCTATGGGGCCTGCCGCAGACCTTCCCAGGTTTGGTGTGGGAAGTTCCCAGTTGCAGCTTGCCCGAGTGCTACGATCCTGTGCCGCCAGGTTTGGCCTGTGGGACTTCAACCAACAAGCTCCGTTTACGTATGTTGGGTTTTTTTAGATGTGTGTAAAAAACCTGATGTGATCAAAGGAAGTTTAGTTACGAAGTGCGGAACTTCCGTGTTACGAAGATTTGAAAAGATCTCAAAAGAAATAGATCTCAAAAGAAATAGATCTCAAAAGAAATAGATCTCAAAAGAAATAGATCAAAAGAAATACATCTCAAAGAAGAAATACATCTCAAAAGAAATACATCTCCAAAGGAAAAAGATCTCAAAAGGAATAGATCTCAAAAGAAATACATCTCAAAAGGAATAGATCTCAAAAGAAATAGATCTCAAAAGAAATAGATCTCAAAACAAATAGATCTCAAAAGAAATACATCTCAAAAGAAATA
>VSDK01025177.1:56388-72930 GCA_009767595.1 Symbiodinium kawagutii
ATGTCAGAAAGAATGTCACAAGATATGTCAGAGAGAATGTCAGAAGATATGTCAGAAAGAATGTCAGAAAGAATGTTGACATGACAGACTTAAGGTCGGGGCTTTTTTTTGTTTTCTTTTCCATCTCAGGCGGACCGTGTCTGGGCAACATTGTTTTCCGGATGGCCGGGCAATCAGCCTGATTGAAGGGTCTTCACTGCAAGCACTGCACGTTTCTGCCGACTGACATGTTGATATGCTGTTTGACAGACTGACATGCACAATGACCTGCCAGGTGAAGCAAATGCTTTGGCTCAGGTGGTTCACTGCCATGTTTGGGCATGTTTAAGCAAACCTAATGCTTTGGCTCAGGTGGTTCACTGCCATGTTTGGGCATGTTTAAGCAAACGTGTTGAGAGCTCTGGAGTGTACTTCACACTGCCAACTGACATGTTGATATGCTGTTTGGCAGACTGACATGCACAATGACCTGCCAGGTGAAGCAAATGCTTTGGCTCAGGTGGTTCACTGCCATGTTTGGGCATGTTTAAGTAAACGTGTTGAGAGCTCTGGAGTGTACTTCACACTGCCAACTGACATGTTGATTTGCTGTTTGACAGACTGACATGCGCAATGACCTGCCAGGTGAAGCAAATGCTTTGGCTCAGGTGGTTCACTGCCATGTTTGGGCATGTTTAAGCAAATCTAATGCTTTGGCTCAGGTGGTTCACTGCCATGTTTGGCAATCAGCCTGATTACGTGTTGAGAGCTCTGGAGTGTACTTCACACTGCCAACTGACATGTTGATATGCTGTTTGACAGACTGACATGCACAATGACCTGCCAGGTGGAGCAAATGCTTTGGCTCAGGTGGTTCACTGCCATGTTTGGGCATGTTTAAGCAAACGTGTTGAGAGCTCTGGAGTGTACTTCACACTGCCAACTGACATGTTGATATGCTGTGTGACAGACTGACATGCATAATGACGTGCCAGGTGAAACCAATGATCGGCACAGCTAGTTGCATGTCTGCCGACTGACATGTTGATATGCAGGCAAAAGTGCAGCCAACAAACTGATTTGACATGTCATGGTGGGGATCACTCGAAGTAAAGTAATTTAGATAAAAACCTAAAAACAGCTGAGAAAAAACTCAATGTCGTTGCTTTGATGTGTTGCAAAACCAGGTGTTATTATTTTTGGTATTGATGGTCAATGCTTACAGGGATGCATAAGATTTGTAGTGGCAATATATGGCATCCACATTGCATGCAATCCTACGAGTTTTGCTGTTTCGTGGAAGCGATCACGGATCTCATGGGAATGGCCATCGCATTGATCCTAGATTAACGCACAAGCGAAAGCAACATATCAAGGGTTGATCCGCCAGCGAAACATTGGCATGCTATCATAACTCTATTTGTTGATCATTTCCCTAGGCTAGGGAGCATGCTAATCATATCAGGTTTGGTTGGAATCTCCAGCGCAAGACTCCATGTCTAATCTCTCCACTGGCCTGCCCGGCTTCCCCAAAGCTTCATTCACCAGTCTTTTGTCAGGAGGCACTGCCTCGTATGGAACAAATGCAGCAAATGATCTGATCGTCCGATGTTTTGACCCTACTTTTGTGTCAGGTTTGACCCCCTGCCCCTGCATTGTGGCTGGAATTGGCCAATCATATCGATTCCTGGAGTGATTCCACAGACCCATCGCCATGACTGTGATGGGTGAACGTTTGGTTCTTTTCCAATTCCCAGTTGCTGGCTTGTCCGATTCTAGATGGTCTTCTGCTGTTCCTATACCACAGAAGATCCTTTCCTTTGGGGGGCCACGGCCATGCTGCTCTGGAAAGTGCTTCCGACAGGTTATCAATTCGATACGGATGGCTGGACTTGCTCTCAGGGTTACCTGGCCGAGACCGGTTGCGGCGGTGGCCCTTGCTGCTCATATTTTCAGACATGAACAGATGCTGCATTGTATTCAGATGTTTCTAGCTGCTCAAGTTTGGTGACACTTAGTATTGACCCCTCAATCATATTACAGCAGTATCGTGAATCTTCAAGGCGCAGTAGATGTACTTAGACTGCTCGACCGACAAGGATATCATCAGGGCCTTCCAAGGTATCGAAATGGGGAAACCACTGAAATCAGGGAACACACAGAGGTTCTGGAAAGGGCACCCTAGTGTTGGATGGCAGCGGGTCTGTAGATGGCAAACATCTTCACAACTTGAAGCCCCACATGCAATTTGGAAAGTCCCTGGTTGCACTTGGAAGCTCATTGTAACATTCTGCAACACTCAGAGCTGCCTAGCCAGCACTCAAAGAGTGAGTATCACTTTCAAACGGCAGGTTTTTAGCACCATGAGTTTGTGCAACTACCCCATTAGCACTGCCCCAGTGAATCAGTGAATAGTACTTTCTTACGTGGAAACACGATATTTCATTATGTGCCTGACCGGTTTGTCCCTAGTCACCGACAGTTCATCGTGAGAAAGTTGATTTAATTGATTTGGGTCCATCCAGCAGTCGGCAACGCAGATCATTGAACTTTGATGCAACTTACCACTGCTACAGTATAGGTCGATAGCTGGTCCTTCTCCAGCTGCTGGGTCAGCGTGTCGTGCTCCTTTATGAAGTTATCGGGTTAGCAAAAGTTGGGTGTTCAAAGGCGCCCCTTGGTTGAACATCGACATGTGGGGTTCCACAGCTTGAGCGCAGCTTGGTGTCATTCCAAGCAGCCCCATAGCTGGAAGTGTCATCGATGGCCATCCAAGCTCTCCATCCCAACCATGGGAGGTTTCTTCGGCGTGGCCAAATCATCTTGTGGCACCTTGGAAAACTCGTTGGGCTAGGCCGAATCTTCTTCAAACATGGCCGGCCTACGGATGCCTCGGGGTTTGGGCATGCGGTCAGAAATTACACGCACTTTTTTGGATGCGAACTACATGTTCTTGCTTGGAACAGGATGCAAATTGGAAACAAGTATCAGGATTGAAGAGCGCAACACTCAACGCGGAGTAGGTGCCTCTATGTGTAGTCCCTCTTTTGAAAGAAACTGCGTGCCACATGGAACTTAATCGTTCACAGATTTCACAGGAATGTTGCCAGAAATATTGTGTTTTTTGACTGTGCATTGTTCGCAAATCAGAGTCCATATCAATTGCAATCAGCACGGCTTGGAAACTAGAACCCCCGATTCAATGTAATACCCAAAAAATTCACAATTAGACAGGTGGAGATTCAGCCTGCACCTTGAATAGAAATGCATATTCCAAACAATCCCAGGGCAAGTTTCTGAAGGGAGATTTTGTCAATAATGTGTGGCCTTTTTGGTTGTTTCCTGTTTTAAATGTGCAAAATAGTTTGTGGCTTTCATGATTAGGAACCATCGCATTTTTGGAAACCAGAGAGAGAGAGAGAGTTGCGTGATTGTATGTTTCTCTTCGGAAATCAATTTTTGAGATTAAATGTTGTTGTTGTTGTTGTTGTTGTTGTTGTTGTTGTTGTTGTTGTTGTTGTTGTTGTTGTTGGTGGTGGTGCTGGTGCTGGTGCTGGTGCTGGTGCTGGTGCTGGTGCTGGTGCTGGTGGTGCTGCGTTGTGATTGTTGTTGTTGTTGTTGTTGTTGTTGTTGTTGTTGCTGCTGGCGTTGGTGCTGTTGTTATTGTTACAAGGTTCAGCAACACCAAACAGACAAAGTTTTCCAAGAGACAATTAGACACATCAATATATCAAATAGTCAGTTTGTTCCACTCAAAAATACTAATTAGAAAGAAACTTGGTTGCTTGTTCCACTTTGTATGGATTTATCAGGAGGTCTATTGGAAGAGACGTGTTTTTCTGGAACGGGAGACCTGGGGTTCCACACCTGTGCCCACGAATAAACAGTAACACCAGGTGATTTTTCAAATTTAGAGGTAGATATGGCAAGGACAGAGGAGTTCTTGTAGGTACCTCGGTGGAAGTCTGGCTCAGCCTTGCACAGGTACTGACAGAAACTGTGAAGAAGAAATTGTGCTTACAGGCAACATCAGCGGTTGACGGCATGGGGGACGACCAAGACATAGAAATGTTTGTATCAATACTAGTACTGTGTACATGTATATTATTAAGCCATTCTGCAACGCATCTCCACGCATCTTATTTTTGGTCATATTGATTTGGTTTTACTCCTTGAAACCACGTGATTCTGCAATGCTAGGAAGTGGATTCGGAAGGACCCTGAAGCAATCCTAGAACCAGTGCGGAGAGTGTAAACCTGCTACTTACCAAGCATCACAATGATAGGTTGTTTCAATCTGGAAAAGACAATGGCTGATGCACCGGAAAACTGTCATAACTCATAAATCAGCCACAGAGCTGTGAATTGTAAAATTGCTTCACTTGCTTCATGCCACCCAAAGTGCAATGCATGCTGTTGTGCTTTTGCCGATATATTCCATAATGCTAGCCTAATGTCGTACACAGTCTGACAAGGGGCCGCCCTTGGTTACAAATTACAGCGACAGTTTGAACTCTGTTTGCAGTTCATGTCGAAGAGATCCCAACAGTAAGTGGCTGGTCCTCAAATGAATGATTACCCCCAAACTGCAGGAACTCTGCTGAAACATGATGAAACTCTGTACGTTTCGGGTTCCTTTGGCAAACGATTCCTCAGCCATGTCACAGCCGTTTGACCAGACTGGACCCCCCACAGCATTTGGAGGCTGTGAGCAACTGCAACCCTGCCGGGTTCCTCGGGCCAATGACCATTGCCAATACGCCTCTTGGCGTCGCTGTAGCAGGGACACACCGAAGTGCTGGAAGTAGTTGAGCAACAAAGCCATCGTAAGGGGTCGCGCCAGAATTCCATGCTTAGGGCTGGAACTTGCGGGGGTCTACGCATGAAAAGGGCATCCTTCTGGGGAAGATGCTACCGTTGCTGGGACTGTGTTGCAGATTTCGGGCCTCCCAAAACTGTTTGGTGCCTGGGCTCATGTTCTGCTCGTCCCAAGCTTGGTGGCTGAACCAACCTACCTTGGTACTTGTGTCCACCTCTTCCCGTCAACCTGGCTGATTCATGTGCTGGGGCGACCGCTGTTCTGTTCAAGCCGGATAATGTACTGAGTGACTACGTCCGACTGGTCGAAGTAAAACAAAACTCATGATGCGTGGCTTGAAGTGACAGGGATCTTTGCTGTCAAGCACCAAAGTTTCAGTCAAACCAACAAGCGGATGTTTCCTGTAGGATGTTTAGTGAAACCACCAAGTCACCTACAGCCATTTGACACTCCAACTGCCCAGGACTTCAGTTCATGCCGGTCCACCTTGGATGGAAATATTTGTGACTTGGGAACTGCAACCAGTGAGGTCCATATATCACAACCCCTGACGGATGCTTTCACACGATCCAAGTATATCCAAGTTAGAGGTTGTGCCTCGTTGTCCGCCAATCAAGGGACAAAACCCATGTTGTAACTCATTCTGTTTGGTCATTGTTGGCGATGGTCCTATGCAAAGACCGGTCTGAAGCCAAACAAACATGGACTTGAAAGGGGGGAGATTCCTGTCTCCTCTTTGGGGCAAGGATCAATGATGTTAGTGAATGTTAGTGAGTTTTCTTGTGCCAGGTTGTATCGACCGGTTGCTGTTGGTTGTCATTTTGTGATCTGCTTAGCAAGTTGCGGCGGCCAAGCAACAAGCAACAAGCTGCAAACGACAAATGTTGGCTGTTGGTTATTGATGAGAACTTCTAGAACAACAACCCTCAGTGAGAACGTTTCTTCGTGTTCAGCAATGTTTCATCAAGTGTTTAGCCATCATTTGCGGCTCAAGAAATCTTGAAGAACTGATGGTATTCTTGGCAGTCTCAGTTGTGCTTGGCAACAAGCCGCAGGGGGCCAGTTATGGGATCGCCAAGCGGTGACCTGGTAGGTGACATCCGCTGCTTGTCACCATTCTATACTTCAGTGCAGGTCCGGCTGCTGAAAGTTCGATCGTTTTTTAGTTTCAACTGGTTGGTGGTCTTGAATGTTTTTTAATTTTCCTTACTAATTATCAACAAATGGTTGGTTGACAAGCATATTTTTCATAGAGGTTGAAACCACCAATTAGTCAATCATTCTCACTATTGCTTACTAATAAACTACATAACAAGGTTGAGGTGCTGTTTTTTATCATTGATTAGTTCTGATTGTTTAAGTTGTTGTGGTGGTGCAGGTGGTCGTGGTGGCAGTTCACAACGTGAGCAACTTGTGTTTGCGGCAGTATGTAGTTTGCTCATAAGATAGTCTAGAAGAAGAAATAACGAACTGCTTTAAAGCAGAAGGACAATATCAAATGCTGCTGGGCTTTGCCCAAAGAGGATCAAATACGATTTTGTGGCAGCAAGGCTAATTTCTGTCTTGGGGGCCCCGCTACTTGCATCAACTCTTGAAGATGTTAAGAGCCTAGAAATCACTGATTTTGGAAATTAAGACCAAGAACTTAGCTAATTATTTTTTTTTTCTGTTCATTATCTGGGGTCAGTTGTTCTCACTGTTAGTGAAACTGGGAGACATGCAACTTTTACTGTCTTTTACTACGGGATGCATGGCTTGGCAATTGTCAGCAACGAGTATAGCAAAGCACATGCGCATTTCCAAGTGTTTTATATTGATTCATATGGCTCAATCCAGCAATGTTCTCCGTTCTGCACCACTGGGTTTCATCCACTCTGATACATGGACAACTACATGGATTTGTTTTTCCCCAGTCTGATTTTGATCCCAGCTGGAGTCACACCAAATCAAGTCATTCTCAATATATAACAAACCTGAGCAGATCGTCTCCAGGAGTAGCATGGGTAAATTTCAACCTGTACATCTTCGATTGCACAGTGAATATAAAATCAAACCCTGAGGTTGCCTAGGTAGATTGCTGTGTATTCCGCAACTGGTACGCCTTGTCTTGCCACACCCAAGTTGGCAACATCGAAATTCTTGGGGCAGGTGGGTCAAGCGCGGTGTCCTGCCGGAAATGTGAACCGTGAAGAGGAACTGGAAGTGATTTTCCTGCCAACTTGACGCTGGGCTTTGAAAGGGACGCAGCAAGTCGTACCTACAGCCGGGTGGTCAGAAACGGAGTTGGGACTGAGGCGTATCGTTCAAGAGATGGGAAAACACATGCAAATGATGAAATGGGCTTGTACATGTTTGTGCTTTGCTAAGATGTACTAAGTATTCCCTTTGGAGAAAGCCTGGGCTTGAGCCGCTTGCAGCCTGTCACTTGCTCAGTGGCTTCACCACAACGGTGGCACTCTAGCATGGCACCATCCTGGATGGTTTGCAATTTACTTCCTTTGCTTCAATCATGCGAAAAAATGTGGTGAACAGTGGTTGAATGAATACTGGTTGGTGCTTAATTAGTCAATTTAGTCATGATGGTTGGTCGTGATGGCTGATACTCATGACTCTGAATACTGGTGAGAAGGCTTGGCAAGAAGGGCTGACAATGTTGGATGGCAATGGGAGTGAGTAGCCGTTCATAATGGCTGATAGTGACTACCATGGTTTGACAAGGATTATACAGATATGAGCATGCTGAAGCTTCATGAATCATGACGGTAATTTCGTGATGGAAACTTGTTGCATTTTTGAAGAAGCTGAATGGGAAGTTAGTGAACAAAAAAACCCTAGAAACCCAGTAGGAACCAGCTTTCTAGCTTCATGGTGAACTATGAAGCTCCTTTCTCGGACCGCAATCATGGTGTGATGGTGGGGTAGGCTCAGCAGGTAGTTAACACCTTGCAGGATCCAAGTTTTGCTCCCAAGTAGTTTCTAGCTGTTACACTTGCAGACGGCGTGAATGATTTAGCAAATTTGCGCTTTTCTCGAGGGTCGGGCGACTCCAACGTGTCCATCGTGTTGACGAATGGCGTCGAAATGCGTCGAAGTAGGGGGTTAACCAGATGAAGTATGACAAGTATCACAGTATCAAGTGTAGATCCAGCTCTGAATCAACCGCCGTCGCTTTTCCTATTTCTACTCGGTGATTTACGATAAAAGCCAAGGAGTGCTGGTTTCTCCAGGTGGCAGCCACTGGCCCTACGCTGAGGTAAGCCTGTTTGCGACGATCTGCCTCCACCGGGATATCATCGTGGGGTATCTTCGAGGTGGCAATGTGCCGATGGTGCCACGTCTGCAAGGCTGTAGCGCCATGGCTTTTGGAGTATCTCCGAGCTGCTTATAAGGGATGGATCAAGGGAGCCTGCATCCCAAGTTTTGATCTTTCACGGGAAAACGATCAATTCATTGGTTTTTGATTGTACAGCGTTTGTAAACACCACCTCATGACTCGAACGGATGATTGCTGCATCGAAGTTATCATTCTCCAGGGGAATCCCCACCAACCTTTTGCCCAATCCTCCAAATGTTTTGACCGTTCAGAGCATTTCCGCATGGTTGGAGGGCACCATTGTCTATCAAACCGTGCAGTATGTTATTATATAATTATATAGCATTGCTCGTTCAGAGCCGTTGTAGAGATGAGTGGCTTTCTGCTTAAGTTCAGTGCTGGTGCCTCTTAAACAATACGTAGTTGAAGTGGGATTGCAGGAACCAATTGTGGTACAGGGTTCGTGGTTCGGCATATGCGAGAGACTTCAAATTGAGCGGTTGTCAAGCCCTACCCGCAACCAATTACTTCTGAATGTTGTAGGTGACCCGGGAACCCCAAGTAGGGATAGTACTATGATATAGGTAATTGGAAGGGTAGGGAAGACTATGTGGCACCAACAGTTGAGACGTAAACAGTATTCAGACTCGGTGAATTTCTTCCGGTGATCACCATGCAGATCCACAATCCCTTCGTTCTTCTTCATCGGAGAAAATTGAGGAGGTCATTGCTTGATCCTGCGCTCCCAGTCACCACGATAGTAGGTAACCAGCGGGTTTCCAGCATTGTTGGAGGTTGATTGCCTTCGATAGGCGTGGAGCTGGAAGCACAGGGTAAGCTATGATGCTAAGGACCTTCGACCATCAGAATCAATCCACCCGAAACGAAATTGTTCCACCCAATCAAAGGAGATTTGGTTTTATCAAGAAACCACCTATTTGAGAGGTTCTTAAAATGGGGAACCCAAACCTGGTTGGTATTTTACTAGAAATGCCTCATATCTGATTTGGAGTTACCCCTATTTTAAGAAACCACTTTTTGTTCGGTTAGGGAACCATTGAACAAGAAACCCAACATGACGCCATCCAGCTGTATTCATTTTAAGTGGGAACTAGGCCAGTTTGCTCATATGGGAACCCTTTTTACAACAGCGGGAGTACAAGCGGATGATCCCTGAGCACTGCTGATTTGAGCATCAGCTGAGGCTATCTTGGAACTGCAGAGGTTACCTGCTCAATCACAGACGCGCTGGCGTGGATTTCAGCAACTTTTTTTTGGATGCATGGACATTTAGATAGGCAGATAGCCAGCTAGATGGATAGACAGATAGATAGGCCCATGTGTCACGAACTTGCCAGGGGTCGGTTTGAATCGCCCTGTTGGCAATACCACCTGACAATTGCGCAAAATTTCAGAATGTGTAATATATATATATATGTAATATATATATATATATATTTATTTATATATTTATATTTTTTTATATATATATATATATTTATGTATAAATATAGATGTATTTGTATATATATATATTGGTTTGGGATGGTTTGGAGCGACCACACCGCAATGAGTTCTGCACAACAACATCACGTACTCTGGTCCAAACTTGTCAAGTACAGCAGAGAAAGCCCTTCTCCACTAGTAAGAACCTCGGAACGCCTGCTGTAGAGTCTTTAAGTGACGGTTCCTTGACAACAATGTGCAGCCCTAGGACGTGGATGGCAGCTGCATTTCTTCCGCAAGCTTTTCTGGTTGCTTAGAACAAAGCCCCTGTGCATCGCCAGAGGCCAAGACTGAAGGAGCATGGGGATTTGCCCGGGCCGTGTGGTCTGATCTCCCAAGATCGGCTTGTCCATGCCTCTCAAAAACTGATACTCCAGACCCTGATCAGAACTTTGGATGGGCTCCTTGGGGGGAATCCCAGGCTACAAAGCTGTTCCATGCTGTTCCATGCTGTTCCATGCTGTTCCAGCACCAGCCGTCCGCGAGGATGTGTCTATGAACTGCGAGGCTGTGACTACATCGATGCAGGATCCAGTAGTCAACCAGCTGCAAGCGGGTTTGCGTGGTTCAGTTCTCAACGATTGGTGACCATCAGGGTTGGATTTAGCGATCTATGGGATGGATTGATATCACCATAATTTTCAAGGGACTTGCCGACTAACACCTGGACATACCTGGACTACATTCGTTCAGACAGGATGCACATTTTGACTCATAGCAAAGTGGTAGACCCAGTAAAAAACGTAGTTGAGAAGATCTACATATCATGTAGATTTCTTCATAGTCAACATCCTAATTTTTCGACCGTGATCGTTTGAAATAGAGGGAGAGATGATATTATATTCCCGCTTTGGAAGCTTCCAGGAGAAGTTCCAGAGCCTATGGATTAAATTCTTGGCTTGTTTTGGATGGTTCGGGAAGATGTTGGACAGCATGTTGCTGAGCTTGTTTGGCAGTCTCATGAGATCCTGTACTGGAAGACACCACAACTGGAATTGTTTGAGTACTTACATTTTCGTAGAGCCCTTGATTCACCAATACACATCTCTTTAGTGCACGCGTTTCTTCCTCAAGATAGCTGTGACGGTGACAAGCTTCGGAAATCGGAAAGGCACTCCCCTGTTTGGACCGGAGATGGGTGGTACCATCGACCTCCAACCTCTGTGGGTAATCCAGGGTCTCAAGGCACCCAGAGACCTGGGTTGACCTGTTCGAGGTTGCGGTCTCCGTTTGTTGGCTGTAACATGAGGCAAAAATTGCATCATCATCAATGACCGCCATCATGCATCAAGCCAGAACCCAACTGATGGTTTTTGATTTGATGCTTGGGGATGTGTGAATTAGGTGCACTCGGAATCCCTGCAGAATATTCAAAACATCCTGGGCTGACATCATGTCACTGACATCCTTCAGAATTGCTTGAGAGTTCCGTTTCCAAGGTTGCGAGATCGGTTGCAAGCATCCATATCGCGGCAGCTCGGCAGTGGCCAGCTGTCCTGCTGACAACACCGATCCATTGAAGCTTGGCGCGTTTTGTGGTAAATTTGGTGAAGTTTTGTGGGCGTACTTTTTCGCAGAAATCGATGGTTTTACCATGCTTTACCACTTTGATTTTCGACTTTTACCATGCTTTGGTTTTTTTATTTTGATGATTCATGAGCCGTTTTGGGACACGACGTGTACACGGCGGCAGCGCGAGAAGCCCTCCAATCTGGGGGGTTTTGGGAATTTTCCATCACGGCTGGGCCTTGCAGCGAAATTGGACCGGAACTGTCCGTAGCCAGTGTCCCAGTTGTGGTCGAACCGAAGCAGTGATCGTGACTGAGTCTATCTAAGACTCCTGACAGTTGTCGTGATGACTGATACAGATATAGTTATCCTGGGATATCCTGAGCATCTCTGGACTACTAGACAGTTCCTGATAGTGACTAGTGGTAGTATCTGAATGTATTTCTTAGGTATTGCCCAACAAGTACCTACCATACAGGCCATAGACTTATAATTATTGGATAGCATTTGTTGGTGTTTTTTTATTTTCCCTGTTCTGAACACATGGTTGGTTTTTTGCCTGATATTTTCATAGGGGTCGAAAGCACTAATCGGATTGTAATCACTATTGCTCACTGCATCCTCCCAGGAGACCGGCAGATGTCATCCTGCCGCATTGCGTTGTGAAAGCTCCATGTCCCGATCCGGAAAGCGGCGTACCTGCAGCCTACAGCCGCTGGGACGAGAGTGGAGTCCAGGTTTTCTGCTTCTCATCACCGGTTCCGCAGAATCCAATGAGGATGAATCTACATGCGTCTAATATGTTTACTGCAAAATACATTTTGGAGTGATCAAACTTTCTTGAGTTCGAGGATCGCTCTGTCAATTTTGTTTGATTCATTTCGTCGCATGTGTGAGTGTGTTTGTTTGCGCCCCAATTCTATCCATAACAAGTTAATATTATGATGTAAAATTAGAGATAAGACAGAGGCATGTTAAGTTCACCAAAACATAGCCCCAAAGTTCGTTTCAAACATCGCCCAAACATCGCCTCAATGGAAAAAAGTCCAACAAAAATTCAAACCAAAAAAAAATGTTAAAACACCAAAAAAACAGTCCAGCCAAAAGTCAATTGCCAAAAAACAAGTCCAGCAAAAAATCACTTTACCAAAAAAAAGTCCAGCCAAAAGTCAAATGCCAAAAAAAAGCACGTCAGGAGCCATTCTGCTTCTTGGGCAACCCAAGGTAAGAGTACCAGGGGATTCTACCATCAATTGCCACCACATGTCCTTGGCTGATTTTCCCAGAAGTGTTTCATTGATCTTATCTTCCAAGCCACAGCATTCAGGATACACTGGCGATGTGCTCAGCCCTGTAGCATGTGCCAGTGGATACTATGGCCCAGCTTCGCGCCGCTGCGTCGCCAAACCTTTGCCGGACAGCAACAACACATGCTTCGCTGAAGGAAATTTCAGTGGATGTGAACCGATTGTCCCCTGTTTGGCGCCGAGCATCATGTCCACAGACTGCCACTGAGCTTGCACTTGGAGTTGACTTTTTTGCGTCAGAGATCAAAATATGTCTTATAATCATAGATCTTTAAATTTTAATCTATAATTAGTGTGGTTTGTCCTTGCCAATATGTGTTCTGTTCTTCATAGGTGTTGCAGTGTTACATGATACTACTGTACAGGATTTTCCCCTGATGTAATTTGAATCTACAATCTATGTATTGATAATCATATACTCCCGGCAGGACCCGTCTCCACCGTCCACCGTCCACCGTCCACCCCTCTACCTCACCCTCAACCCGGACAGAACCCCACCACCCTACCCTGAAACTCTCCACTTGATGTTCCACGTGCGAAAGCTGCAAAACATCGCAGAATGCACGACAATTTCTAAACAAATATTAACTCATCTTTGCTCCCGCAAGCCTTGCAGCCCGGAATGACGGAAGTAGATGACTTGGATATGACATGGCATGAAATCGGATGACACTCGACGACATGTACCAAACTGTATGGGTGCTGCAACCACACCCAACAGTCCCAGAAAAAAGACCTGATGGAACTGTGCAGTTGTGATGAATGTTCGAGGTGCACAGTTGTGTTCTGTCGTGCTGTGTGAAAGGAAAGAAATCTGCAAAGTGATCAAGCCATGCATGGTGTAGACAGAACAGAAATTCAGCCTGGACATCGAATCCTATTAGCCCATGAATTTCAAGGAGTCTATTCGTGGTTGATTTCAAGCCATTTGTAGTATGTACTATTAATTGATACTAATCACTCATACTCATACATTACGTTATTTATATTTTCTACTTACTAATGTTTATTACAACTCAATTTCTATTACTATTCATGACTGACTAGATTACTATTCACGACCTATATTCAATTGTTGGTTAGATTTACTGCAAAATCACTGGTTATTGGGTGTATAATGTTATACGATTTATTGATTAAACACATATGTACTATGAACATTACCAAAATCCATAAGACAAATTGAGGGATCTATGTTTGATACTATTCACATTTTACATCTATTTATGGCCTAAACGTGCAATTACCTGCCCAGCTGTCGCAAATGATTCACCATGTTCACATATATTCACTATGAACGTTTGTTCACACTGCTCCTAGGTGAGTTGGAACATGATTGCCCTGAGATGATGCCTGCCGGCTCAAGCACCTTGGACTAGAAACTACTAATCACGAGACAGACTTGATTATTCACGGATGGTGGATGGACATAACCATGATGGATACAATCGTGGATGGTGGATGGACATAAGCATGATGGATACAATTGAACCATCAAAGAATTATCGCCAGTAGTGGGGAGGACAGATTTTTGAAGGCGTTAAGAGTACATTTCAGGACTGCCTCAAGTAATTAGTGGAAATGGATCACCAGCCTTTGGCAATGTTGAGGATCTGCACATGGTTGTGACAGCCAACTGTTCCATCCCTCAAAAAGCTGATAGGAAGAGAAGCAGTGATCGATTGTGGGATGGAATGTAACACGGGACTCCAATCCATTACAAGAACGCCTATTAACCATCCACCAGTACGACTATTACTAAGCAACACCATTCAATTACCAAGAATACTGTGGAGGCACTCTCGACGCACAATGATGTGTTTTGATTTAAGCATCACCTGCATAGCATGAAGTCAGCTTGGTTTTGCCACAAGCTTGGCTCACGAACTGTCAAAACCGAGTGTTGGATCCTTGCTGCTCGCGTTGACACCCAGCTAAGCTTACATGAACTTGTGGTTAATGTTTGCTTTCCCTCAAGCGACCATACATGAGTGGCAGCAGTATCCCTTTGTCATCCTCGACCACCATAAAGTGGTTCCTTCAAATATTTCGTCCGTGTTTGAGATGACCCGCCAATATCAGGGGAGTGGTGTCAACATGCGTCAACAATAGATTTCTTGGCTCTTCTTTGATTTTACATTACTAATCATTGAAGATCATACTAATATCTTAGAATATTTGGTGTTGAATTTCATCAATTATGTTAATATATTTCATATCATATCGATCATTGCATATCATATCGATCATTGAATATCATATCGATCATTGAATCTCATATCGATCATTGAATCTCATATCGATCATTGAATATCATACCGATCATTGAATATCATATCGGTCATTGAATATCATATCGATCATTGAATATCATATCAATATCATACAATATCATAATCTTTTTTATCTTACCAATATTGAATATCATGAATCTTCCCGATTTTGCTGTCCCGAGCGCTGCCGCTGCCAGGCTGCCAGATCAGATGCCGGAAGCCCTTGGTGGGTGATGCTTCCACAGCCAGGCCGCATTTGGTGGTGAAGTTTAAGGGCTGCCAACACAGAATCTGGCTGTTTGTAACAGCCAATATGTAATCGCATTCAGCTGATAATGGTTACCAAAAACAGCCAGTAATTACCAAGATGATTTAGCAATAATGACATGGCAATGACCAATACAATGAACATTGCATGGTTAATTGGCATAACACGTAACACTACCATCAAACATTATAGGGTTGTTGGTTTGATTGTCATTTCCGTTTTCCCACTTGTAATTATTCACGAATGGTTGGTGGACAGCATATGTTTCATAGTTGTTGAATCCACCAAACAGATAGTCTCTAAAGAAACGGCAATGAAGGTTCTTGACAATCATTGCTAGCAAGATGAAGGTAGAACAATCAATCATTGAGTGATTTCCTTCTACTTCATCATTGATTCATTGAATGAATTTGTCTGATTGATTTCTCGTGTCATTGGCTGAACAAAAGGCAATTGGGATTTGGTTTCCTTCGTCTACAGTGATAGCATGTTTTAGGAGTTCGATGGGGAATAGATGGGGACGGAGTAATCAACCTCTATTGCACAGCCAAGCGACCAACCACATGTACCCATGCGACCGGGGACTGAGAAACTGCTGCGATGCACACTGACAACCTTCTTATTTCGCTTCAATTTGTTTGGCAGGTTTCACTGTGATTGTTATACCCGAGCATGAAACTCCCTATGAGACCCTTAGAGAAATCAATGGTACCCTGTATGGTGCAAATCCCTCGCACCACTCAGATCAGCAACTTAAGTACTGGTTTGTGTCGGTGGTGAAGATACCAATATGCAGGTCCATGAGTCCATGAGAAAGGCCAGAGCAAGACTGGTGCAGGATTACGTCCAGCAACAAGATCCGCAACCCTCTATGAAATACGACAAAGTCTTAAAGTCCGTATGAACTAAAACATATCTTGATCAAGACCTCCTAAAACAAGGGGCATTTCTTACCCTTCAAAAGGGGAATGCTTACCTACAATTTCCTAAGACCATCGAATTAGAAGCTCCAAAACCCACGAAGCCTCGAAGGAAACAGGATCTCCATCGGGGCTGAGTTGCTCTCGCCAGGTGCCCGTGGAACAACACAGAACCAACAAAGGTGGCGGAAGCTGGGCTTAGTGAGGTGAACTGCTGAGGCTTAGGAATTTATCGGTGACCCAGATTGGCGAATGGTGGCAAGGGGTGTTTTTCTGATTGGTTCTGGTCAATGATGCTTAGTTAATAAGGAGTACAGGATAATGCACACCAGGAACATGAGAGAAGGCAAACACTTCCTTTTCAACCATCCCATTGGGATGCGAACTCAGTTGAGGCGTAGACATGCTAACATCATCTTCACAGGTTACCTGCTGTAAAGGAAAAATGGCACGGGGAACACTGTACCACCATTACTCCCTTTTTGTCTCAGCTTCACTTTATGTTGAGTTTGAGTACAACTCAAAAAAAACAAACAGGGTAACCATCAACGTGTTTGCCATGAGTTGTTGCTACCCCACTTGTTACAACCCTGTTAGACATGTTGGCCATCAGTTGTTGCTACTGTCCAACATGCAGCGGCGATCCAT
>VSDK01025177.1:90429-105192 GCA_009767595.1 Symbiodinium kawagutii
TTGCTGGGCGGGTACCTGTTGGACACGCCTAAACATGGGGATTTGCTGTGGCGAAGGGGTGGCTTTGAGTTGGCCTTTGCGAAGCGTTTGGTTCGAAGTGGCTGGTATACGTATATGTATCATACCCTAGGGATCGATGAACCAGCCCCCCAGCCGCCACCCCCAGCTTTCACAGCCAGGGGTCGGCGGCAGGGGGCGGAGCCCTTACAATTATATTATTTCCATATGGTAGATTATAGAATTCTCAATATAGTTTGATGGGCATTGAATGTATATTTAAATATCTTTTTTAATCAATAAATATGATTTTGATTGGACCTTTCGGGGAACCATGATGAAATGTGTGTGTGACAAACAAATATCCAAGATAGATTCTGTATTTGCTGAACAGGTTTGACTATCAAATAGTTGAATCGAATCTGCGTATTTAAGCACAAGCTATCAAATATTTGCTGCAGTGCAATGTCTTGTAGTATATATTCGATGTATTTGTGTGGTTTGAGCTACAAATCGATTTTATAAATGTGCAAATGAATGTAAATAGCAATTTTGCTCCCGGCACAAGAGTTTTGGATCAACCTTTACCCTAAACTGCATCAGTATCAAACATGCTGTTTTTTGAGGCATTTCTACTGCAACATCATGGTAGTAAATACAGAAAAAAACAGCAAAAATGATGCTGAACCATTCAGAATGTTTCGTGTGGCATCAGCCTTCCCCAGTGCATGAGGCTATGACCAATCTAAAGGAACAAGATACGTCAGCAACAACCCAAAGATCTCATCCTATTCGATAACCTTGATGTGTGGCTTGATTGATATTCCGATGATTGGAATGGTTGACCTATGGTTGACCTATGGTTGACCCATGGTTGATGATGATGATGATGATGATGATGATGATGATGATGATGATGATGATGATGGTCTAATGGCCCACGACCTGGCATGACAATTCATCCAACTTTGAGCTGTCAAGGGCCTGCCGCTCCCCCAGATATCAAGCATCATTGGCAACCATTAACTCATCATTGATATTATTTACCAGTGTATTGCCTCATCATATAACCGTTCATGAACCATTGGCTCAGTTCTTTCATGAACCATCAACCAATTTCATTCATCAGCCATCAGCCAAGTTTTGACCCATAGCCGTTGCTTTGTTTCGAATCGTCGGTTGAAGACCCCTCCGCCTCCAAAGCGTCTGCACGGTCTCGTCGTCCAACGTGAACTGAGCTTGACACAGGAGATGGTGTGGCGTGAACTGCGGCATCACTGGCCTTGTTTACAGGGCCTCTAGAGGCATCAATCAATGGCATTGTTTAATGTGGCAGTTGTTCAAGGATGTATTATCTAACGGCATTCAATTGATGTGGCAATTGTTTAATTAACGATGCATTGTTTAAAACTCATCAGGAGTGAAATTATTGATACAATGAAACTATAAACATCATCCACAACATGAAAACATGTGATTAAATGGTAGCTATACCTATGATTGCATACGCCGTGGCTCTTGAGTTTGCACCTCATTCTCTATGAAAACAGCACATTTTATAACTACAAAGGATTCGATCCAAAGAAAACACAAAAACATCAGCAGCTTCAGCAGCTTCAGCAATTCCTTTCACAGCTTTGACGTTTTCGCTGCGGAGTTTGAGGTCTGCCAAGGCGCAGTTTGCTTTTGCGCTTCGAGCCACGAACTCCATTCCTGAGAACCATCGAAGCTTGTCCATGAGTGATCCCCCAAAATGGGGAAATTTCCAGCTAAACGATTCTGGAGAAAACAGCAGAAAACATCTTGATTTTCAGACTCATTGCATTTCGAAGTATCATGAAGTATCTAATTGACAAACGGATCATTCAATAGAACCAATCGCTTGAGAGATTCAGAAGCAGTCAATCAATGAATCAAGAAAAAGATCAACGAACCAACATATCCATTACGCCAAAAATAGTTTCACAAAAATAGTTTCATGACACAATCGTTCCCGTATTTTCACGGACAAATCTTGGCGCCCAAAAATGAAGAACGCATAAGAACATCTGGCTGTGGATCAAAACCCTGTACCCCTGGTTCCCCATCATTAACCATGGCTTTCCCTTTTATTCATTGGTAGATTATTTTCCCCCATGAAATTGGTTGGTTGATATTGACCCATAGCCATATGTAGCTGGTATATCCCCTACTATTGTTGGTCATTTTCCCCGATTATTAACCATTAATCAGCTACTATTAACCATTGGTTGGTTGGTATTCCCATCATTAACCATGGTTTTCCCTATATTTTTGTTGGTGAACTTATCCCTCATTAGTTGGTTGATTAATTGATTTTCCCCCATGAAAGTTGGTTGACTGCTTGACCCATTGGTTGGTTGGTTAACTGCTTGACCCGGTCGCTCGCCAGATCGAACCGCATCCGCCTCGTCATGTTGCAGGGTAGAGCTGTCCCCCACAACCACCAGGTGATGACCTGGGCACTCGCTACGAACATTTCAAAGATAGCTTTCCAAAAAACATAATTACTATATAGTCATATATTTACTTATTTAATCTATATAATTATATAATCTATATAAATATATATTTGCTTATAAAATCGGATCACAGGATCCACATGGATCGACTCGTTAGCAATGGAAAGCTAGTCGGCCCAGCTTGGTTCGGCACCGCACCATGCGGTCAAAAGTCTCATACCGGTCCTAGTGGTGATCGAGGAAGCCCCCCGAAGTCACCAGTTGGTTCATGACCAACCTGAGCATGTTCCTATGGCGCAGCCTTGGAGGCATCAGCGGACTTGGCAGCACGGCCCCGCTGGGATTCTGGTGGCTGCACCGTTCCCGAAAAGCACAAGAGAAACAATCTCAACTGGTTGCCAGTGTCCGGAACCAAACCGCAACTCAACTCCTGCATGGAAATGTTACCGATAACTGGTCGCGCACAGTGATTGGGCTTTAGCCCTTGCTTGGAGCAAGACAACGCCACAGTGGGTATTTCAATTTGTGCAGTTGACTACCGAATTATATACGTCATGACATAAACATTGGATTACATGAGGGTGTCAGTTGACTGTCAGTCAACCATCCTAAGTGATCATTTTTGGGCCACTGCTGTTGAGATGATCAGTCTCTGACAAGCGCAGCGCTATATAGTTAGAATCTAGGACAGGTCGATGCTATTTCCAAGGATTTTCCATGGACTGTACGGCTATATACTATATTCGATCTATGTAGTCTTGTCATGTTCCCCCATCTGTTTGAGAATTGATTGGGTGTCTGCTACTTGATTGGTGACGCAGAATTTGGCGCGGGCTCATACTTTCAGGAGGGAGTTGGATGTAGGGGAGGCTTCCAAGCATTATCTGAGACATCTGAGACATCTGGGTGACCCATAGTGCCGCCCCTGGCGAACCCAAAAATGGACCTTGTGTCAGGTCACGTGATCACATGCTTTACATCCAAGTCGTTGGCACAACGACATCCACTGATGTAGTTTGAGGAAACGTAGGATTGACACGCAGCTACAGTATCTCTCCTCTGCCCTGTGCTTATGCTTTCGTGGCTAATTGATGCTGATTAATTGATTTCAATGGTGATCAATAAGTATGAACACTGGACTGCTGTAGGTTGTCCCCAAGCTCAAAGTTGATTGGAAGCCGCCGTGTTCTCCACCACTAAGGAAACTCATACCGGGGATGTTCTCCACAGCATTTTGCTTCTGGAATGGTGGGTGCATCTCATCTTGACAATGTGCAAGTCCCAGTTCTGAGGTTCCGCACGTGCTCGTGTCAGCAAGACACACAACCGCTGACGGTGCCCCAGAAAACCAGTGACCCCATCAGGGTTGCTTCGAACCTCAGGCCATGGTGGGGAGTTCAAGCGCTGTCAAAAAGGAAACCCCCAAGCTGTTCAGATATTCTCTGGCAGATTCTCTTGCTATATGCTATAAATCATCGTTTTTATATAACAAGTAGCAACAATTTCTTGATATGAGTAATGACATAAAATTACGATTCATCATTATAGTTGTGTTGGCAATGTGCATTCATGGGTGACGGGTTTCCACAATTGCAGGAGCAGTACAGCGACTTTCATGTACAAGTATGGCGGGGGGAGGTACATGTGCATGTGTATCTTTATGCCAGCACTCATGTTGAGGCCACAAGTATAGACATGGCCAATCTACAGTTCCAGAAACATATGGAGGGAAATGTGCCTGGATCAACTTTCACTCTGGAATTGTGCCTACACAAAGCCTGGCCAAACGTCAATACAAAAGCGCGGAAACCCTCGGCTGTTGCCGCAACACTGAACTCCTTCCCTGCTTCACATGATTGGTTGCATGGAAAAAGCGATTGTCGCATGCGTCAGGAACAGGTCCAAGCTCCCTGCAGCGCTGAAAACCACCAGGTCGTTCTCATTGCCCTGCAGCCGTGGATTTGTCTATGGATTTGGTGCTGTAGCGAAGTGCACCCCTCCATGTGGTTTGTCCAAGGGGTGGGACCTTGGGATGTCACCGTACGCCCATAAGCATGGAGTTGACCGACCACTCCTGGTAGCCCCTTGGCACAAAGAGCTGGTGAAATGAATGCCGCCCCTTTCAGTCAGAGACTACCTATGAAGTATCCGCATTGGCTGCAATTGAACTGGTGGGTGATGCATTTCCCTTACGCCTTACATCAGCCGGGAACAAGATTCAGGGTGAAGTGGAAACCACACTTAGTTTGAACGCTGATGTATCGGTTTATCACATTGTGATTCTTGTTCCGGCTCCCCACGTCGGCCAGGCTTGCGGCGATGTTTGATGAAGTCTGTAGTGCCATGATCGGGTTTGATCATTTAGTAGGAAGATGTAGGAAGTTATAAGGGGAAACGTCCCCGTGAAATGTTGTTTCACTCTTCCAAGGGTGTTTCAGTTTTGGCACTTGTTGGGCTTTCAGGTTCTGGCCCAACACATATGCATTGAGGGATGCTTTGGCGCGAGATGCGTATGGCAGCAATGCTCTTCCGCGAACACCACTGTTTTGCATGCTACGGGCATAGCTTGGATCTAGTGACTCTAATAGGATTTTGGAAGCTGCATCACGAGGAATGAGTTTCCTACCGGTGATCTGTTCTAAGCACGAATCGACTTGGAGAACGCTGTACATTATGTCCATTCACCGCCTAGTGACGTGTGTGCCGGCAATTGTGGTAGCTTGTTTGCCAGCACCTTTTTACGTTTGGGACTGGTGCTGGCTCCTTGGCTTCCTCCCAACCGCTAGCCAGCTACAAGCCGCGACCACCAGTGACCTACGTGGAACATCCGAGAGCTCAGCTACCTGAAAGCCGTCCACGGTGTGAAAACGCGGATGCGGCTCATCCTCCTCGGGGTCGATGCCATGCCTGGGCGAACTCTGGGCAGAAGGTACGAACACTTGAAACATGTGGTGCTTTCTCAAGTCATAGGGGTACCCAAATCATCCGACTTAGAGTGGTTAACAATGGTTATTAAAATCATAGCGGATGTACCAACTGCTTAGGTTGTTGATATGTTGATAAACTGGATGATATCTGGGGGACCCCTACGAATTGAGAACCATCACAAAGTCAAAGCAGTTTGAACCGATCTGAATCGCCTGTGGTAACAATCCGGGGGAAAGTGCTCATGTGGCCGATGTCCTTCCAGTTGGTAGGCGGGCGAACATCCAACAACTGGGAACCCAACCCCAATGGCACACCACCTTCAACATGTTCGCACGAGTCATCCCCAACACAAAGGTGAGATCAGTAAGAGGTAAGCTTATGGCATCTAAAAAGGGGTTGACAAAGAACTTCGGAATGCGTACATTTGATCTCCAAGATTCGCTACGAAATATGTAAAATGCAAGCTAAATGAGCGAAACAGAACGAAAATATAGAACAGCAGCAAATGGACAAATCAAGTGGGGCACATTCGATTTGCCCGACGACATGCAGTAGAAATGAACTTCAAATCATTGCCAAACCCTGACGGCACGCATCGTGTCCCGACTTTTGGCAGGGTGCGATGACTTAGGGTAGGTACCCAGTATATGATCCCTATGGCTTTACCATTGGTTGATTCCCCATGGCTGTTGAAACATGTTGAATACGTCCCAACAGCGATAACGGCCATCCTTCAACTGCTGGGAAGACAGGGACCCGCAACAAGTTTCGAAACGCAGCAAGGCAAACGTGATCCAAAATTGGTGCATGTCGGAACGCTTTGGTACTTGCTTGAATGCTTCGAATTGCCTAGAGCCATGCCATGCAAATCTGAGAGGACGGCCAACCAAATGTCGATATCTTGATGGTGACTTGCCGACCCTGTAATCAGGTTGACCACTTCCGCACAGCTAGCGGCTAGCATCAAATGATTATGGCTGATCAACCATTCTTCATGGTTTTTCTTGGGTATCTTTCTGGAAATCCATTGTCTTCATCATCATTTTTCATGATTTCTGGTGTGGCTGACCAACTTGATCAACCAACCATGTTTCATCCAACCATGCGTACACCAACCCCCCCCACACCAACCCGCTGTCTCTCTGGGGCTTCTCACAAACGGATCATCATCGATCGCCCCCTTCGCCGCTGCTGTCGCATGATGGCACTGCTGCCATGCACGACCTTCGCTAAGAGCGAGTGGATTCTCGGATATGTCAGGCAAATAAGATGCATGCATGAATTTGTGCATATAACATCTGGATCTTGTGTATATACACATTATCACATTTTTTTGAAGATTTCTCAAGCTCCCCAGCAAGTTGGTCACCAGAAAGACGACGCAGGTTGGTGGTAAGATTTCAGGGCACTGCTTGGACGGGCATCAAGCAGAAGTCTGGTAGTCTAACAGTTTGCAATGGCGAATCCACCATTTCCAGGTTGTTCACATCAGTTGTATCATTTTCACCCATGTTTGCCTATGCCAAAGGCATGCGCAACCAATGATATCCTTTGAGAAGTCAAACTGCGAAAATGGCCACAGTTTCAACATGTGCAAGCTCCAAGTATAGCCAGAATATCAGCCCAGTGAGTTCCTTGTCTGCCATGTTCATTCTGCCAAGGTTGAGATACTAATCCCATCGCTTCTCATCATAACCACTCACAGATCTCACAGCATATGCTCAAACTGATGTAAAAATGCTATGAAACCATACAAAACCTTTATCATCCAGCCATACAAACCTCGGTTTATGCTCCACCTTTACCATCCCTATTAAACCATACGAAACCATTAAAGCCGATCTGAGGTTTATTCCCAACCAGGATTCCCCTGCGGCCGGCCGCCCAACCTCCCCCATGAGGTTGATCTGAGCATTGTATGCTGCCATCACCTCAGCTGGCTGAGAAGGGAGGATGATGATAATGAGCTTTAAAAAGTATAGTAAGCAACGAGAATAGGTAACGAGGATGATGATGATGATGATGATGATGATGATGATGATGATTTCAGAAGATTTCAATACATTTACTCATTTGCTTGGCAACGATGCTGATGATACTGATGATGAACGAAAACACTGAATTCTTCCCGCAAACTATTGGATGACTGTGCCATACTCGATGAATAGAGTCGCTGCAGGACTGATGACCACAGTTTCAGGCCACCGCATGGGACGAACAGAAGCCCCTTGCTGTATGGTCTCCAATCAGCAGGGTCGATTCGGAGGCTCATCACTCATGACTCATCCTATGCGGTGTAACCCTTAACAAACAGCGTCGTCATCTCCACAGATGTTGGAAGGGGAGCTCCGGTACTTCCCTTCATAAGGCTCAACAAGTCACAAGTCAAACATGTTCATCATTACAGTGTAGTTGGCAATCAAGGTGTGCCATGAAGACACAAGGCATGCCCTGATCATGTCACTTCTCACAATGCTAAGATATACTAAACATGTTGCCTCTCTAAGTATACAAACGCTTGTTGCTCCTGCTGCTCTTGCGGTGGTTGTCTTTGATGTTGCAGTACTAGCTATAGCATTAGTATTAGTTCAAGTATCTCTTGAGCTTGTTTGTTGCTACTGTCATCGCTGTATTTGTTTATAGCAATTATACCATATGGGGGTTTCTCAAAATAGGGGATCCACTAAACCATCCAGTTTATTGAACATCTATAGTAATGAACCAACCATTTCTTGGGTCCGCTGTTTTGAGAAACCACCATCTTATACTTATGATCGCTTGCCTTCCACTGAGTTTCCGCAGTCAAGTTGCGCTGATGGTCATTGGATCAGCTTTGGACGCCTGGCAGCAGCGGAACAGCACGAAGGTCGTGGGTTAGTGGTTGCAGGGAGTGATTGCTGAGCAGTTGGCTGGCGCTAAGCCGTTGTGCTTAATACTGACCAGTCATAGGGGTTAACCATGGTTGGCTAAGAGGGGCCATGCTTGATTCTATGCATTGATGGGGTACCCCTCACAGGCCAGCCATAAGAATTATAGTTTCCCTGCTCAAGATTTCCCATGGTTTGGTGGTTTAGAGGTTCTGCTTATGGACAGCCAAATATACTGATGTCAACAAGTTGGCCATAGACATGAAATTTGCAATCTTCTATATGTTAGACAAGCATTTATCGGTTGTGCTTGAGAATGATGAGCGTTGGCCCACATTTTGCTTTGAGGCTTCACAAAGCCTACGATTCCTTGAGATGTGGATCCAAGAACAAGCTGCCAAATTCAACGAGTTTTGAAGCATGTCCTTGAATCTCTAAATATTTTTCAAATCATTCTCAACTGGGACTTATCACTTGTTTCTATTCTGTGAACAAGTATGGAAAAAATATGAAGAAACAGTACACACACATCTCAAACAATGCAACGCTACCAAGCTCTGACCAGTTTGCCACTGCCAAAACCTGTTGTTTCTCCCTCCAAAAAACGTCTCATGCTTCACCAGGGGGTCACGAGTCCGTCTCAACGACGGAAGCTGCATCCAACCTGCAGAGCCCTCAGAAGAGCAGCGACCTTGGCGTTGGGAGGACGAGAACAGGATCGCCACTGTTGGGATGACTCAGATATTCCATTGGAGAACTGGTGAGTCAGTGACCATGGAACATCAAACTGGTTTAAGTGACCACTGGTTTAAGTGACTTACTGTTGGAGAACTGGTTAAGTCGAGATGTTTACAAGTCAAATGTTCTATTGTGACTGGTTTGAACATTTGGATTGCGCCAAAAATAAGTGATATCCAGCCTTATCCAGCCAAATGTTTAAATTCCGCTGGTTGAAACCAGCAGCTGTTTGGGTGCATTTATGGATGATAGCAGAACTATATGTCTTTAGACCATGAGGGATGCCATGAGAGATAATCACAAAAAAGCATCTCGGTTGCTTGTCCTGCGACGTTCTGTCCATGGCTAGAATCCCACCTACCAGAAGCAGGTTTCATTCTCCTATGGAAACAATGGGCGTATCACCAAAATAACAAGGTTACATGCGGAAGCACTATGTCATACGCATTTCTGTCATCTCAAGTGTTTAACTTGACTTGCATCAGTGATCTGTAGCTCTGGCTGAAGCAAATTCTTTGCCAAGGACCTAGCGCCCTAGCACAACCAACCTGCATTCCGAGGGACTACTTGAGCCTCCATGGGATTCTGGAGGCTTGCAGTGCCAGAGCGACGGACCTGGAAGGCATCAGTAATCCCAACCGCGGAGGTTCACCTTGACCAGTCAACTGTGTTGCAAAACCATTTCAAGTCACCGTAGCTCTGGTGAATCAACCCATTTAGAGGAAGTCGCCATCACCAAAGTCACCAGAAGGTGCACGGTGGACCCGGTCTGGAAACCCGAGCATGTGAAACATACTCTCGATAATATCTAGCGGGGATCACGGAAAGCAGCTGAGACGATGACCAGCTCCTCTTGAAAGTTTTGGCCCGCGGTATCCTCCACACTGCGGCGTGTGCGTGCATCTAATTTCAGACAACCCTCATGTCTGCACGATTAGCATGTGCCACAGTCAGGTCACATCAGTCACATCACATTACGGAAACATTTATCTTACAATGCATTTTGATGACATCAAATATTTATGTGAATCCAATCTCTCATTCATGTTTCTTGAACTATTGGTTCTTGGAAAGGGTGTGACAGCTGGCGAAATGGATCTACACCAAGACACCCAGTTGCAAGACATGGAACCAAGTCATTCAGTGAGCTAAGTCTTGTACGAGCCTCCACAAGTGCTATCAACAACTGGTTAGTGGTTCCAACCCCTATGAAAAAAATATTAGCCAACCAACCAGTTGTTCATAGTTACTATACGGAAAGTATAAAAATGTGGATCAAACCACCAACACTTGTAGTTGTTCAACCACTATTGTTGGTTATTTGCCACCAGCCAGACAAAATAAAAAACGTTTAAAACCACCAGCCAGTAGGTGTTTCACCACTAGTGTTGCTTGTTATCCCCTATCATTAACCCCTATTTGCATGGCTATAAAACCACCAACCATTAACTTCAACCAATCAGTTGGCCCATGGTCACACGGCTGGTCCACAGGCCCGGCGCACCACGAAGATCACTGGATGACCACTCGGTCCTTCCTGAGGCCCGACGTTCGGCCGGTGGTGCATTGCACAGGCCGGTGGTTTCTCAAGGCACGGGCCCTGGGTACCCCCGAAATGGTTGGTTTAGTATGGTACATCGTTCATAATTAAACTGGATGATAACTGGGGGTACCCACTATTTGGACAAACCAGTATTTGAAAAGTCACCATCATTGCTACTGGGATCTTGTTACTGTCAACTGTTCAGTTAACAAGTGGCTGCGGAGCTTGTAACCTGATGAATTGACTGGAAAAAATCTTACGTGCTCTAACTGTAGTGACCGCCAGGATTGTATATAGCCGTACCTACTGCCATGAATGTTCGCCCTGCCAACATCATCCAGAGTCTCAAAGGCCTCACTTTGCTGCGTCACAATCTTTTGCTGGCATCAATCCAGTCATGAAAAGGACAGATCAAAAACAGCGAGAGATCCAGATCTACAAGCCTACAAGTACAATGAATCAAATAACAATAAAAAACAGGAATAGGTGAACCAATGTGTCTGCTACCATTACCCAATCAGCAAAAAATATCGTCATTGGAACTGGGCCCTCCGCTAAAGCAATTTGGTGCCTATCAAACACTGATGGTCTTAATTGGGGGCACTACAAATCTTGAGGTAAAGGGAGATCCATTTATCAATGTATCAACCTTCCCACAAACTGATGGAAGGGATCTCAGGATCTCTCTTTACAATACTGCTTGGCGGTTAAACCGCCCCTCTGAAAAATTTGAGTCAACCAATCAACCATTTGTTGATATCAGGTAAAATAAAACTGTTTGAAACCACCAGCCAAATTATGTAAATATAGTAGCAACGGTAGCAAATCTCACATTTAGATCTTCACATGCACTGGACACCCCCTCTTCCACCGAACAGAACTCAGCGATTCAAAACTCAAGCGGCCATTGCCTCACCTTGTATCTGAAGCCAGCGTGAGATAAAACGGTCTCCGCCAATGTTCGACACACCTGAAGGCAAGCAGATTTGGGCATGTTGCTCAAAATAGGGAACCCCAAGATGGCTGGTTTATTACTAGACATGGAGTAGACATGGTTACAGTAATATTGGATGAGTTGGGGGTACGCCTATTTTGCGGAGAAAAAACGCAAACATGTCCAAGGCATTATAACAAACAAACATGTGTATTTCATTGTGATTTTAACTTTGCTTCTCCCAACATTGGCTGCTTTGTTCACTTTGAGGAATGTTATCGGAATGTTCGCTATCACCAAATGCCCGACGGCTGTTACACACATGGAATATCTTTGAGTGGGTGCAAGTTGCCGCTGCAAGCATGTTCTCTCTTAACCATTTATCCCTCAACTCAAAAAAACAAGCTAGCAATTCTTTCTTCAACTAGTGAACAAACACATTTTGACAAAAGCCTGGAGGCACTAGCAATCTCAACGCCCAGGCGCCACAGTAGGAGAGGTCTCCAGCTTTCCGTCGTAGAAACGCTTGGAAGGATATTCACCTTGGCTCCCACGGAGAAACGCTGTCCAGCTCTGAAGCATGTGGAAAGATCCTGAAGGAGCACCACGAAAACTGGTTACAGCTAGTTTGTGTGGTGCCAATGATCTTTTGGGGCATGGTATTGGGAGCACAACTAAGCTTTCGAAGTCCAGCAAGACAGGAGACTCAGGGCATACCTGGGTCCCCATTCCAAAGTATATCTTGTTTTGGCAATGAAACCAGCCATCTTGGGGTTCCCAACAATCATCAAATCGGCCAAACAAACCAAACCAAACCAAGCCAACCGGCAAACCAACCAATGGAACCAAGGTGAGTCTTTTCAACCAACTTGGCTACCAGGGATATCCGATCGCCCCTGGGGCTCGCAGCAAAGCAACGGCTGCATGCGGTACTGCACCTAGAGAAATTCAACAGCCCCAGCCACTTGGA
Source organism: Symbiodinium kawagutii (assembly GCA_009767595.1). Taxonomy (NCBI): domain Eukaryota; class Dinophyceae; order Suessiales; family Symbiodiniaceae; genus Symbiodinium; species Symbiodinium kawagutii. Next base: position 102,887 of record VSDK01025177.1, read on the forward strand.
GAGATGAGCATGGTCAGCAAGGCATGACCAGCGGTGGAATCCAGCGTGGATGGCTTCCATCAGCATGGTCATGACTACATCCTGGAAATTGGTGAAGTTCTGGGTGGATGGATTGTGATTTCTAGGGATGGATGCTCTCAGCAAGGTCAACCTCCATCCTTGATGGACTTAGGAATCTTCCCCAAAGGCAGTTTCAGCGAACTTTCAAGGTCCAATCCGTAGCGCCCTGGGTCACAAGCTAGGGACCCATTCCTTGCATAGGATGGTCACCCTCGCATCGGCATTTGGGATCTCAGTGTTTCGCTCTCATTGTTGTGCCACCAACTTCTACCACCCCCTTCGGAGAACACACAGAACTGGGCACTCATCGAATGACTCACATCATTTCACACTCACAACGTAGAAGATTGCAGTTCGGACCATAATTCATCACAGGAGCAGCAATTACTCACAGCCTCTCCAATTAGATACATATAAAATCATTATTCATACACAACTCGATATCTATATATACATAATTCAAAACAAGATGAAGCCCACGAACCCGAATGCTCACACTCTTGGTCGGACTCTCTTGGTAAGACACTCTGAGGAAGACACTCTTGCAAGACACTCTTGGTGAGACCCTCTTTGTAAGACACTCTGAGTAAGACACTCTTGCAAGACACTCTTGGTGAGACCCTCTTTGTAAGACACTCTGAGTAAGACACTCTTGCAAGACACTCTTGGTGAGACCCTCTTTGTAAGACACTCTGAGTAAGACACTCTTGCAAGACACTCTTGGTGAGACCCTCTTTGTAAGACACTCTGAGTAAGACACTCTTGCAAGACACTCTTGGTGAGACCCTCTTTGTAAGACACTCTGAGTAAGACACTCTTGCAAGACACTCTTGGTGAGACCCTCTTTGTAAGACACTCTGAGTAAGACACTCTTGCAAGACACTCTTGGTGAGACCCTCTTTGTAAGACACTCTGAGTAAGACACTCTTGCAAGACACTCTTGGTGAGACCCTCTTTGTAAGACACTCTGAGTAAGACACTCTTGCAAGACACTCTTGGTGAGACCCTCTTTGTAAGACACTCTGAGTAAGACACTCTTGCAAGACACTCTTGGTGAGACCCTCTTTGTAAGACACTCTGAGTAAGACACTCTTGCAAGACACTCTTGGTGAGACCCTCTTTGTAAGACACTCTGAGTAAGACACTCTTGCAAGACACTCTTGGTGAGACCCTCTTTGTAAGACACTCTGAGTAAGACACTCTTGCAAGACACTCTTGGTGAGACCCTCTTTGTAAGACACTCTGAGTAAGACACTCTTGCAAGACACTCTTGGTGAGACCCTCTTTGTAAGACACTCTGAGTAAGACACTCTTGCAAGACACTCTTGGTGAGACCCTCTTTGTAAGACACTCTGAGTAAGACACTCTTGCAAGACACTCTTGGTGAGACCCTCTTTGTAAGACACTCTGAGTAAGACACTCTTGCAAGACACTCTTGGTGAGACCCTCTTTGTAAGACACTCTGAGTAAGACACTCTTGCAAGACACTCTTGGTGAGACCCTCTTTGTAAGACACTCTGAGTAAGACACTCTTGCAAGACACTCTTGGTGAGACCCTCTTTGTAAGACACTCTGAGTAAGACACTCTTGCAAGACACTCTTGGTGAGACCCTCTTTGTAAGACACTCTGAGTAAGACACTCTTGCAAGACACTCTTGGTGAGACCCTCTTTGTAAGACACTCTGAGTAAGACACTCTTGCAAGACACTCTTGGTGAGACCCTCTTTGTAAGACACTCTGAGTAAGACACTCTTGCAAGACACTCTTGGTGAGACCCTCTTTGTAAGACACTCTGAGTAAGACACTCTTGCAAGACACTCTTGGTGAGACCCTCTTTGTAAGACACTCTGAGTAAGACACTCTTGCAAGACACTCTTGGTGAGACCCTCTTTGTAAGACACTCTGAGTAAGACACTCTTGCAAGACACTCTTGGTGAGACCCTCTTTGTAAGACACTCTGAGTAAGACACTCTTGCAAGACACTCTTGGTGAGACACTCTTGGTGGGACACTACACCACACCACACCACCACACCGACACACCACACCACACCCACGCTTCCCCCAATGGTACGGTCCTTACTGCCCGACCGCGAAAGTGGACCTTGGACACGTCAGGGGACACCTCCACACGCTTCCCCCAATGGTACGGGCCTGGCTGCGCACCACACCAACACACCACACCAACACACCTGTGCAGAATCTATTGCACCTGCCACACAAAATGGACTTGGGACCAGGCCTGAA
>VSDK01025177.1:105572-133036 GCA_009767595.1 Symbiodinium kawagutii
CAGGCTTCCCCCAATGGTACGGGCCTTACGGCCCTACCGTAAACGGCGGCGGTCGGTTGCGAACACTTGCGGACGTAAACGCAACGTCCAGCGAACACGTCTCCACCCCCAGACCCCCACTATGAAACGAGAACCCGTGCTACGCATTCGGGAAAAATGAAAACAACATGTAAAAAAAATTAAAAAAATATAAATATTGTGCTTTACATAGGTATCTAGACGCCCAGGATGTAGCTCTACCTCTATGTCTTGTGAAGCCTCAGGACTTGCAGGTAGCACCTGCAGCATGTGTTGGACCGTCTTCGGCTCCACCAGGCGCTTCCGCAGCACCTCAACCATGTCACCCATCAAGGGTGGGCTTGGGGATCTATGGGCGACTTAGCCCGTGCACATCTTGAGATGTGCCCGTGTCAAATCATCATCTTGAGCAACCGTGCCTTTTGCTGAACACTTTGACCATGTCAATCAAACATATAGAATCTAGAATAAACATTTTGGCAACATCTTCAGCAACCGTCCCCCTTCACATACCTGTAGTTTCACAAAGGTGGTATTGATTTTTCAACATCCGCATGTGGATTTCAATAAAAATAGGTCAGATTCGGATCCGTATATGGATCCATACTTTTTTTTCAGACATCCAACAGAGGTGACTGCAAGTGCCATCTTCTGGCTCCATGAGAACCTGCACTACTGCCAAGGCCCCGAGATCGTTGAAATTCTCTGGTTGGTGGTTTCGATCCCTATGAATGAAATATGTTGTCAACCAACAAAATATGTTTGGTTAACAAATGGTCAACCATCTATTAATTATGAAAAACATGTTTGTCAGCCAACTATTTGTTGATAATTACTAGGAAAATTAAACAACTTTAAAACCGCCTATAGTCATCATTAATCACAAAATAACCATGAACTGTTGCTACTAAACTTTATAGTAACTGCAACCCTTGTTACTACATATAGCATCAGCCATTCCTAACCTAACCCTTACCCATCTGCGGCGCCACCATTGCCTGGCCACGTGTGCGACACCACGTCCAGCCTCAAAAAAGCCTTGTCGCTCCTGGCTGAAGGCGCCCATGACTTCCGCATCTTCGGACCTGAGCTGCACCGGTGTGGCAAACCATGGAGGTTTGGAAGGCTGACCATGGCTTCAATGAGGAAAGTTCATAGATGTCAATAGATGGCTAGTGATGGTCAGTAGACGGTGAGAAGATGGGTAGTGATAGCTAGTGATGATTAGTGGCTAGCGATAGATGTCAATAGATGGCTATTGATGGTAGATGGATAGTGATAGTTGATGGAGATGGTTTCATGACAGTTGATGATGGTTAATGATGGTTAATGATGGTTTGCTTGGTTGATAATGGGCTACGATGTTCAACCATGGTGGTTTCTCAATATCTGGAATTATCCGCAGTTCTCATACAGCTTGCGAACCATTTATAGTCGTAACAAATTAATTAGCTTTGGGGGTTCCCTATGGCTTGAGAAACACCTATGATCATCTGCTTGTGGAGCATGGCAAAATGTAGCTCGAACTCTTGATACCATATACTGTGGTGGTTCAACAAAACACTCAGTGATATCTATGTATGCATGACCGCAGACATTCATGCCTATTCACCTCGCTGCAATCAATCCATATCAATCATAATCAGCACTGAGCAGTTGTATGCAATGGTGGATTCCGGAGCCGGATGGTCCTATCAAAATTTTGGATCAAACATGCCCCTACACTTCCAATTACCGACAAATTCATAGGTAACCAAATCTAGAGGTAAGTGGCTAAAATTGGCTAAAAAGACATTTGCGAACATCCTGATCGCTAGACTCTTCCGTACAACACGACTGGATCACAAGATGAAAACGTTGAAGGACACCGATGTTCATGGGGCGCAGGTGCTGGGACATGCCGAGGATATCCCTCATTTAGGGTGCCTGGATGTGCTTGGTCCCAGCATGGCTTCATGATGCGTTTCTCATTGCCTCACCTTGCAACCAGGCGACGTGGCCAAGCGGTCAGAGCCGAAACTGGAGATCGGCCTGGATCGAACCCTGATGGAACCATGGGAGGTCAACCAACTGGTACCATTGGATACTAGCAGTTGGTGGACCATGGCAGCTGTTCGTTGGATAACCATGGTAGCCATTGGAGAGCTGCATAGCCATGGTCCAAGTTTTAGCTGGTCGATCAAGTGGATGACCCAAGTCCAGCGTCAGGCAACTGATCCTTACCATTCGATTGTGCTGAAATGATTTTTGTTTCATGATTTAATCACTGGAGATTCAAGTCCATCTATAAGAGGTAACCAGGGAACCCCAAGTAGGGATGTTTACCTATCATAGGATGGAAACTGGAAGGGTAGGGATTTACCACCAATGATCTGGATGTTCCAGTCAAAGTGCACACAATAATGTCTGCGGCGGAAGGGCCAGGTTCTTTTACCCCTCAATTCTGCGAAATCCGTGAGATATCAAACAAAAGGTGGACAGAAACGTATATACATAACGGGTGTGTCCGTAGGTGTTGGTAAGCACCACAAAATCATGCTGGGTTTACCCATAGTCAGTCTTGGGAGCGGGAGAGGTACATCCTGCGACTCTAACTGCAGCTGTAATTGATTCCCCCCACTTGGCAGCAACAAAAAGTGCTTCCGTGATTTTGCCAGAACAAAATCTGCTATAGAAATGCTCCACCTTGACCTCCTGTGTCCACACAAAAAAAATGACACAGAGAGACACATCGGGTTCTGATGGATACCTGGCGTCGGACGATTGCATTTGCAAAACATAAGCGCCCAAATTCATATCTCCACCCCCACTGAAAACTGGTGCGTCAAACCATGATGCAGAAACCAACAAGCATTGAAACCACTTCGCAACATGGCAGCATCTTATTCCTATCCTGGTATCCCATGAATTCCCTCTACCTTGATCAAGGCTTCTGAACCAGGGAAAGGCTCCAAATTTCTGTTTACTCTTTGGGATAATGTGCGTGGCTCCGACTCGCCGAGTCGTTTTGTCCCCTGAGACTTCGGACCCCAGCTGCTTGGGATCTCCAATCAGCACCAACCTCGGCGGCTTGACATCGCTGGGAAGATCTGGGAGGCCCTGGAATTCCAAGGGCATAGACACCAGCAATGACCTGCAATGACCAAGCTATGGTCATTTGGTCAAGCTTACTAACCATGAGTCATTAGTCAGCTGGTCATAGCTGAATGACCCTCAGCTACGCCATTTGGTCAATAAACATACCATGACCAAACAATTCACCAGCTTGGTCAAAAGAATCACCATCAATCAACTTAAATGCTGGGTTGTAAGAATAGCGATGTCAGTGAGGTCAGCACCATGGCTGTCATAGGGAACACATGTGATTATCTGTATTTTGTATTTGCTGCCCATAAGAACATCATATCCACCAATCCGGCATTAGTATACGCGCGTTCCAAAGTACAAGGAAACTGCATCAGTCACTCTCGACCATAGATCGGATCTCTGCAAAACCAACCTGCTTAGGGAAACAAAGCACACACACACACACACCATCATCTGACAGATTTTCTTGAAGAATGCCCCATCTGAATCCCAAGGGCAGGATTTGTGAAAGTAGGGAGTCAAATGGGCCCTTTCATCTTGTGAGTCACGGGACTGCAGTGCCATCGAAGAGTCTCTTATAATCTCTTAGATCTCTTGATGTTTCATATTATTTGCATTTAGAATCTGTGTTTTGAATCAAGGTAATCCAGGTACACACTCCCAACTTGTCGCTTTTCCCTTCAGTGACTTTCGCTAATGTGGCGTAACCATGGCTTCGCAGACTACTGAGCTGCCTCAATTCCTCTGATGCCTTTTGGAATATGCTTCGGCACTCATTCTACAGCCCCAGCGTTGGCTGAAATCTGCAGATTCTAGAAGTCTAGGACACCACTGGTGGCAAACAACAAGCCCTCAAGTGATGACAACAATAACCCGTCCCACTGGGTTTGGCGACTGCTCACAGCTTCGAGTGAGTGCTACCAGGGCCTCGCTGGAAAGCATCGAAGCAGTTCAAGCCACCGCTTGGATGGGGAAAAGTATTGAATCTTAGCGTTGAATCATCGTGCTATCATGAAAAGGTAGCAGGATCTACCAAGTACAGCAAAGGACACCGGAAGAATTGAGTTCAGAAACCCATTTGTCATTCCACTGGTGCTACCCATTGGGTTGGAACACTCCCAGTATAGCTACTTGGCTCCCGATTGAAAGGGAGATATGGATACCCATGGCTCCTTCGCTCCCTCCCAACCACCCAGCCAGATTCTACACAATCAACCAAGCAAACAGCCAAGCGCAGTTGACTGAAGACAATCACACCACATGATGGTGACCAAAACTCACCACAATGATGATGGGCAAAGGAATCATCGGATTCACAAAAAGGTAATTCATCTATGGATCTCGCACTAATCAATCAACAGTACAAGGTGGGCCCCCCCCGTGATAGGCTGCTTTATAAGCCTTTTAACTATACCGATACTTATATCTGCCATTGGCCTGGTAGTTACCCTAGTTATGCTCACCAAGCTCATTAAGGGGCCCCACCTTGTACGATTGACCAATTTCAAGCTCCTTAGATTCAGAACTTGCAGTGAATTGACGCACACATGAGGCCCTTGAATCATCTGGTCATTGTCAACCGGCTGTCCATGAACAGCATTTACAAACCACAAAAATGGGGTCCCCAAATCATCCTTGTTCAATCATTTTTGGCTGGAAACCAATGATTCTTTGGGTTCCCTATTTTGAAAAACACTCACATATGTGTATATATATTTAAGAGATGTCCAATTCTATACACATCTAAAGACACTAAATCATGAGAATTCACAAACAATCATAATTATATAATCGACAAACAAGGCTTGTAACGATCCATGACCATGTCTAGTTCAAATGGTCTATATAATCAGAACCAAAGTGACAATGAACTAAAGAACCAACGGAGGCAAGAAGAACAAAATCAGTCGATCATATGCTATTTCCAACTGTTGATGTACCAACGATGTGAGTTGAATGCATCCAACTGTCACTGGTGAATGGTTGGCGCTGAACCATCCAGCAACAACAGCAACGGCCCCACCATCAACCACCACTGGAACCATTCGGTTTGAATGGCTGATCTGATGTGGCAGCGGGTTTGCCCTGCGGTGGTAGTGACCTCTTGATTTACTGCGCTAATCAACTTTGAGCTCAGGTGAAGAGTGAATCCACGTGAACGCTAGATGCGGACCCAACAGGCACAGCACTGACCCAATGATGGAACTGTTAATGTCAATCTTGCAAACCTTACAGCATGGACATGAGCCCACTCTTACCTTGTAGAGGCTTCACAGAATACCAAGAAAAATAATGCGGAGGCTTCACTGAAAGCATCTCAAAATTGCTACGAACAAAACGGATAAAAAAAAGGCTATCCTCCAGGCGCACCTAACTTGAAGGGGAATCCCAGGCTACCTTCATCTGGTGGTTTCTCAAGCCACAGGGTACCCCAATTATCATCCAGTTTATGAACCGTTGGCAATAATAAACCAACCATTCTTGGGGTCCGCTATTTTGAACCAAAACGAATCCCACAGATGCTTGGACACTGATATCACCACACCTCTGAGGGCTTGGCTGCTGCTGTGGTCATTTGTGAGCTCCTTAGTAGAAGGGACTGCATGGGACTGCTGTAGAGCTGTGGTCATAAGATTTTGAGACGGCTCCGGACGAGAAGTTGTGTCCTCCTGAGGAACTGCTACTGTTTCATGCAATGGAGTAGTGTTATCTATTCTCTATGCAGTGTTTCATACAGTGAACTGCTACTGTTTCCATTGCCTGAGGAACTGCAGGAGCTATCCTTGCTGCTCCTGCAGTGTTCACTATTCTCTATGCTGTCTCCACCGATGAAGTCCCTCCTCCAGCTTAACATCAACAGGAAAGCAAAGCCAAAACAACCTCAGCCGAACTACGACGCTCGTGTGTTTCAGCTTATTGCTGTGTAGTTGGTGTTGCAGTATCCTAGATTACGACAGCTGTGCATAGTCCCTAGTGACAAGCAACCAGCTTTCATTTTTGATTGAGCCGCAATAAATAGCCCCATCCAAAAGCATTGGACTCATTGGACTGATTGATCAGAAGGCCAATGCATCAATCGAGGCAGTGCAATGAACAACAATTCAGTCTTTATTACAACTTATCAAACAATCTTTAGCTCAAATCAGCAGTGTCAAAACCCTTGGATCATGACTGGTCCTAAACCTGGTGAAGATCAACATATTCTCACCGACCGTAGACCAGGTTCGGATCCTCTCGAACATTGAGAATGGGACTCATCCAAGACCACTCGCTGCAGTTTCCTGAGGCAAACAGCTTGAGCATCGATCTAAGCTGCTATACCTTCCAAATCCTCTTTTCCTTATCCCAAAGTGAGGAGAGGCATTGGAACCTGTACACCGAGGTATGTAGAATCCAGAGATATCAAGGAACACCACAACCACTGGATGCAACCAAGTAGCACTATATATCATTTTGCAAAATCAGAATGCAAGATTGCCATTTGTATCTGCAAGAGCACCAAGTGAACCAGAGCAATCCATATGCAATTCATATGGTGGTTTCTCAAGGCATAGGGGACCCCCAAAGATACGGTTGGTTTCTTACTATAAATGATTACATATGGGATGAAAACTGGGGCTTCACCCATTTCAAGATAGCTCCATATGCATCAACGATGCGCTAAACCTCCAGTGATCAGTAGATATCATAGCTTCTTCCAATGCGCTCCAAGGGGGCACCTGTCTTCCGGCTCGGCGGCCATGTAGACGGTTTCTACGAAGAGTTTGAGATCCTCGGGTCACAACTGGAGGTCAGTATGGATGGTTTATGAATGTATGGATCTTCAGTATATGTATCGTATGCGCTTATACACCACTATGATTGGCGCATCAAACTGTCTCATATTTGCTGCTTCACCATATGCTGCATCGAATAATGATGGTCTAATACCGGGTGCAGGGTGTGATTCAACTCGTCCCGATCAACCACTGCTCAACTTCCTATCAACAATTTAATTTCAAAATTCGAATCTGCAGCAACTTGAGCTGACATTCGGCTTAGTGCGGCATTTGGGAGCAACATTTTGGAGCAACATTTTCCAAGCTGAGGAGTTCTTCTTCGTAGCGTCTCATAGCTCTTGTTGTTGCTATGGGAATGGTTTTTGCTTTCTTGTTTGTGCAATGGTGCTTGTCATGCCAGCATCACGGAACTGTTTTTTATCCACTCTAGATCTGTATAAATGATACCTACAGCAAAACATGAAATAACACACAGTAGCAACATGATTGTTACACATATGGCAAATGACTGTATGAACAGCTGTTGCATATATGGCATGTTACAAGTGCGAATGGCATGACCAGCTGAGGGCATTCCAGGCTTTAAATGACTTAAAGCAAAAAAAGAAAGAAAGAAACAAAAAAAAACAAACAAACAACTATTGCGCAGCAGTGATAGACATCACCATGAGAACTCGTTCAATCCCGTCTGCCTCCTTGGATGAGGAGTCCTTGTCTGCCTTGTCCCTAGGTCCTGAGGTGCCATGCAGAGATGTCCTTCTGGGGGAATTATGGGGTCCCTGCAGTGAGCAAGGAAACAATCGTTTTAGGTTCGATCACTGCGGGGACAATCCAACACCTATCCTCCGACAGTCTGTAACAGTATACCTACTGAGTAGGCCCTGCGACTTTGCAGCAGAAACTCCATTTCCCTGAGCCAACCAACATTGTTGACATCCTCCACATGTTGATGATACTATCAGATATATCCTATCTAGCGGTGAACGGCCACTCCTGTTGGCTCCTGGCCTGGCTCACCCTTTAGGCAACCATCCAAGCACAGACCATCACTTCCTTTCCCATGGGCGGTGCAAATAGCCTCTTATGGTGACGATTCCGAGGTAGCCCAGGACTTAGGACTGAAACGGGTGATCTACCAAGTTAACTGAACTTTCAGAAATTTTGGGGAAGCCAAAAACATCTTTCCAAAATGGAACCCCAGGACAAGGCCGACGGCGGTTTCCGTACCCCAGTGCTGTCCTTGCACCTTGAGCCGGGGTTTGATCCTCGAGGTGGCTGCACGATAGCACCACGACAGTGCTAGGCTTTATGCTACCAAATGGTGGTATAAGAGTGCTAGGATAGCACTATCAATAGACTCAATAGACATTGCTATTGTGATTGAAAAAGAATCTACCAGAGCTGAAACCGATAGCTGCCCGGTGCACATTCTGATACCAATCTTCCAGAGATAGTACAAACATGGAAAATGCTTGAACATTGGATTCTCAGACTCTCAGGCTACAATAGCTGGGAAAAAAAAGAAGGTTGCAATCAAGTTTCATCATGACAAGGTTCGCACAACATGTGTTGGATTTCACTGCATGATGCAGAATAGGTACTGTTCTGTTGCTGAGAGTCATCTGCCTATTTCGGATCACAGGTTCGGAATTGTCCTCTCACAACAGCGTCAATTTTGGAAGAAATAATATGTGTTTGATGGAGCTGGATTCTCCTGCTGTTCTCAGTGGAACAAGGGTTCAACATGTTTCAAGCTTCTTAACATAACCTGCACATTACACAACATGAATCCCAACATAAATTCCAACATGAATTCGATTACTGATGAACATTGATTAACCATCATCAGCCATCATTACTGTAGCCACCATTAACCATCATTAGCCATCATTAAGCATCATTAGCCACTATTAACCAACATTAATCAACCATCACTAACCATCACCAGCCATCATTAGCAATCATTAAGCATCATCAACTGTCATGAAACCATCACCATCAACCGTCACTACCCATCTACCAACCATCATCAGCCATCATTACTCAACCAAACCCTCTGAACATGGTGGTGCATCTGCAGCTGGGGCACCCTCTGGCCGTGAAGCGTCGATGCAAAACATCCTCACGATGCGAAGCGCAAAGGGTTGCCATGGAAGGAGCGACCGTGCTTGGAACCGGTAGGTCTCTTCAAGGTCCTGGTGATTTGCCATGAGATGTACTGAAATACAGGGCTTTAGAAGGGATTAGTTGATTGAAATCCAGGGAATTTGGAGGTTTCATTTGTTCATTGATTAGATCCTGTTTGTAGGCGACTGGAAGGGGAATGAAATTTCCAACATCAATCGTAAACACTTCTGGTGTTCCGTTATATATAAATGGGGTGTCTTAAAACAGGGGTACACCCAAAGCATCCTTCATATTATATAATCAGTTGTAGTAAAAAACCAACCATTTGGGGGATTCCGTGGTTTGATAAATCGCCAAATGATTGATGATGGTTCTTGATGGTTGATAACCATGATACATACCTACAAAGCCACAACTAAAATCAAATAAGCATCGGCTCACTGGTGTTTTATTGTGTCTACCTTGACCCTCGACTACTACTCCACAAAAATGCGTGAAAGTCCAAAAATTAGTATTTATACCCCCCGCAAAAAATGTAATTGAGGATCAAGGCACTTCTTTTTACATTGGGGTTGATCTAGACTTTTGCTCTGCAAGCAACTATTTTTCGCGGATTTTAAAAAAACACCTGTGCGAAACCTTCGTTTTCTTTTGTTATGGTTTTCCACTGGATGCAAGACCAAGTTGGGATAATTTCACCGGGATCCACCGGGAACAATAGCTCCCTTGACGCTGTCAAGGTTTTGGGCATGGAACTCCATGGGTCATCTTTCGCCACTGCTCTTGAAGAGCTTTCGCGAGACTTTCCATTGCCTTTGCGAATCAAACAAATCCTTTTCATCGTGCTGCCCCATCGACTTGATCCTGCATTGAAAGGGGCCTTCACCGGCACGAGAAAAACCATGTGATAAGCAACCTCATAAAATGACTCCCAAAATATCATTCCCCCCAAAAAAACTTGCGGAAACGTTATTTCTTCAGACCCAGGCTCCCTCTCACATAGTAGCACTTTAAGATTGAACCACTTTAACTTCATAGTTTATGTGAGTTTGGTATGTTGTAGATCTGAAATGAAAAGACAAAACAAATTAATACGAAGCACATCATATCAATTGCAAGGAAACAAAATTCAAAATACCATAAACAAACATCACAAAACATACACCAATAAATCATACAGAAATCATGAAAACACACAAACATATTTCAAGATTTGTTTGGGCTACCGTAGCAATTTTCCATGTCACCACTGCCGCATAAAACGCACACAGTCTGCTCGATGTACACCTGTGCCTGTGCCTTTTCACAAAAAATGATGGCCTTTCGGTCAAAAACATGTTCCGCCCAGAAATGACCCATGGCTATATGATGGAGGAAGCATGAGGAAGCAATCTCCTGGCTCATTGTAAAGCACACAGCTGTATCCCTAGTGATCTTTTTTGACCCCCTACCTACATGGCTGTGGGTCAAAACACCGTACCCCTGGTTCCCCTATCATTTACCAATTGTTTCCCTTATCATTGTTAGTTATTATCCCCATGAAATTGGTTGGTTAATATTGACCCCCCACTTACATTTGGATGTTGACTGGCGGCGCAGAGTAAGCATGGATCATTATCCCGACTCCCCGAGGCGTCCTTGGCCGCATGGGTGCCAGTTGCCACCAAGATGGATCTGGCAGCAGCTTGGTTCGGGCTAAACGGTCAACACAAGGCGTGGATTGAGTAAGGCTTAGTAAGGTAGAGTGAGCATGTACTGAGCCTCTGTGCAACACTGAGACTGTTTGATGACAAAAAGCGAAGGCATGCGATCCCCACATCAGTATATGTCACACCCATCAACAAGGAATCTCCGCGACATGAACAACCCAACAAAAATCAACGTCAATGGAAGCACTTTAGCGTAGCTCTACTCTAGAAGCTCAACCAAGGAAATGTCAGACTCAACAACGGTGATGTCAAGATCAACAAAACTCGCCATTGAATCTGGGATGGCCCTCCTGCTCCGATCATCCTCATCAATCATCTTCATGAACAGTGCACTGGCCGCGCAAACAAAACATGCCATTGGTATGGACATTCAATTTCAGACCCCTTGAAGTAAACTTAAGGAACCCATGGAAATTTAGGTGTTTCTCAAGATAGGGACACTCCCAAATCATCCCATGGTAGTCATTTAGACTAATGACCCAACCATCTTTGGGGTACCCTTACAGCTTGAGAAACCGCCATTTGTCATCGCCGAATTGCTGGACCTTTTGGTTGGCTCCTGCATCCACTGCTCAACAATGGCCACCTCGAGATTCAGCAAACACCAGCTCAAGGGGAATCATTTATTTGATCAGTATCATGATCACTTATTAATTCGATGATTTACTTGAGCTGGAATCGGCGATGCTCATTGTTTCATCAAAATGAATCCAAGCAAATGAAGCCCTAAGAACTTTGGATGTTGAGAAAGATGCCTCCATACCAGAAAAGAACCGTGAATGAGAAACAGGTCATGAATGTCATGTACGTTCTAATTTGCAACCTTGGTTCAATATAGTGCAAGTTCAAATATCTCTTCGTGCCCCATCTTGATTATTCACCCTTGCAATGTATTTAGAATCTGTTCACGATCACTCGATTGCAGCCAGTGTTTTCGATCAATTCATAAAGACCTAGGGCCTACGATCTTAGGAAAGTGTACGAGTGTAAACCTCATGAACCAATTGGGACCAACTGGGTATGTCCCTCAAACACTGGCAATTTCTACACTGAACATGAGCACTTCAAGTGCTTGGGATGTGGTCACCTGAGCGCATGCGCATGTGTGTTCCGTGGTACAGTATTACGAAGACTATTGTCATTATGCTATTGGAAGGGTAATACCATTGTATATTATCATTGGTATTAGCAGATTTCCAATCATCATGTTCTTATTGGCAGGGTGATTGGACTTAGAATCGCCCATAGTAACATAGTATACATCAATAGGCTCACAGCAAAGCAATGAAGCTGGCGCAGCTGCAAAACCTCGATAATAAAATTGTTTCGGAACCAAGCAATTCTTGTGTGCTCTTCATCGTTGCTTCTTGACATGTGTATACATTTGTCAATGCAAATATGCCCAAATTAGAATTAATGTAAGTATATACGTAGAATGAAATATCCAAAGTAGAAATTGACTTTGGATTTGCAGGACCACCACTCACTTGGATACGTTCACAAGTCAAGAGAAGCAACTGAGCAATACATTGCTTTGGAAACCCAGAACGGTGTTTGGAAAATCCAGAAAGGCACAGAAAACAATGAAAACACATGGCGAGTCACAAGACCATCAAGACCACCATCATCTGAGTCATATTCTTTTGTATCCCCTTTCTTTGATTGTAGGGGCTGGCCCTGGAAAACATGGTGGCTGGTTGGTGTTTCAAAACCATCCAATACTACCATGTTCGACGTGTAGTGTCAAGCCAGCATGCCATTTTGTGATCATCGCGGAAACCACCAACAAGATTATGCCTGAGATTCGAGATACCCCACTATATGTTTGTATATATGTACATATCTATATAAATACAAACATATATCATCATACATCTAAAACAATTCTTGCATAGTCTTGCTGCTACGACTTTGGCGTTTCAGAATGCTGATGCTTTAAAAATGTTATAAACATGTGTTGTTTTTTCAGTGCTTCAATAAGATGACAATAAGACCTACATACCTACATATACCAATTTGAGACAATAACCTATAAAATGGCTATAAAACCTATAGCATAATCAAAAACGTAGTGCTTCAATAGCAACTTGAGATCTTTCTTTCACCCATCACTCACCTCCCCCTGTTCTGAGCTCCCTGGCGGCCACATCACCTGGAATGTGCTGAGCCGCCGCTTCGTTGGTATCCCGGGGATCGACTCGTCCCCAACGATCGAACTACGAAGCGCTTCAGTCATCTTCATTCCTTCAGTGTGCGAATCATGTCCAAGGCTCACGACTGATTCATATTGATTCAGTATCTCATTTATAGAATATCTTATATCATAATATCACAAATAAATTCATATATATATATTTATATATAAACATATCTACATACATATAACAATACAGTACATATGACATCCGTTGACATCCAACATGCTATCTAATATGATATGTGTAGCATGACCGAACTATAAATACGCAACCAAACATCTATTTGCGACACTGCTCGACTATCCTAACAAACCCAAGGGCTTCCACCCGGTCAGCCAAGGGTGCCTGTTCGCGGTGTAAAACGCCACATGCTCTGGCGATAGTGCTTTGATTCTAGGTATTTCTAGTGGGTTTTGGCGTAAATGAAGCTTCACATCGATTGTTCAAGCATGTTGCAAGTATTTAGCGGTATGAGTGTTACATCCATATTGTACCAATCATTCACGTACATGTTTGACGCGCATGTAATTTCTACACACGTTGCATCTATCATCTGTCACCAGTCCATCTCTTTATCCACTATGCTGGCCGCCAGAGAGGTGCCTTCTACTGGCATCATCAACCAAATTGGCATCAACCAAATTCATGCTTGCTCATGTTGAACGATGAGGCAATGATTATCCTCTGGGAAACTAACCTGGTTCAGTGGAAAATCCGCCATTCGTAATGGTTTTACTGTGTTTGCCTGTAAATTCAGTGATGTTCAGCTTCCAAGTTAGGGACTGCCAGAGGGTACTGTAACATTTGAATCCATGTCGACCAACTTAGCAAACCACTTCAGAAGCTCCCAAGTTAGCCCAGTGAATTATTACTGGTTGGTGGTTTCAACCCCTTGGAAAAATATTAGTCAACCAACCATTTGTTGATGATAGTATTAGATACTTCGCCATTCGAATCCATGTCTCAATGCTTCACCAAGCCATGGAACCTCCCCTACGCGCCCTGGGCTTACCGACTCTTCCCAGTACCAGGCGGTCCTTGCACCTGAGTTCATGGTGGGTGCAATGTCATACAACCAGGTGGTCAAACGTGATCTCAGATGTGGTCAGATGTGATTTAACTAGTGGTTGAACTTCGTGCTCTTCCTTCAAACTCTATATTTTTCAGAAAACGAGTACATGAATAGTTTGATGGGCTCGGGAAATGATGATCATGAGCTTTATGATAAATCAACAGTGGCCACTAATAGTTGGTGGCTGGGAGTCAGAAACAAGACGCCAAGTCAAGTCTCGGTGGTGAGATGCAACTTGCTAGATAAGGCACTAGCATGTTGGGGTTGCTTGTGCTCAATCTGAAACGACCTGTCACTAGTAACACTTGTAGCTAAGAAGCCCATCATCAACCCTCTTGGCCCCCTTAGAAAGAATAGCCCACTGGAAGAGATGGTGGACTCAAGGCGTTGAATATCCGAAGGGATTCGAGCCGCGCTTCTGGTTGTCAACTTGTATATTTGAACTTTGAAAACTGCATTGAAGAATCTGGTAATCTGCGAAAGACCAAACTCAATCACATTTCAGTGAGAAAGTGATATTTCGGGAGCACCACGATTTATCCATGAAGAGATATTCTCATCTGTCTCCAGTGGTTGTGACAAACCTGTTTTGGGGCATGCTGACTTTGGGTGCAGTCATTCTATCAAGAGGAGGGTCTTGTTTTGAACCAATGTCATCATCGTGCAGCTACAACGAACTACGACCACTGACTCGTATGCACCCCACCTGGGTCGTTGTGTTCCACCTATAACAAGGGCAAACAAGGTAAACTAATCCATGAAAAAAGGACAAGCACTGTGAATCACCAGCACTCAGGGCACAATCCTCATAGGGCGCATATTGTTTAGTAATGCATATCATATTCGTAATGTACACAATGACATACTGGTTTGTGGTTGAGCCACCCCTGTGGAAAATATGCTTGTCAAGCAACCATTTGCTATTCACTACATTTGGGAAAATGACAAATGTCAATCAAACCACTAACTAGTAGTTGTTTCACCATTATTGTTGCTTATTACCCTCCCATTTTTAAGATGATCAATGGTTATGACTCCCTATAAGTCCCCTAGGCAGGTCCTTTTTTAGTAATAGCCAGCCAATAACCAGCCAATAGCCAGCCTATACCCAGCCTAGGTCCAAGTTGATACCCCGTCGAACTCCATCAGCCTTGGGAAGCCGGACCAAGGTGAGCTTCTGTTTGGCCCGAGCCACGGCATGACGCTGCTGCTCGTTGAGACCAGGAACGAGTCCTTGCTCCACCGAAACCTGAACGGGGCCAGGAACAGTCTTTGGAAGCGACCCAGTGCTGAAGGATGATGGCTGATGATGGCTGATGAAAGCTGGTGGCTTGGAAAAAGCTGGAAGTGCATCATATTTGTCGACGATTGTTGGTTGCTCATCTGTAGAGGCTTATGGAGGTTTAATCAACCATGATGATGATGATGATGATGATGATGATGATGATGATGATGATGATGATGAATATCATTGTTATGATTATGATGATGACGATGACAACCATGATGGTCTAATGGAAGTGAAGGTATCATGATTCATGATAATATAGAGAAAGCATGCCAAGGACGCTTTGGCCATCAGTTTTGGACTGTTGCAACTTCCAAAGCATCTTCTCTACCATGACCACAAGTCTGCTGAACAGTAGTCGGCCCCGCAGCACCTCAAGATCTTGCTCCTAGGCACAAACTGACCCAGCACACACAACCTCTTTGAGCCGGAGCGTTAAAAACAATTCCAAGCCCAGTGCAAATGATATTAATGTTTCATATGATTTCATGGACACTACCTACACCAAAATTTCAGTGTGGTGTCTTGCGTGGCCCTGGTTGAGAACGCGGGGGTGCAATGTGGTGCAACTGCCCACTGCCCACTGCCACGTACCCAACGAAGACCTAAGATCATCTTCGCTACAAAAGGGGCAACTTTAACAATTTGAGGGTTTCTTAAAAAAGGCAACAGCCAAAGTTATAGCTGGTTTACTACTCTATATATTACTATTAAACTTATCAATGGATTATTTGGGGTGACCCGTATGTATAAGAAACCACCATTTGGGTATCCGAACTTATGACCAGCTCCACGTCAGACATGCTTGGCTTCGACAACGGCAGTCCAGAGTTCTAGCGTTCCATATTTCAGCGAATCCACCCTCGAAAAAAAAAAACAACTTGTCGAAAGAGAACATCATTCTGCCATGTCCCAAAATCAGGTTCCCATCCAAGGTGTTTGCAAAATAAGGTCGAACCAATGTTTGAGCTTTCCAGATATGGCTGTGGGTCAAAACCCTGTACCCCTGGTTCCCCTATAATTACAGTAACCATTCTTCTTCTATCATTGTTGGTGAATCCTTCATTGGTTGATAAATATTGACCCATAGCCATATCTAGTAACATCCTGGTCTTTGCACAATCGCTAGTGACACGTCATGCTAAGCCTGTGGCCTGGGTCGACAGGCAGACTTGGACCCCAACCAGGTAAGCTGAACAACCAAAGAAGAGCTTTTGACAACCTGATTACCATTCTCAATCAACCATTATTAACTGGTTGGTGGTTGAACCACCCCTACCAAAGTCAACAATTTGTTAATCAATACCTTTGGGAAAATATTTTCAATGTTATCACCAACCAGCTAATTAACAATGGTCTTGGCGGAGGTTTGCTTCAAAAATTCGAAGCTTGACCTCCAAGTTGCAGCAATGGCCCAACAATTGGCCACCGGAGGTGCAGTTGGCACCACATGCAGCTGGACTTTTAGCCTGGATCACCATTCAGAAAGCCAGGGAATGGTGGGATCCAACGATAATCCCCGGCAACGTCGCAAAAGCAGCACCATTATACAGAAGGATTATTGAGAATCGTAGGTAATCCCTGGCTGATAATCCTGGTAGGCAATCCCTGGCCGATGATCTTGGTAGGATGACGTTGATGCGACTCTCGTCTGGAGACTCTTGGTCCGTCACAGAAAATGCGGCAGAAAACGGTGTCAACCATGGGCAGGAGCATCACCAGTCTCATCGTTCGCCCAGATCTCCTTGACCTCACTCTCCATGGGATCTCCAAAGAAGAGGGACTCCACAAAGGGTGTCACACGCCTCGGCCAGGCAATAGCGCAGTAGCTAAGGAACTTGCGGCAACATTCGCCACGATTCTAATTGCCACTATTCACAGATTTCAGTGATCAACCAGTATCTAACCATTTATGATCATGGTTGATAACCATAATCGACCATTAAACGGAACCATAACTGGTTAACAGTGGCAACGGCAACCATTTGATCCACCATTAACCGTTGTCAAAGCGCTACTGTATCGATTCCTCATATCATCCCGTATGAACTTCGTTTAGAATTTTGCACACGGTACATGTAGAATGTGTTGCAAGTCTCCCATTTCCAGGAAAAATCTTGGAAGTTCTGGACTTCAAAGAATCCAGATCTTGGGTCTACCAGGTGCGCTGACATGCTCTTTTTTTCGAGGCTTGGCGACATGGGAGAGAAAGAAGTGGCCAAGGACATGCACAAGGAGTCACAAGAAATCTAGACCCAGCTGACAGGCGGAATCTTCGGCGATCTTCACACGGGGGGACTTCCTGCGTCGATTTAAGTCAAGGGGTTACCTTGGGATCGTTGATGGAGATGTCTCGAGGCCATCCGAAGGTCAGCTTTATGCCAAGCAAGGGCGATGTTTTGGCTAGAAAGGTCCACATTTCCAACATTTGCAACTAGCGAGCTGGTGGTCTCACGACATTCTTCAGTCGGCCACGCTTAGACAGGACCCAGGTATGAACCAAATATGAACTGTAGACTGCACAAGCGTGGACTGCGCGCTACCACAACCAAGGACTTGCAGGTAACCGTGGATGTCCAGGGCTCAGTGTTCAGGGAAACTATGCTGGTCTCATCAGGTGTGTCAGGTATGTCTTTTCCGGCCGCGTTTTATATGGCCAACCCAAAGTATGTCAGTAATATATGGCTCTTGTGCCCACACAAATTATGATCCAAAATATAGAGCTCTGCCCTTTCCAACCGCTCGACAATTGAAGACGTTGAAGCGAAAACAAGGTTTGAAGACCGCTGTGCTGCAAACGACTTTGGGTAGTAAACCGTAGCCAACACCAAGCACAAGACACCCCTTGCGTCAGCCAAGGGTGGCGCTTGTCACCCTCGCAAAGTGCCAGAATCGCCTGGTTGCACAGCGCATCGGTATGCGAGGCCCGGGAGAAAATTGGCTCATGATCATCAGAAAAAGGTAGGCAAACAAATGACAAATGACAAATACAACCCCTGTGTCAGTGGGTTGTGTGAAAGCCATGTGGGTGTTTCTCAGACAAGGGGTTCCCAACCGCTCACAAATCATTTCCAATCAGTTTGTTTTAGATAATCAATGGATGTGCTTTTTAGGGTCCCCAAGTTGAGAAACCCATGTCGACAACAAAATATCTATCCCGTCGGGCCAGCGCTGTGGCTGGAAGGAACACGAAGTTGCTGTTTCATCGCTGGTGATGTTGCTGGTTTGTTGCCATTGTAGTGGAATACACTAACCTGGAAGTAGCAAATCCACCATTTATAGCTGGTTTACGTATTTAGGAAGATAGCCAGTCTTGGCTTCCAGCTTAGTTTGCCAAAGTATTTATGACACCAATATATGATCTATGGCGAGTTCATAGTCCCGCTACCTCAAAGGCTTGAGGATCATGCAACAGCGAGAAGAACACGATGATCAGTAAATCATTAAGATCATCCTAAAGATATATGGCAGCGGGTCAAAAGCCCATACCCCTGGTTCCCCATCATTAGCCATTGGTTTCCCTTATGATTGTTGGTTATTATCCTCCATTATTGGTTAGTTAATATGATTATCCTCAACAGCGATACATCTACATTCAGGATCATCGTGAAGCCTGTACCAGCGGCTGATGAGATTCGCCAGCCATTTTGTGAACCCTGGACATGCCAAACTCAAGGGGTAAGGACAAGGCTTCCTTTTTCTGTCAGTTTGTCCGCCACTGAAAAGGTTGACCAACTTGATCAATATATATATATATATATATTTGTATATTGAAATATATATATATATATATGTATATGTGTATATATATTAAGCTATAGGAATAAATATAGACACTAAATCATATGTAAATTAAACATAAATATACAGACACAAAAAACAATCCATGATATAGATACACACATGCTGGGACGGCGCGCTTTCTTTGGTCAACGCCTTGTCACCTTTCGCAGGTGCTCCATGGTGGCACATGGCGCGGCCTTGATTTGACGGCTCAGCACCACGGGCAGCACTTCCACGGGCACCACCTGGAGGGCAAAGCGATGCTGGGATATCACTAACTATATATAGTGGTTTCTCAAGCCATAGGGGACCCCAAAAAAATGGTTGGTTTTTTACCATAAATGACTTTTAATGGATGATTTAGGGGTACCCCTATTTTGAGAAACCACCATATATAATATAACTACTCGCTATACAGTGGTATAGTAGCATTATGACCAATTCTACTAGTGATATAGTGATGTAGCCATACCAGCATTATAACCATTTCTATTGGTTTCATTCTATTGCTGATATAGTGGTATTAGGTTAGCATTGTATTGATATAACCACGCCAGCATTGTAACCAATTCTATCGGTAATACCACTAATAATAGTCAAACCATATATTATGATCGAATATAATGCTGGTATATTATCATTTATGGTTTGTATGATGCGGGTATATTGTCACTATACAAACTATTATGATGGTGTCTGCTATATGGCATATAGGATCGATGATATATTACCATTCTATGACAGTATCCGAGCATCTATTCAAATCAATTCCCTGACAGTATCCGAGCATCTATTGTAATTAGTTCTATACACCATTATGATGATCTAGTGAACAAAATATTTCGATCCATTCTCATCTACTGTACTCTGATAACTGATTTCTATAAACATTTAAATCTATTGTGATTCGTGAACATGTATTTTGATCTATATTTTATATACTGATAAAACAATATGATGCAATCTTGATGATTCAATCGCATGTTTATGTAACTATGAGGAATGTATTTATGCTATTGCAATGTTTGTTACAATTGCTTCGTTAATGATTCCTGACAAGCACTGCCCATGGACCACTAAGTTCATTTGCTG
This sequence comes from Symbiodinium kawagutii, assembly GCA_009767595.1. Classification (NCBI taxonomy): domain Eukaryota; class Dinophyceae; order Suessiales; family Symbiodiniaceae; genus Symbiodinium; species Symbiodinium kawagutii. The sequence goes on from VSDK01025177.1 coordinate 125,726, forward strand.
ATTGGAGGTCCCCTCTCATGATTGCTTTACCACACCCTAGGCACCAATGTATATATAGAAACATACACCGACGGACAGGAAGCAGTAGATGTTTGATCACATGATTAGGCTTACCAAAAATATCATCAGCTGTTCAAGTAACCATACAATAGGCATACTGTACCGCTTGGTGAACGTCACTCCTGGTAGCTCCTTGCGCAGCAATTTTTGGGGTAAGACTGAGCACCAGGTGCTCCTGGTCCTCGGCTCCCCCTTTAAACAAATCTAGGGATACCCTTCGCTCCTGGACTCGCCAACCTCCAAACCACCAGCCAGTCTGCATAGATCTCTTTTCAGCCAGCGCAGCTATCACCCTCCCGTTTGCCTTGAACGCGTCACCCTTGCTGCAGTCGCCCACATTGGCAGAGTCAACCAAGGGGTACAACCTCGGCAGCATCCCACGCATCCTGTGGCCACAACGATGTCCAAGTCAGATTTTACTCACCTCAAAACCGTACAAAAACACCGTCAATCCCGACCCACAACCAGTTCCCAACAAATAACAGCTAAGCATCCCTACGCCAGGGGTTTCCGGGTTACCTACTGTAGAGGTAACTGGAAGGGAAGGAAATTGACAATGAAATGGTTCGGATTCATTTCAGGTGCTACCAACTTAAGCCCATGGGTACCTTTGATGATCTGCAAGGGTAGCTAGGCACATTCTCAGAGCATCAACTTTGTAGGGCACATCTTTTGAATGATAAAACAATGGCAACACATGGCAAAACAGTCACTGTATCTGAATGAAGGAGCCAAATTCCAGATCAAATTTCTGCATCTGAAGGAACTAATCAGACATGATAATGTGCATCCATAAATATAAATATATATATATATGCACAGTACATACATAAATACGTGCAGAATTGCCCAGGAGATACAAAGCCTGGCTGGGTCATAACGTATCCGGATTGATGATTCCATTCGATGTCTCCAAACAAGTAAACAGTGCAGGTTAAATGGAGCGTTTTTGGAACTGGGAGTCTCAAAGTTCAGGCGTGACATTGCACTGCACATATCCAGTAAGTGGTCAATTCATGTCAAATCAATCTTACAAAATGGACTATCACGTGTGGCAGTGGGTCAAAACCCTGTACCCCTGGTTCCCCATCAGTAAGCATTGTTTTCCCTTTCGTTGTGAGGGAAATCCCCTATTAGTCGGTTGATTAATATTGACCCATAGCCATGTATCTATGTATATAGCTCATCTGCAATAACATGTTGGGCTCCCGCTTGGAATCAATGAGCTCCCCACCGAAGAGACAGCATAAAGACATCTGCCAGCCGGGCAGCATAGGATTTCAGCAATGCGGCACTAGGAGGTTCCACCATTGGAACCATGTGTCTAGGGTGATTGACATCCCCTGTGATGAGATAAACTGAGATGAACCATTAACGTCAACTCCTAGGGGATGAACTGTCAATGCAGCAATCATCAGTCATAGTTCTAAGGGTTACGCAGCTACTGGACAAGGACATTCCCTATCATTCCCATGAAAACACAGCTTTCCACAGAGTAAAGTCATGTTAAGTCCCCATAGACCTCCACAAGGAATGAAGATTTGCAAACGCAAATCGAACCACCAAGAAATTCCACGCTGAGCCCGCCTGATCTCAAGGGGGCAACGACTCGTTCGGAGATGCCCAGCCTTGGACAAGTCTCTGGTAGCTGAAGCATTTCCAAGCCACATCACCCAACTGAATCTCTGGTTGCTCAAAGTCCCTGCCACCCAACTGGTTGGATAGGTCCATTGCTGTCCATTGGCTTCCTGGTGAACAGTTTCGGTGCCTGGATTCTGTTACTGTCCCAGTCTCAGCACCCCCGATGACGCCTGCTACTTCGTGGATGACGCCCCATCGAAAATGCTTGGGTGAAGGGGCCGGTCACAGGCCGGCGCCGTTGATTCGACAAGACGAGCCGTGTAACCAAACGGATCATTAGTTGGCAAATTCCATAGTGTATCTATGAATATCTTGGTGTCTAGAGATAGGCATAGATAGGGATAGAAATGTATGAAATGTCAATGGTGTATTCATCTGGATATATCTATAGTCTCCTTAGTGTTACGAAATATCCAGAGTCCATAGTGTATTCATCTAGCTATATCTATAGTCTACTTTTTGTTACGAAGTGTCCATAGTGTATTTATCTCTCTATAATCTGTATAGTATTCTACATCTGGATAATCATCTATAATGTATACTTAGTGTTACCAAGAAAATGCAATTGCTTGGTGGCGTCCACCCTTTGATCACCATCGCTGCTTTCAAGCCACATCCACGATCTCGTCGCCATTGACCTGCCGAAGGTGTACGAGTATGATCGGTCAGCGTCATCGGCGAAGCCGCAATTTTAATGGTTAGCCGGTGGTTGTATAGTACTTTTAATCTAATAATTGCAGTATGATGATGGCTATCTATAATGATCAACGGATGTTCATGATTAATAACGGTGAATGGTTCACAATGGTGGTTGATCATCACGAGTTATTCGCCCACGACCACGATGTTCATAGGCCTCGAATAATTGGTGAATGTGCAAGGAAGGTAAGAAGGAACAATTCATCAAGTAACAACTAATGGACTAAGTGACATACTTACTGATAGACCATTATATGGCTATAACTTTGTTAGGATTGTTTCTGAAGCAAATTCACTACATGGATGATCAAAGAACAGGGTCTGTGGGAGGGGCACCAGCCCAGCTGTTGCATCGCTGCAAGAGATCTGTTGCCAACAAGTGTCAACAATAAAATGTATGGGGGACCCGAGGGACCCCCAAGAAATGATGATTTATTACTTTAATAAATGGTTGATAGTGGATGAGAAATGATTAGTTTATTACTATAAACGGTTGGCTTATTACTATGACTGGTTTATAGTGGATGATTTTGCGGTACCCCTTTTTTGAGAAACGTCCACATACCAGTATGTGATATGTTTGACACTTGTTGATGATCGCTTGCAGCAAGCTGTGCTGATGGTACTGAAATGTCATGTCACAATAAGTCCTCACATAGTCACGTAAACCATTGTTGCACCTGCGATTGGATGGCAGTGAAAAAAAATATCGAGGGCAAGGAAAAGCATGGCTGATGTGCCTTTTCTGAACCTGTTGATAATGGTTCCCATGCTTGTTGGTAAAGACCCCTTGTTGCTGGTTCACTATCGCGTGCATGCTGTTTTATAGTTTTTGGATTGTTCCTGCCTGCTCTCATCCCCGACTTCCAGTCCTCAGGGCCAGGATGAAATTCACAAGTACAAAAGGCGAGCTGGAAATATCCTGTCACTATACAAAGAGGCAAAAACAACATTTTGCAAACACCTCAAGCACTAACCATGCTACAAGAGGCCTACCAAACTGTTGGCATCCGTTTCTCCATGTGCCTACCATGTCGACAGAAAATGCACTGAGACCCGCACGGTGCAGGAAAAAGACCTGAAACAACTCAAAGCGAAGCAAAGCGAAGCACAAACGAAGCAACGAGCTGCACCACACCGTGATAAGAATTTGGTTTCGAATTCTACTGGCATGAAAAGACATCGCTGATATGGCTGATATGATCTGATATGTATGTTTTCTGAAAGACTGATATTTCTTTTGACATTTGGTCCGGGAAGATCCGACATATGCTCTGACAATGGAAAAAAGTATGCAAAATGCCAACTCACAGTTGTTCTGATACATATGGTGACAAATATTGTCATACAGTCTGGCACACTGAGTGACATGTGTTCCGACATTTTGGCTGACACCAACGCAAATCTATGCATATAAATGTATTTGCAGATATGCATTTATATGACTTGTATTCATTTATTGATTTACATATTGATTTACAATCTATATTCTATTCAGTCATACAATGTATACTCCGACAATTGTATGCAAATTAGGCAAACGCAAGGACATTTGTTGAGAGAATGCCAAACACATTGGCACGTTTTTTGCACAGTTTAGGACAGAAATCTATTCTAACCCTGACAAGGTCATCCAGCGCGGTGGTGGCAAGGCACGGCAAGTTGTTTAGTACAAAGCAGCAACAGTACTAAACAATAGTACAACAGATACCAAAACAGCAAGTTGTTTAGCACAAAACCTAGAACCAAAACTGGTTGGTGGTTTCAATCCATATGATACATATTCGTCAACCAATCATTTGTTGAAAAGTACAAGGTAAAATTAAACATGTCTAAAACCACCAACCAGATTAAAAAAAATATGCTGCTGCTGCTGATGATGATGATGATCATGAGGTAGGGTGACCATGATTGATGATGACAAGGACTTTGCGGACGCCGTGATGACACCTAACAAAGGAGGAAATGCTTCGTTTCCAGCTCATGTTCCAATAGTTTTGAGCACCTCCTGTTTTTGACTGAACATATACATATATATATATATATTTACAAATACATATACATACATACACATACATATATATCAATTCATACATTGAGAATATTGATATATATATATATACAAATGAGAAAAAATGCATATATATATATATACATATAGATATAAATATAGATATATCCATAGTAGGCAATTAACCTGGTGCATTCTGGCAACAGGTCCTGGAATCCCACAAAATGACACATGGATCAGGGTTTATTCACTCACTCATGGAGTGTAACAAGGGCAATTTCCAACGTCTGATTTCGGTCAGAGATGCCACTAAGATAGGCAATCCATTCTAAGTCTGTTCCAATTGTTTCGATTCGACCAGAAGGTAACCTGGATCAAATCACTGTGCTCGCTCCAGGTTCAGGAACTCGAAATACTTGAGCAAAAAACATCATTCACAAGGACGGTCAGAAAGTCTGAAATTAAAACTCATGGAGTTTTGGGGCTCCGAATTCACGGACTCTCTAGTTCACAGCTTCAGATTAGTTTGGTTCAGCACATCGCTGGGGTGCCCCTTGGACTTCCTGTTCTCTCTTCAAAAGATTAAAAGGCACATCGCTCAAAATGTGTTTGGCCCAAGGAATTGGGATCAGCGACTGCGCCCGTCCCAGCCTCGTTTTGACCACTGGCGGCTAGAATTTCAGCCTGGCTGGAACTATCGCACGCACTTTCCACTAGAGCAGCTACCATTTGGCTGAATGATTCGATCTGGAAGTAGAAACCCCAAGTGGTAGACTATTGTAGAGGATTCACCGGGTATGGTGGTTCTGATGGCTAGCATTCTGACAATGAAAGTCTGTTGACTGATCTTTAACGATTGATCCAGTGCATTTTCGTTTGCTTGTCCCAATAAAAATTTGACAAATTGAGACGGAGAAAACATGGCGATTGGAGCATCTCATCAGTCTGCAGGAGAGAAGAGAGATCACCATAGATTGACATATGAAAGGAGCACGTAAGGGGAATTCTCAATCTAGGGGACCGCAACAATTGGTTGGGTTATCACTATATTATAGATGCTTGACATTGGATGATTTGGGGGTACTCCTATTTTGATAAACACTCACAAGTGAAAACCTTGCAGAAATGATTAAAAAGGGCTTTCCCACCTCCATTCCATGATTTCTCAACCAACTTCAGTGGACAATCGTGAGCATTCTGCTTTGTCTTGCTAAAGTATGCCCTGTGAAGTTTATCCAAATGACCGCTTTGTGGATTCTGTAATTTTATTTCTTGCTATGTTCCACAAAATCCATTGCTACAAGAACTGCTTTGCAAAGTGCCTTCTCACGTCATTCCCTGAAGGTGAATGGCACTGCCACAATGGTCAAGGGGAGTCACAGCAGAAAAAAACTGCAACAGTAACCACTTATGGGAGATCTTAAGAAACTACCATCAGTCTCACCATAAATAGTTGGTGATGTACCGTCAAGGGGATTGACATGGGCCAAAACTAATCAAAGGCAAATGGTAGTGACCACTACTTATGTGAGGTAGTGCAGATTCTGTCATAGACAGCTTAGATTCCACGAGTTCGAGAAAATATCAAAACTTTCAGATCCGACTCAGGACCATTTAATGGGATCAACACAACCATGGCTTGAAGTTTGCAAACATGTACAAGTATAACCAAACCGTCCAACCCATCCAGTCCGTCCCAAGGTTCCAAGGCAAGTGGATGATTTTACTGATCATAGACCCAAAGATTAGCCCCAGAAACTGGTTCTCTAAACCAGGCTCTGCAACCCGTAACAAAACATGAACCAACAGCCAGAGTTGCTGCTGTAGACATGACATTGGACGTTCGTCGATCGAATTGACGACCATGGACCCCCTGTGGTAGAAGGCATCATGAACTCTGGCCCCAAAAGTTGGGTGATGACGACACAAACTGCAACCTAAAATACATGAAGCGTTGAAATAAGATATATTATATATATAGATATAATCAATATACAGTATATATATATTTTTTTTATTTGTACACATCAAATTAAATATATAGTCAAATATATGTGTACATAAAGAAGTAGAAATAGATAAACAAATAAATAGATCTATTATAGCCTCTGCATAGGCACAGCCAGTCATAGCCAGGCATACCTAGGAAAAATCCCTAGAATCAATTGCAGCTGTTACCTTTTCCGGCTTCAAATCCGAAGCAGGTGGCGTTTGCCTCCTGTGCAGCAGCCAAAAGCTCGCTGGTTTCTGTAATCAGGAGTCAGTGAAGCCTGGCTCTTGAATGTCTAATCGAGTGACTGATGAAAGTCCTGGCTCAACATGTCGTGGCATTTTGCAAGCAATGCCCAGCTCACGGATATGCAATTCCTTCGCTATGCTAAGCACGTGCAATTCGCTTGCGGTGACCACATCATTTGAAGAAAACCAACAGCCCAGCAAATGGGCTCCAAACATTGGACCAGGTCTTCCACCAAAGGAATGATTGGTTGTAGCCCAAATTTGTTATGAAGGAAAACTATGGAAAAAATGTTTTTTTGAATGCACAGAGCACATCCAAGCGTCATTTTATGAACCGCACATGACACCACATCTAGTCTACAAACAAACTCGCTAAAAGTGTTGCTGGTGGAGCTTCTTTTGAAGTTTCTGCTGTGTCGAGTATGTGTTTACCATCATCGTTCTCTATGAGATCTATGATTCTGTTGCCAACTTCTATGGTTGCTGCTATAGATTGCACTGCGGTGGTCCGATGTTGATTGTGTTTGACGCGCTTTGCTCCTGTTCCTCTTTTGTGATCTTGTCATTTCTTGTCAACAACCGTGGTTGTCGTGGCATGTGCTGCGTTGGCAGGATGGAGTCATTGGGTGCTGTTTTTGCTGCTGCCGCCGGTGCCGCTGTCT